>JARHVA010000644.1:1705000-2032500 GCA_037957365.1 Torreya grandis | reverse complement strand
ATCATTACTCACACAAGATAATATCAACCTAAAACATGTCTTGGAAACTCACACCAACTCCAAGCTTGTTTTTAGTAAAGGCTCTTAGAAAAACCCATCAAAACATGTGAATACATAGATAATTGTTAGTGGTGTGATAAAAGTATATAATTGATAATATCTCAGACTAAACCTAACCACTCATTAGTTAAATTTGATATATTTATACATGAAACACAAAATTAATAGTTACAAAACACTCAGTATAATATACATGATTAACTGATTTAAACAAATAGAGCATTCACTATACATAGCAAAATAATAAAAAACATTCAAGAAAAACTATTTTATAACTTCATATTAATATCTGTCACATTGAAACTCTTTTATAATACATATGAGTACTACATATGTAAATTTTACAAGGCATCATCACTTCATATTCCATCCTTTTGCTATAAATAAATGAAAGACTCTTCACATTTTGAAGACCCTTGACATGATTTCTAGTGTCGAATACATAGAAAGTTAGACACAAAAGACAAAATAGAGTGATTCACACATGTGTATAATAAATATATTATGTGATTTTATATCTCTATTTACTACCAACACTTTCCTTGACTTAAACAATTATCTCATCCCGAGACAATTTGTAAGAAGTATGCCTTATGATGGAGCTGAAAATTATGCCTATGACAAGGAACTAGACTAGAAACATAAGTTTTAGTAATCACTCAAGGTGTTTTTTACCAATTTTCACCCCTTTCACACTACTTAGCATCCCTTTCAATTTTTCAACTAACTAGTGTACTAATAGACAACACCCATGGGGTTTCAATAGGTTATCATAACTAGGTGGCTACCATTTATGGATTTTCAACTAACTTAGCCCCATTCCTAACGTTCAAGCCCTTCCTACTAAAAAATGTTTCATAAGTTTCAAAATTGAAGTGTGCACAATACCTATATTGAAGGTGCTATCAGGGGTTGTGTTGTCTAAACTAGATGAGGATGCATAAATGGCTCCACTTGTAGTTATAAATAAGAAGTCATTGCCACAAAATATGATGGTGGAGGCTATAGTTCAAGATCAGGCATAGGTTACAAAGTTGAAAAAACCTTTCTTTGATGAAGTTCCTATTTTAAATTATTTGGAAGAAAAAATTGAGGCTCCTAGATGATGTATACACTAAATTTATCCAAATGAAACATATCCTTTTTAAACAATGTCCAATCTATGATAGTTTCTTTGACCATGTTTATTCTAGTGCGTAGTGGCACTTGACACTTAACAAAAGTTTCGATATCATCATCTTTCATCACTAATATCATAGCATTGGATACTTTCACTTAAATGTCTTATACTAACTCCTCCATCTTATTTATGTGACTCCTCATTTGAACATTAATAAAATTATTGTGCATAATTTCATTCTGCCAAGTCTGCATCTTTAACATAACACTATCTCTAGATTCAAGTGACTATTGAGTGTGATGTCCAGTGTATCAAATGTATAAGAATGGTCATTCATAGTATATTTGGCTTTATCTACCTTTATAAAAAATGACATGGACTCATTCTATGTATTAGACAATTATTTATTATAATCTATCATGTTTCAAGCTATGTTATGAGATTGGTGTGTAGCAGTGTCAAGAATTGGTTCATATCCCTCCAAGAGTTCAAAAATGGCTTGTGTCTTAGTCTTGAGGTTCTGGCCTTGCATGAAAAATGTCTAAAACTTTTATGCATCATGCCAATCTTTTATGATATGAGAGAGAAGGGCTATGAAATGTTTTTCCTCTGACATGACTTGGTCAATAAAAACTTGAGTGATAAAGGCAAGACATGTAATATTAATCAATTAATGGGATTTTGTGAGGTAGAGGTTAAGATCTATGTTCTTCTCCTTGAGTTGTATCACCTCATTTTCTAATGCTAAAACCTTTTATGTGATAGATTCCTTATATGTAGTTGCTCCCTCAATTTAATTCAATGGAGGTAGATGTGATATATCAAGTGATGCCTCTTGCAATGTTGTACCCAAGGATAAGGTTTAAGATGCAAAAGACACAAGTGCTTTCATGATCTACACCATGGGTTTATAAAATGTTATGCAATGTGTGGAAGGTGTTGGGATATACCATAACAATTTTTTAGAGATATGAGGCCTATGTTTTGATGCCTCCTATTACATACCTCTTGGAGTAGGATTCAAGCCTTGTGATGTAGATTATGGTTGTTGGGTCTCAGGTATTCCCACCATTATGGTATCCTCTATTATTTTTGGGATACACTCTCTTATTTTTCCATGTTCTTAGCTACTACCTTAGTTTTAGCCTCTACATTAGCTTTAGACTTTTCCTCCACCTTAGATTTGGCTTCTACCTTAGCCTTATTCTTGGCCTCCTATTCTTGGGCCTACTTATTTTCTTGCTCCTCCTAAAATCACAATGCTTATTTTGTATTTTCCTCTTATTATGTATTTATTGTGGCCTTAGCTTCATCATTTTTATTTTGTGTTACGTGTAATTCGTAAATTTATTTCTCTTGTTATTTCTTCACATCTTCTTCTTTATTCTTCACTTGTATTTCTTCAACTCTTTTCTTTTCTGCCTCAGATTCCTTAGCCTTTCCCCTATGTTATTATTATTTATTCTTCCAAAACTCCTCCTCATTAGCCTTTTTGCTTTGCCTCTTCCTTATTCTTATTCCTTTCTAATTTTTGACCCTTCTTCGTAACCACCTATTGCACCATTTGTTATTATTTCTAAAACATGGCATCTTATTCTTGTATTATTATTTTTTATTATTTAGTGGGTTGCTCAAGCTATGGTGGAGTTTCCTCTTTTGGCTCATGCATAAGAGTTCATAAATGAAGTGGTGATCATGAATTATATAGTGAGGTTGACTCAATAACATTACCTCTTCTTGTTGAGGCATTATGTATGACTGAAAATAGAGGATTGGGATTCTTCTTCACTCTTTTATAGGCCCAAATTATCTCTTAAATTTATTACTCAAGTATCTAATCCTATTAAGGCTTGAATTCCATGAGAGGGTCTACAAAGGAAACCATTTATTTCTTAAATTTTTGGGACACTCTCAATACATAATGGGTCCTTTACCTACACACCAAAGTTGGTGGTTGACTTTCTTTTAGTGGTGAGTGCTTACCCTATGCACCAAATGATCCTAAATTTGGATATGTGTGAAAGATATCATTTTAAAGTCATCTATACACTACCTCCTGACCTACATTATCTACTATTATAGAAGTAGGAGGTTGGGTGATATCAACCCACAAGTCTTGGCATACATGGTTCTACACTTGGTAGGTGCATACTGCCTTCCAAAATAAAAATTCATTATCTTCTTCTTGATCATAGACCTCTTTTCCTATGTTTATGAGAATTTACTATAAAACTTCCTGTTCTTCGATGCCCAAATCTATAAGATCACATTCTATAATAATTTTTAGGGCATGTTTGTTGTCTAGATAATATTTAGTGTTGTAGGTCCTCTTATTTGGTGGTGGTGGTGAATGTCATCATGTGGGTGCCTTTAACTTTCCCATATCACCCTATAATGGAACTACTTCCATTTTGGTGATTCTTATGCTTGAGCTTAGGACTATGTAGGCAAAGGTTATTGTGCACATGGAGGTATAGATCATAAGGGATATATTGATCTTATAGCTAGGGATTTCTATCATAAGACTTCTACTTTAACATCCAACATGGTAATGATGAAGGGAAGTGGATTTGATGTTACTTTAGGCAATTCATGGAATTTGATATGAATCCCATTATGCTTCCCAAGATACTAAATAAATGTCCTTGGTTACCTTGGGGTGTGAGATAATCAAGTATTGAATCTCAACCCACGATTCATTGAACCTAGATAATTTATTATAGTATTTCCAAGTCTTAGTCTATGTAAGGTTGGTGAATGTATTCATAGGTCAAAATTATTCATTTGGATTT
Organism: Torreya grandis; assembly: GCA_037957365.1. NCBI lineage: Eukaryota > Viridiplantae > Streptophyta > Pinopsida > Cupressales > Taxaceae > Torreya > Torreya grandis. The sequence goes on along the minus strand of JARHVA010000644.1, from coordinate 2,028,528 downwards.
ACCAAACCCTCTAGTGACTTCCACTGGGTAAAATAGAGTAGTAGGACCAATAAATAGTAATAGAACACCTATGATGTTCTAGTGAGGACATTATCAATGTTATTAGTGAGCTTAGAATCCAAAATTTCATTTAAATTGAAGTTCTCATACATCTAGATCATTCAATAGGCAATGTCAATGATCCCTTTTGTTATTTTCCATGCACTCTTGGTGAACTTCCAAAACTACTTAGTATTATAATTTGAGAGAATGTGCACTGATTTTTCATCCATCATGTCAATAGAGATCCCCCTATATGCCATATTATAATTTTCTCTTGTATCCAAATTAATTGGTGGATACTTAGTTTTGTAAGGTAGAAGATATTTGGCCTTAGTAAGGAGTCCTATTACTCATGCCATGATTGCATTAATGATGAATATGATAGCATCCTATGAAATATGAATCACACCCTCATTATATATTTTTATTAATATGAGCATCACTTCATCGAATTGCCCAAAAGTAGAAATCTTGACGAGTCTCTCTATATTGGAACCTTGTAGAGGGTGTTGAAGTGCTAGGGATATTACTTGTGCATCTTAAAATTAGATGTGGTTAAACATATTTGCATTTGTGACATCAATGAAATCAAATGGGTATGTCTCATGGTATCTAGTTTATCATATTTCCATCCCAATCCCCATCTCTTCCTTTTACACATCTATAAGAAGGATTAAAATTTATGCTCGATCCATGGTTCTTGTTATAGACTTGTTTGGAAATTTTATTTGACTAGAGTGGTACTGTCAAATAATCTATACACACTTGACTAAATTATACATAGATAATAGATGTATTTTGTTTTTAATAGTATGTAATATCCTTTCAATCTTCATGGCTCTTGTTATATAGCTTTTACCACTCAAATCCATCTATAAGAATAGTTTAAATGTGCTAAGCTAACTACACATGATTTTGCCTAGTGAATTAATGTCAGCCAATTTTTGCTGATGTGATGTTTTCTATTCTATGTCTAAAAATATTGATCCATCTGATGGAATTTTTTGATGTGATGAGTTATCTTCTCACCTGTCCACTTTAATTTATTATACATCCTTTCATTATGAAATTCTATCTACTTTGGGAAATATGTAATATTTCAAGTATATCATCATTAATGGTTTTGAATGACTATTGATTATCTTTTATATTTAACTTGGTTGTCGGTTCCTCATTACCAAACTTAATTACTGATCCCTATGTACCCACTACAAGTTTTCTTTCCCTTAGGCTAAATTTGTTCATAGATCTCACTATGTGACTTTTAAACTATAGTTATAATGTTTTATGATATAGAAATCACATTGTACAAACACGCATAAACTAAAAACCAAAATAAGAAAAGAAGATATTAATCAAAAATCCTAAACTACATGGTGGTACTTAGCACCCTCTCTTATTTTTATGGGAGAATTGATAGACATTATTGATGGTAAGGCTTAAGCCTACAACCATTTAAATGTCTTGGTAGAATGGTTCCTTGAAGATTTTTTAAGATAATTGTTCTTTACTATGAAACATCATGAATTATATAAGGTTCCTTCCATATAATACACAACTCACTGAGAAATGATCTAATTTTCCTATCATATAGTAATATCACTTATTCTAGATATAAATGTTTAGATCACAAGTTGTGATCATGCCACATTTTTAGACTTAACTTAATAAATTCTAGGGTCCATTGTGTCCTTTTATTATTTTATTTCATTTTGTTTAAATCCATTAACCATGGCTATAGATAATCTTAATCCCCTAATCTCATGATCATTTCAATGTCCAAACTAGGAGCTATGTATTCCATAAGCATTACTGCTTGAAGTCCATAGATAAGTTGAATTGGTATTAAATCTATCACATGCTTATAATTTATCTTGGACACCCATATTATTAAAGGAATCCAATCCTCCTAATTATCTCTTTGGATGTTTCATGTTTTGGTGAAAATCACCAAGGACTTTGTTCAAATATCTCTACTTGTCCATTTACTTATGGATGATAAGTTATGATTTTGTGGTGCGATGTCATGAATTATTTAATGAAATCCTTGATGGTGTTATTTAATAAATGCATACCTATATTAGTGACCAAATTGGTTAGAAATCCAAATACTTTACAATATTTTCATATAAAAACTTGGTTGCATCCTTAGCACTACAATTTAGGGTCATAAGAACTTCCACCCTTCTAATGAAGTAGTCAGTTACAATGATGATGTATCTTTCATTACTATGCTTACTAGGTAGATTTATTATCCCAAAAAAGTTTATTCCCTATTGATTAAATGGGTACTCCACTAGCATAGTATTTAGTGTCATCTCATCTCTTTGATTAGGCTTACCCATCCTTTAGCAGACATCGTAGTGTTTTGTAACTTGGTGTGCATATTTAAATAGATTTGGCCATCATATACCACTTTATATTATCTTTATTATAGTTGATTCACCTGTAAAATATCAACTTGCAATTCTTTGATATGCCTCCTCAAGAATTTGAGGTTACTTGTGCTCTAAATCCACTCTATGAAATACATCATCTTTCCTAATCTTGTACAAAAACCTATTAATGATGTTGAATGGGATGGCTCAAATGATAAACTAATTTTTACATCTTTATACATAGTTTGTAGGAAAGATTCCCTATTCTAAAAATGTATGATGTCTTCATGTTATTGAGAGTTACAAAGACAAAAAACAAATATGCATATGGTGGTTGATATTTTAATTCTCTTGGTTCTTCTCCATTATGTATTTGAATTAGATGATCTAGCCCCATAATTTTACTTATTAACTTCACATTTATCCTAAAATAAAACTCTTGGAATAACATTAACCAATAAGAAATCCTTCTTCCCAACATAGGTTTATTAATTATCACAGATCTTGATGATTAGTGAAAAAATCAAATGGCATTTTTAGAAGTTAATGTTTAAAATTTTAGAGTGAAAACACCATGTCTAAAGCTTTTCATTTTATCATCCTATAGGTTTTCTCTATAATTGATAGTTTATGACTTACAAAGTGAATTGTATGGTCTAATCCCTCACCTCCTAGATGTGCAATAACAACACCTAGCATGGTTTCTAAAGCATTTACATGCACATGAAACTATTTGCTCTAATATGGAAAAACCAAACCAATCTCTAATTTAGATATATGAAAGTTGTTTGACACTCATTTTTCCACTTAAACCTTTTATCTTTATGTAGTAACTTATCCATTAGGGTGGATATAGATACATAGCCTTTTATGAATTTATTTTAATACCATGTATACCCCAAGAATGATCACACCTTTTTAGAATTTGTGGGAGGTGGAATACCCATAACTACTATAATTTTGGATTGATCCACCAAGATCCAATCTTTGCATACTATGTGTCCCAATAATACACAAAACAACATGAAAAACAAACACTTAATCAAGTTTATAATAATGTGTATAAGTCAGCATCATTCCAACAAAATCCATAACTCAAATAAGAATTCCTTGAATAAGGAAAATATAGATCAATACCTAGGTAAACTTTAATACAATCATGGATAAAATCTTTAAAGGAAGTTACCACCACCCTAGAGAACACAGTTGGAGCATTCTTAAAATCAAATAACATTAACTTATATGGAAAAGACCCCCACTCTATTGTAAATGTTATTTTTTCTTGATCTTCTACTATGATTAGAATTTGATGATACCCACTAAACCCATCATTGAAAAATTAAACTTCATGTACTATGACTGACTCCAATAATTAATCCTTAAAGATAATTGGAAAAGAATCATTTATATAGGATTCATTTAGCACATGGTAATCCCCACACACTCAAATTTATCTAGACTTCTTAGGTTGCACTACCATTGGACTAAGTTAATCTAACTTTTATACTAGATATATCATGTTTGAATCTTGCATGTGATGTAGTTCAACCTTTACTTTAAACTTCATATTAGGGTTTAACTTGTATGGTCAATTTTTCATAGTTTATGTGCAAGCCTTTAGTTTTATGTGAATTTCACCTAAATAAGAGTCTACCCCTATTACTTCTATGAATTTCATTGGAAAAAGATCTTGGTAATCTTGAAATAATTATATTGCTTCTGAAGTATCATTTCGTGTCTAGTAGTCACCCAAATTCACAAGCTTTAGTGTTAGTTTTGTCCTAATATATACTACCAAATTCTTTAAGGGATCCTAATATATTTTGTTGGAACCACTTGGAATGGAATCTTGCACTATTTTATGTCTTTACTCCTCAAAATTAATTTTTTTTAGCTTTTTTTCCCCATTTTGGTCTATGATTTTTGATTTCAAATATTTCACTTCAATCTAGTTCAAAAAATATGTTCAAATCTATGTCCTCATCACTATTAGTGGACTCTATCAATTCTTCACCATCCATGATCCTATTTCATGGTTTGATAAAAACATGCTCCTCTTGTTTTCTTTCCTTGTTATTTTAGATAGCTAAATTTAAATCTTGTGTTACTTCTTGCTATGAAGATGAGTCTATTTTAGTATTTAATTCTTATTCTCACCCATAACATAAAAATATTTTCAACTTTTATAGAGCATTTTGTACCAAAGGATTCTTATCCTAGAAAACAAAAACTTTGAATGAAATCCTATTAAACATGTGACTAATGCTTTGTCTCACATTTACATTCTTGGTGTATGTACCAAAATTTTAAAATCACTACAAGATTATATCTAAAGATAAAAATCTAATATTTAGGTTCTACACCTTGCACAATACATATATCCACATACTTATGAATATGCATTTTTGGGCAATGTCCTTCCTAGAAAAAGGGCCAGTATTCCATGATAGTAGTTGATATTTGGAATCAAGTGTGAAATAGTTTACATGCCTCATTTCATGGTAACTAGTTTTCCCTATGGATTGGCCACCAAGTTGCAACAGTTCCTATAAGTTCATAATTGAGTGCACTCACCCTTTGATCTATGTTTGGCATATGATTTTCAAGCCTTAAAATAAGTTTATTCAAGTCATCATTTTTAAAGTATTGTGGCAGTTGGTGTTCAATAAAAAATAACATGCACATTGAGCATGCCTCATGATCTCCCCTTGACCAATTAAACTTTTAGATACCTAAGTCACCACTAACTAATGATGTAGTCTCCTAGGATAAGATATATTCCTTCGTTGGCTTCATGCAATCCATATCTATCACACCTACTTTGTACATAAAATACACTTCAAACCTTGATGGTAATCACATAGAAGATGATTTAAATTCATATATTTGAAACTATAAAACTAGTGCCTTTGTGATCACAAGTTAGTAGGTAGATTATTTAATTGTTTTCAACTATTGTTGAGGTTGCATCCTTGGTTGACAAAATTTATATTCTATAACTTACAGTGTATTAGGACTATATTATGTACTCACATTAAACTATCTACTATCCCCATATGCATATCATGAATTTAGTTCCTTATGTATGATGTATGAATTGTGCTCTAATTTATTCAGGGGTATAATGATGATTTTATTCCCTTGGTGTGCTTCTAATTGATTACATACTATGTTAATGGTCATCTAACCATCATACAATAATTCATTTCCAATTAAAGTAGGATATCATGTTTTATCAATATTCATGTCAATCAATTCAAATAATCTTCACAATATTAGGTCATCCACTTTGATTTCTACATCTTTCAACTGACCAATAGGTTCTACCCTATTGTAGTTTGTGAGGTTTGGAGTGACTCAGTTGTAGTTAAGTGTTGAACATCTAATACCTTTAAAAGTAGATCAAGGAATCATATTAATTGTGATTATAAAATTAAATAAAATTTTAGGTACTTCATATACTTCTGTCTCAATATCCATGTGAGAATCAACATCCTAGCGCTTCTTAGTTTTTACACACCAAACAACCTTGTCCATAAGTTGTTTACTTTGATATGGGAACTCCAAAAAGTTATGCAAGATATTTTTAATATTATATGAGATATATTCATTTCATAGAGTGATCATAAGTTTTAAAAGGTTGGCCAAGGCAATTACTACTCCCTCTTACCTTATTATGTGGATAATCTGCCCATACAACTATGCATTGATAGTTATGGCATCACCCTCAAATGCAACATGTTATTGTATGCTATTAATAACTTGGTCTACTTGGTACATGAATACTTTTTACTTTGTAGGTATAGGATAATTATCCTATTGAACTTTCCTAATTCATTGATCCTATGGCATTTATAAAAGAGTTAATCCTTTATTTGTGTGTTATCAACTTATAACTACTTGTAGGAAATCATTTTACTTAGGGTGTAAGTTTATCATGTTTATGTTCCACATAGGTTTATCTTTCCTCTAATTCTCTAAAATAAGAAAATATTTAGTATGGTGTTGTCCTACAACTTTATAATAGATGTAACACATCTTCTTTTGAGGATTAGTTGGGCAATTTTGTGTGAAGTGATTATATTCACCACACAAAAAACATTAAATTGGCTGATGAGTTTTCCAGTTATTAGTATTAATAACTCCCTATTATCCACCATGGTACCACCTCTATCTCCTCCTCTATTTTATTTTTGAACCCTAACCTTGATCCTACTACTCATCAAATCCCCATGGCTGTTGTTACTGAGCATCATATCTACCATAATGTTGCTAAGGAGATGATGGAGCCCAATTTATTTTTTGTGGCTAAGGAATCATACTGTTTCATGATGAATGGTAATTATATTATGTAAATTAAAACATCCATCTATCTATAACCTTAAGTTGATACTGAGGCAATGAAGGATCCACCCAGGACCACCTTGTGTTGTACTAGCCATTTCTACCTCCAAGCCTTGATTATCTACTTTCCAATAGGTACTTATTATGCTATGACTAAAAAAATTATATTATTGATGTCTTTTTTAAGTTATTATTGTTCAAAACAACTCTTCTCATCATGATTTATCAATTTATAAAAATATCAACACAATATTTGTGGTTTTTGAATATACTAATATAATAGGTGACATATTTGTGTCACATGTCCTACCACTCTACATATGTTGATGAATTCTATTTTAATTTTAAGATAATCATTCATATGATTCCCTTGTTTACCACACTTTATACACCATAGGACCAACTTTTTTTTATTTATTTCATGAAGCTCATCCATCTTCCTAAGAAAAACATCTATTTTTGTCTCAATTTTAGAGCCATTTAATGGAGTGTCTCCATAATCCTCAATGTGATCTACCTAAAGTGCAGATGATCATGCATCATCCTTAGCCAAGAACTATGAATATGAAATGGAAAACCTAATACTTGATTTTAGTTCCTCCACAAACTAGGTAGCCTTATCTTTGTATTATAAAACAATATCAACTTTGTTTATTACCTCTGAGAATCTACTATTATACTCCCATACCGATTCTCCACTTCACTATCGAATCTCTTTAAGATCATGTATTGTATGGTTTTATAATTTTTTAACCTTGAATTATGAAATTAAATGGTCCTTAACCTATCTAATACTTATGGAATCAACATCCCTTTTATAAATGGATTCCTCAGCTAGGCTTGTTAAAGCTCTGACCAGCTCGTGATTTTTCACATCTTTAGTAGTCACTATCTTAACCTAACATTTCATATCACAGGTTAACAAAAATTGTTTAGGGTTAGAAGGCCCATCATATGGGGTCAAATAAATAAACATTACTAAATTTAATGCCATGCTTGGTGTACTTATGATTGTTACTATTAGCTTCTAAAAACTAGTCTTTATAGGTATCTTAAAACTAGTTGTGAAATAGAACCTAATGTCTTATAACTTCTTCATGTCTATTATTTTCTTAGTTTTTGTGCTAAGTTTACTAAATTTTTATTTAAATGATTCAAACCAATTTCCTCCTATCCCAACCTCTGCACTTTGTTGAAGATAAAATGGGTTTTGGGGATGCATACTTATGAGATGAATGACCTGTGTCTTCAATTTATTTTGTTTATGATCTTGAACCTATGATAATCCTAAGATTTAACATTACTTATTCCAAATAATATTATTTCCATAGTTTAAATAATATCCTTTGATATAACTGCAATCTACCCCTATCCTCTAATTTTCTCTTTGCCATCACTGTGTTCCATATCTCTCTATCCCAATTTCTATCTTCTTTTTTAGGCCATTCCATTCTACCCTCTGCATAATATCTGATTTATCCAATTTTTACAACTTGTGTAGCTTCTCTCTAGCTTCCCCTTTTTTCTACATCTTCTATTTTATTCCTACTCTATTCATAGTTATATTTTGGTTATCCTATTTATTCCACCTTCTTTGTTGTCACAACTCTCTTTCCAATCCAAAGATTTTTTTCTCACTTTATTTCTCTACATCCTCCATATTATAGGCTCAAGTTCAAGTTCTTATGTTTAATTTTTCATCATTCACTCCTACATTGCATGCACCCTCATAATGCTTAAAATTAGTACTCCATGTTGGTGGAGGTCAGAACCATGTCCTTTTCAATAACCAACATCTTGATAAGAGTAGGTAGTCACTAGAGAAAATTTCCTCAGATTCCTCATAAATAGATACTACATAGCCTCAAAATCCAAATATCTTTGCACATCAAATTCTATACTATATCCATCAAGAGTAGTTTTTATCCAATAATCTATTGCATGAGTCTAATTGGTGTCTAATATTTGTAGGTTTTATAGTCTTTATTCTATCTAAGCTATAAATTATGTCATACTCAACCAATAATAATAGTATTCTAATATTGATAACCACATATCTAATAGTCTAGGCAATTCACACTAGAAAATATCATATATTTCACCGTAAATGTGCTTGTGAATATATTCTTGTGTAGAAATCCCTATCCTTTTTATTTCCTCTGAGAAATTTCACATTTTTTCATATATCCATCTCTCCAAATCTATCTTGGAATCCATCACAATGTATTTTACAATGCGATGCTTATCAAACCATTGCCAGTAGAGGTTCCTAGAAAAACCTAGCTAAACATACTAATATAGGGATAGTTGTGTAGGGTGAGATAAAAGTATAAAATGGAAAATAAATTAGACTAAACCTAACCATTAATTAGTTAAATGTGATATATTTATGCATGAAACATAGACTTAATATTAAAAAATATTCAGTATAATCTACATGATTAATAGTTTTAGATATATAGAGCATTCACTACACATAAAATAATGATAAAATACATTTTAGAGAAATCATTTCAAAACTTCATATTAATCTCTATCACATCATAACTCTTTTACAATAAAAATTAGTGTTACATATATAAAATTTTAAATTCATTTTTATTTCATATTCCATCCTTTCACTATAAATAAAAGAAATACTCTTCATATTTTGTATACCCTTGACATGTTTTCCAATGCTGAATACATATAGAATTAGATATAAAAGATAAAATAGTGAAAGTCACACATGTGTCTATCAATAATACTCTAGTATTTTGTAGCCCTATTACTACCAACACATGTAGGTAACTATTATGTAATTGTAGACCTCACAAATACATTTTTTTGTATATCTTTCCTAAACTTGTTAAAAATCTCTCCTGCCCATTATTTGGCATTATTTTATGCCTTAGGATTATGTCACCTAGCTAGTGTCATGCCTCCACCCTAGTCTCAAAATAATCACATTAATTTGGACATGTTCTCACTTAGACAAAACTTGAGGGATGTTAGTTACTTATTTAACCTTAGGATCCTACACCCAGATGCTAATATGGCTAGGATGGGGGATAAAACTTTGTAACTAAAAGTATGGATCTATAAAAACTATGTAAAGAGAGTGATGATTGATGATGGGGTAGTTGTAAACATAGTCACATTTTCATTTCTCTAAAAAATTGCTTATGGATAAACTAATTTCTCTACTACTATAAACACTTTTCAAAGCAATGTTAGCCTCAAGTCTACCTTGATAGAGACCATCGTGCTTCAAATCACTTTGGGTCTCAATATCATGTTGAAATAATTTTATGTAATTAATAAAGATACAAATTACAACATGATATTGGGTAGACCTTGGATTCACAAGATGAAGGCAATCCCTTCTACCTTATTCCAACAAATTAGGTTCCTCCATTTGGGAAACTTTTTACTCCTCAAGAGGATCTTAAGCCCTTTATGTTCAAACCAAGGCTTCACATTGATTATCAATTACCCACAATTGATGTCATAAAACCCACATATTTGGTTGAAGTTAAGGACCTCTCAACAACTAACTTAGTTATCTTAAAAAGGGTGATGAAATTCCCAAATTCCTATTAAATGAAAAAACTAAAGACAAAGGTGTCAAAATAATAGAAAAGGTGAGCGCCAAAACCCATATAATAGTGACAACCATCTCGAACAAGTATATGATTGAGATAATTAATATCTAGAAAAGGATCAACCCCTCGCACTCCCCTTTGACCTTCATGATGTGGGAACATATGATCTCTCTAAATATCAAGACTCAGAAGCCCAAGAGGGGATAAGAAACATACTTGACATTTACATGGTTGCAATCTTGAAAGACTAATACATGCATATTAAATTATATGATGATTATTACTTCGTGACTGATCAATGGAACCTTCTCTATGATGGGTAAAATTTCCATCTTGGCATAGGGGCAAGATTTATCCTTATGTATCCCTAAATAAGAATGATTTTATTTAGCTTTAAATTATACTTTGAGTGTAAAAACAATGGGTAAAAATATGAATCCCTATTGTTAGGGATGTTTATCACAAAAATATTGGGTATTTAAAAGATGAAGATATAAGGTGACTCAAAATCAATTATTAACCAAGCTTCAAAAGTCTACGAGTCTAATACTTAACATCTTCAGCTCTATAATAATATCATGCATGAATTTTACAAGGATTTAGATTTTATTTCCATAGAGGACATAGGGAAAGTAATTAACTTGTTGACTCCATGGATATTGATTCTTCTCATTTTATCCCTCATCTGATGATACCTAAGTTATATTTTTTGGTCTCCATTATCTTCAAACCCCCTATCCAAAAGTTGTCAAACAAAAAAGCCCTTGATTATATTGGAAAAGATAAAACTCTTTTGATCCTTGACTATGCTAAAAATGATGAGACTATCTTAGATTTACTAAAAGCCTATGAAAACCTTCCCCCATCACACTAAAAAAATGTCTTTTCTTTTGGTTGTTTTCCCATGTCTACCATTGTGTTTGATAATTGTGATTCTTAATACAAGATTGAGGACTATCTTTCTTATGACAAAGAGTTTGACATATTTGATGTTGAAAATGAGGAGCCTGACCTTACTCATAATCCAAATGAGTTTGAATAAGGGAATGCGTTCCTAATTGAGTACATCATAAAAATCAACATGGGGACATGAAAAAGCCCTAAGATCCTCAAACTTGGATCTAAGTATCAACCGAAGAGGTATAATGCCATAATAAGTTGCTTACTGAATTCTCAAAAGTCTTCAACTTTTCATATGTAGACATGACATGTATACATCTTGAATTAATTTCTCATAAATTGGTTACTATGGATGACATAAAACCTATTAAACACAAATTTAGGCCACTCAAACCCAAGGTTGCATTGATGGTAAAATAAGAAGTAACCAAACTATTAAAATTAGGGTTCATATAGTTCTAGACTATTCTAAGTGGATGTCCAATATTGTCCTTGTTCTAAAAAAGAATGGAAAAATAGGATATGTATATAATTTCAAAATATAAATAAATCATGTCCTACAAATGAATTACCTCTTCCCTTCATTGATGTTATTATTAATACTAATGTAGGTTATGATTTGTTATCCCTCATGAATAAATTCTTTGAATGTAATAAAATTTGAATCTCAAAATAGAATCAAAATAAAACCTCATTTACTACACCATGGGGAACCTTTACTATTTAGTCAATCCCTTCATCCTTAAAAATTCTAGGGCTACATATCATAGGACCATCACCCATATTTTCAATTATATTATACATAATATAGTAGAAATTCACATTGATGATAATTTTATAAAGGAAAAAATAAGGGTTGATAACTTAGAGGTCTTACGTACCATCTACACATGTCTCATTGAGTATGGATTCACCCTTAATCCAAAAAAATGTGTTTTTAGAGTCACGATTGTAAAACTCATTGTTTACATTATTTCCTAGTGTGGAAGTGATATAGATCTATCTAAAATTTGTGTGATCCTAGACATGTCACCCCATACTGATGATTTAGGAATCAAATCATTCCTAGGGAAGCTATGGCCAATTTGTAGATTTGTACCCAATCTTACCTACACATTTCAGCCTATTAACTACTTGCTAAAAAATTAGAGTGGTTTTACTTGGATGAAGGATTACGAGGACACATTTAAAGTTGTAAATTGCTTTCTCATGTATATTCCAACACTCATGGTACCCAAGCTTGACAAACCCATCATACATTACATAAGGGTGAATAAGGTATCTCTTGCCTATATGTTATCTCAAGAGGATGAAAATGTCAAGGAATGAGCCATATAATTTGTTATTTTAACTCTCACTAATTATGAAACTTGATATATGTAGGTAGAAAAAGAGTGTTAAGCCATTGTCTTTGTGACCAAGTGGTTACAACATTACATGTTTAGTTAGGAAATGAGGGTCATATTGAGGTACCAAGCCTTACAAACATTTAAACCCAACCAACCCTTTCAAGAAAGGTTTAAAATTTCATCATGATTTTGAGCAAAGTCAACGTTACTTACATAAACCAAAAGTTCATTAAGGGACAAATTATTATTGATTGGTTAGAAGGCTCCCCTTTAGAATTTGGTGATAACATTAATACTTATTTTCATGATGAATTTATTTGATATATAAATAAGCCTATAATCATCTCATCTTCTTGTTATAATGACATCATATACTATTTAGTTGACCATACTTAACCCGAGGGTATTAACTCACAAAAGAGGCAACACCTTTGCATCATTACATCTAAGTATGTCATTCTCAATGAGGTTTTCTATTATAAATATTTTTAGGGAATGTTACTGAGATGTGTTAATAAAGAGGAATCAAAATAAGGTCCATTTTTAGTGCCAAAATAACATTTATGGTGGACACTTTGATGCCCACCCAATATCCCACAAAATCTATAGAATGGGATACTTCTTGACTAATCTTTAAAATGATGCCATTGAGTATGTAAAAATGTGTGAGAAGTGTTAACACTTTTCTCATGAGACTCACATTACTCCCAAGGCACTTCTTCTTATTTTTACTTCATGGCCCTTCTCCACTTGGGGGCTAGACCTAGTTGGCAAAATTTCTCCTACTTCTTCAAATAGCCATAACTTCATATCATAGCCATTAAACATTAATTGGGTAGAGGCTATGCCATTGATTACTATTACTAGATATGTAATCATGAAGTTCATCTTAAATCACGTCATTTATAGATTTTGGATTTCATAGGTTATTACCACAAACAATGGGTCTCCTTTCAAGAATCATGAGATGCATAAATTATGAAATAAATTTGATATATCTCATTAAAGAGCCTCTCTATATTATCCATAGGCCAAATAAAAATCCAAAACCATAAAAAAACTCTAAATTCAATATTGGTTAAAATAGTCAAAGATAAAAAAATGTATTGGCACCTTCAACTCTACCCTATATTATGGGCCTATAGAATGAGTATTCATACGCCTATGGGGTCAAACCCAAATTATATTTTATTTGGAGATAAATCCATTATATCCATAGACTTATAAATTACTAAAATTCATGTATCTTTATAAGGTCTTCTTGATCATGAAGAGTATATAAATGCACAACTAGTTTAATTAGAAATGTTAGATGAAAATCAGCTTACAACTACATAGAATCACATTGCTTATACATAATGCATGAGTTAAAAATTCAATAAAAAATTTCATGAACATCCTATATAGGTATGATACCTTATCTTGAGATTTTATAGTAATATAGATAATAAAAAGGGATAAAGTGGTAAGTTTATGCCAAATTGGTTGGGCCCTTATCTGGTGAATGAGGACTTTAATAATGGAGCCTTTTGGTTGTGCACTTTAGAGGGTAAGGAGTTCAGTGAATATATGAATTATTTACATCTCATACAATTCCACATATAGTCATTGTATTTCACATTTACCTCTTTGAATTTCCATTATTTATATGTTTTCTTGCATATTGGTTATTTTGTTTAGTAATTATTTAGTTATGAGTTCACATGACAATTTATTTTAAAAATGCAATGTATCATTCCATTTCATTTTCCATATCACCCTATTCTAATTTATAAAACATTATCGAGATCAGCATGACATATATTCTTGTCTTAGTTCTTATGAACATATTGTACCTTATTCCTTATAGAATTATTTGCAAACTTATAAAACTCTAGTCTAGAGCCTAGTCTAGAAGCTTGTCTATGACATAATCTCATTTTATGGTTCAATCGAAGAAAAATCACTAACATAATAAAAAGGGATAATATTAATTATGCATTTTATTCCTTAGTGATGAGCCCTTTCATCTTACAAGTTGCATGGAGCCAAGATTTTGGGGGTAAGAGTCTTCCAAAAAATAAAAATAAAATGATGAAAGACACTAATTTAAAAGCTAAGAGGTCATGAAAATAAGGTCAATTTCACATAACTCACACTTTTATAATCATAGATGATGATTCCTCACATATTAGTAGTTGTGTGGGGATAACACTAGGGGGAGATGTCCTTACTCACCTACATCTAGTCATTGGTGGCAATCCCATGCATCTTCCTAGTTGCATGAGACTAAGTGTAGGTGGTTGAAAAAAGAAAAAGAAAAATCTAATTCAAATTAGAAAGTGTTATAAAAGAGGGGGAAATAAAAATACCAAAAATATTATCTAGATGTGTATGTCAAAAAGATAATTTTATTCCATTGACCAATTATATCATGACTAGCCACCTCTAGATAAAACCATTTAAGTTGGTGTTTTATAGGTTTGGCAGGAAGTATAAATTCCCCTTTGCTTGTAAGGATTAGGTTAATTCCTAGTTATTATGAAGTTTTGATATATGGTTTTCCACCACTATTTACAAATATCTTATTTATATGCATCCCTTTGCTGCAATTTGAAAGTTTCTTTTGTTATATGAATAAACAAGCTCAATCATCACCTAAAAAAATAATCGTTAGCACACTAGTAAATATTCATTAATTTATATTTGCATACATTTTGTTTTCACATCTCAAATATATAAGCATGCCCATAAAATTATAAAAAAATGGAGATACATGGTATAACATTACATTCCTAGTTGTCTAAGGTGCACAAATTGAAAACTAACATAAAAATTAAACACCATGACAAGTCATCACTATAAACCATAATCTCTCTATATATCATATATCAATGTTAAGTTTATAAATCATGTCTCTATAAAATCACCTTAGTAGAGGTAAATGTGTCTCAATGTCTCAAAAAGATAAAAACATGTATATACATGTACAATAATTTGACCCTAAGGTCCTATTGGGGGTTGTTACTACCCCTTGACAATGACTACATGTCTAGGGATCCTGGTCCTTCTCCTCCAGTAATAGGGCCTTCATGAAAATGAGTGTTGTGAGATGTGGATCCTACTCCTATGGAACATCTTATGTCCCTATCTATAAGGCTACCTATCTTACTATCTACCAACTAGAAGAAGCCTAACCTCCCAATGTGTTAAAATGTCACTCAAAGTATTCACCTGAGACTACTGTAGATACCCTCGAATCTAGTCCAACTACATGAATCTATGAGTAACCTCCAAAAATTTATGCTATTCTATGCAAAAAACTATCTATATGTTTACCTAGCCTGACAGGGAGTCCTGTATCCATGATTAATTGATATCTATTCAAACTAGTGCTCACCTAAACAATGATGATTAGGGTGTCCCTGATCATCATCCTCTAGTTATTATATGAATTTGTAACCATATAAATAAAATAGGCACAAATCCTTGGTCATGTAAAATAGAAACAATAAGCTAGGTATTCATGTTGAAGGGTAAGGTGATAAATAAAATGAAATAAATAATAACTTTTTATTATCAGTGTTATCAAAGCCATGGAATGTGTTGAAGAGTGGACCCATAAAAAGTGTGAATTTGCTTTGTGAAAAGATAACCATGCAAGTAATAAATTTATTTTACCATAATTTAATGGTTACATATATTTTTACTAAAAATATATATTCAATAATTACATCATATATATTTCCACCCACACACACACACACACAAAATAGTCATTTAAGAAGAGTTGTGGTAAGTTTATAAAGATTTGTTTAGAGAAAAATAATCTTGAATACATATTTATTCGTGTAAGAGATAAACATAATTTTTTTTTATAGAATAATGAAAGTTTGTAATAAGGATCCATAAATAAGAAGAATAATGCCAAAGTTTTTATTTTTGCTAGGCATTGAAAAGTAATAAAAAATTCATTAAAATGTCAAGAGTACAGATATATTTTGTTGGATTAGGTAATAACTTAAGTGTGGTGTTAAAAGTGGATTTGAAATTATATAAAATTAATTAAAAAATATTTTTATTATGGTGTGGGTCCCAGACAATATTTCTTTATTGTTCATCATCTTCTCAGGTAATAAAATTTGCCTTTACTTTATTTTTCTATCAAACAGATCGATACAACATACTATATAAAATGTTTAGATTGAAAAATATTTGAATGTTCATAGACCAAGTGGAAAATTATGTTTTAAAAGGTGTTTGAAAAATAAATTGGTCATAAATTAAGATCACTCCACCCCTCATTTTGTATGTAGTGCTTCAAATTCCAAGAGCTGGTTTACAAATATAGAGTATATGCATTTTTATGAACATCATACATTAAATGGTTGTATAAGATACTAGGTATAATATATTTTTCAAGAAATATAAACCCTGTACATGGTCAATAGGTTCACTACCACAAAGTGCAACATTAATTTTTTAAATCTTGTTATTTCTAGTGTTATAACCTATAATTATGATTTTTTTTCATCATTTTTGCTTTTCACATGAAGATAGGCATGAAACCACTTGATTCATAGGTTTTTATACATTTTTAGTCCATAAAAATAGTCATTTTGTTTATTTTAAGTATCCTTATTGTTATTTTTTAGAAAATGTTTTAAAACTAAGAATGCAAAAATGTATAAAGGGTGCGCTTTTAGTCATAACCAACACCCTAGTATTGATGTGAAATTTGAAATGGATTATTTTTGTGAGAAAACCTTGAATGTAACATTGTTTCTTGGTATTTGTGTTTTTAGAGATAGATCATTTATATTTTCTAATTTACAAGTCCTTCAATATCATATAGGCTAATATAGCCAGTAACCCACCCATCTTAAGTTTATTGCTAGCTTTGAGATCATGTTTTACTATAGTAGATTTTTTTTGATAGATGATAGGATTTTTTCTATTTCCTATCCAAATTCTGTCTTTGATTTATTTTATATCAAATAAGGATAATACCAATTATCTAGTGATGTTTTGTGTTCCATAATTTCTCACCTCTGGTCTGATAAGAGAAATATACTATATTGTGGTCTTAAATTCTAAATTTTTGGGTGGTAGAGTGGAAGTATAAAATTAAATAAAGCCAAGGATATATTTGAGTCACCTTTACTTGATCAAGTAATTCCAAATTCAGTTATTTCAACTACTATAAATGATCTATTAACTTGGGCAAGATTCTCTAGTTTATGGTTGTTTTTTATGGTACTACTTGTTTTCAATTTGTTTTCAGTGATTGTACAACTAAAAAAGAGTTGAGAGCACTAGTATAATTGAGAAAAAAAATTACTTTTGTTGGGAATCAGGGTAGTTGTACCATACAAAGGTACCAAATTATCATCAAGACAAAGATAGATGGAGTTGAGTATGCCCATGATGATAGTCACACTGTAATATAGGTATGGATCATCATATGGGATCAATATGCCCAAGATGATGCTCATATTCATGTTAGGATCAATATTTACATAGGTGACATAGTTTTAATTAGTATCATATACTTTTTGTAATTGAAACTCATTGATCAATATCAGGATTTACAGAGGGCCAATTAGAAGGTTGTGGAAAATATTGTTAGATGGAGTCAAAATCATTTTATAATCATCTTTGGGTTCCCTTTAGATTAATTGGGTTTGTAGGATTGTGTGATCCAAATTCTTTTTTTTTTTTTTAGTAATTATTTTGTGTTTTAATCTCATATGTGAGACACCCCCTTAGGATTAATTAATTAATTTATATTTAATATTTATACATTATTAAAGTTATATTATGTTATAAATTAGTGTTAGTAATTGATTGACTTATGTTAGTAATATTAAGGGTGTGTAGTTATTTTTTAGTTTGGAGTGTTGGGTCCCATATGTAAATTGTGTCTTGTAAGCTTATTTAATCTTAAGCATGAAAGAATAATATATATGTGTGTACCTTTTTTTAGGGGTAGGCTTAGTTGAAATAAATTAAAACATTTAGTTTTCCCATTTAAACCTACATTTACTTTCATATCAACATATCACTTATGAAATATCATTATTATATTATGATTTATTAAAGTATATGGCTAAGGATACATCATATATAAAAATTAAAAATTGAGAATTTTTAACCTATGAACAACAATCAAAATAAAAAGAATCCAACTTTATCCACTGCAACTATTTGCTACTTATAGATTCTACATGACTCTTCAAATTCTTGTATCTTTATTTATTATTGATTTTAGTTCTATGTAATGTTAAAATTTCCATTTATCTTATCTACTTATATGAAAAATTAAAAAATATACATTTGTTTCATCTAAAATTATAGAAAAAAACTTTTTCACTGCTATTCACAATCCTCTACTTACACTTTCCTAGACTTAAATACTTATCTCATCTCGAGACAAAAGTTATTGTAAAATTATGTTGGACTTAATCATGATTGAACCATGATTAATATTCATGAAAATTATATTTTATTGACATATTTATAATCTTTTTTTTTTTTTTCACAAGAAGTTTCATTTACTAGTTTTGACTTCATGTGCATTACTTATCTTCCCTTTTATTTTTTCAACCAAGTAACATACCAAATTACTGCCCTATATGGGTTTTTAATAGGATATCATAACCAATAATATACCCTTTAAATTTTTTTGACCATCCTATCCCTAATCACAAATACTTTTCCAAAATATGATCATCCAAAAACTCACACTAATCCAAAATATAACCAAATTTTGGAAGACTGGTATACCTTACTATGGAGGTGGAGGTTGTGGTGGCATATTCAGTGGCTAATTGAATTGGCCAAATATATGTTGCAACAAAGATGAAACCACAAGGATGGAATGGAGACTTATGTATAATTTTTTTACCACTAGTGCATGTTGGATTTGTTAAGCTTGTTGGGATTGAAATTTTGTTAGTAATACTATCGGTGTAACATATGCAACCTCATCTAGCACATTATTTATTAAGGCCATGATATTAATTAGGTATCCTTTAAATTTATGTAAATATCATAGGTCCCCCTTATGATATTGAAGAAATTTTGTAGTTGTGCAAGACTTTGCATGGTTCCTCCCATGTCATCTTCTCCAACAATTGTGATAATTAGCCTCAAAACCATAACATTTTTTATTTATGTTAGCCTAGATTTGTTCAAAGCAGACTATATATAAATGTTTTTGCACTCTCATGAATGTGATACATAAAATTTTAGGTTCCTATATTCTTATGCACTACATCACATTTCCCCTCAAATGGAGAGACTCTATCAGAGTGACTTCCTTCTTGGTTTCATCCCCGCTTCCCATAATAATCAATATCACTAGATCTATTTTATGTAAAATTTATTTATTTTCGAAAAATTATTTGTGTTTAAATTTCCAATCTAGGAGTTTAATAGATATATATTTCACAAACATTGATACTTGTGTGAGTACCTTCTTTATTTCTATAATATCTCAAAGATGTCTTTGGTTTCAAGGTTATTATTACACAATTGGACTTTGATTTATTTGAGTTGTTTCATGGAATTTTAACATTATAATAAGTTTTTTACCAATGTCATAAGTTTAAGGTGGTCAGACATCATGTGATCACCTAATAATTAGTAGACTAATGCTAGGTAGATTTCCTCCATCACTTCCCTTGCATTCATATTTTTTTCCTTTAGCATATCACTCTTTTATTTGATTTTAAGTGCAGTCTACCTGATAAATGAATTGAATGTGTCTACACACTCAACTTTATTCCCTTATGAAAATTATGTTGTATCTATCTCAACTTTCTGTAGAGCTATTGTCAACACAAATTATGTTGGTAGTAAAAGTTGTGCCACTTAGGATTTACATAGATGAGTTATGGGTATGACAAACAAGTTTTACCTTTTGGGTGAACCTTGCACATCTATCCACCATGAAACAATTATATCATCATCCTATTTTGATCTTCCCTCTTGAAATCCTAATTTTATAGAGCCAGATCTCATAGTTTTTTTTCTATGGTTAACCCTGTAATTCACTTTGCTTGTTCACCTTAGTATCAAATCTTTAATCAGTTGGGACCTTGCTTTGACCCTACTTCTTTTTTGTGTCACTACATTGGCCCAAAATGGTTTATTTTTTCTAGTGGAATCATTTGTATTTTTCACTTTTAAACTATGATTATTTCTTTCATATTTTGATTTTATGCTGGGGTGACATGGTGGGTTTCTATATTTATATGGGTGTCATAGCTTATTCCATGCCTTCAATCCCATTACCTTTTCCACCATCTCAATTTTTATGTGAATGAAAATGTGTCACAAGAGGTGGGTTGTGCCCTCATTATATTTACTAAGTAGTGTTTAGGGCAACTCATCATTTTTCTCAAAGATAGGCATTTATGCTAGTTATTTCATGTTTGAACCTTTCAACAGAATATGGTGTGTGACCACACCCTTTGACTAAATAGGTCTTTCTTAATGTTTTTATCCTTGAACAAATATTCCTTACTTGTTTGATAAAATTGAATAGATCTAGAGCATTCCCTTTAGTTTACCATAATTCTAACCTAATTACCATTTCTTATTTTTCTACATTGCTCAAGATTACAAAAGTGGTTCCTCTCATTGTCTTTCAACTTATGTTTCTATCATGACCAGTCTGTTTATTGGATCTACCATTGTGTGAATTTTTATGATTAGATACTAATTATTTTTTCTCTCATACCCAATTATACATCTCACTTTTATTCATTTTATGGTTCTATATTCTACATTTCACTCTTTTACTTACTTTAGAATGGAAAGTTATATAGCTAAATGTAGATTACTCAAACTTACTCAAATTTTATCTTTAATTTCATAAATTATGAATTCCCATCCCTTGTTCTTATTTTATCAATTTGTCATGATTCGTAAATATGGAACCATTCATCTAAATTCTACACCAAATTTATTTTACATTAATTACTATATGCTATTGACATGACCATTTCCCATTTCATAGTTTTGAATTAACACATTTAATTGATATGATGCCCTAACACTATTTGATTTATTTCCATTTCCTAAAGTCTAATTTTTTTACTTGGAAAAAATCTTATTATTTATGTCATTACTTATACTTTTTATAGTTTTCTCTTTGGATATCCACTTGCCTTTGCACATCATTCCTACACTTATTGGATTGTGATATCTTATAGATTCCTCTCATGAACCTAATCCATATTTGATTTTATGTGTAGTATCAAGATACCTTTTTGTCCTACATGACACTTTATTTGTTGTCTATACCTTGTCAAATTCACACCTTATATCTGATATATATTATATCACTTATACTACTATACATTATTCCACTACTCTACAACACTTTTGAAAAGCTTGAAATCCTATCCTACTTGTTCTCTCTAACACTTAATTTTGTTTTTACCCTTGTGTTGATCTAGTGATAGTAAATATTGAGCCTAATATCATTCACTCATCCCATATAAGTCTCACAAGACTATAGTTCCTTTATTTTGCATGTGATGGATTATATACGGTCCTTTCTATCTTATTCATAGCTTTCCTAGTGTTTTTTGACCCTGATATCATATAGTAGTACCAAATAATCCAATTGAAATAAATTTAATCATAAGTTGATATCATGTCAAGCCTTTTTATTTCATTTTTGAACTTCCAATTTTCCATCTTTATTTTTAATCCCATGGGAGATAGTTCTATCAACCTATTTTCCAAATATTCCTTATTTCTTAGTTGTGTAACCATAGCAATGCACAAGCTTGTGATAAGATATTATATTGCCATAATATATTCCATAAAATAAAATAATTGAAATTGAGTGTGTATATTAGCATGATTATAATTGGTTATGTATTCTCATAGTATTATATGGATGTGTTCCTCCTAGTCATCTCTCTACGCATTACAATTTTTTGTTAATTTTTTTCAATTGCCTTGTTAAACATGCTAGATTAACCGTTGGTTTGTGGATGGTAGGTATTAGTCTATTGGTACAATATCATGGTATTTTTGAGTATTTTTTTCCCATATCAATGATTAGATTTTGTGGACATCCAGTCCTTGTGATGGTTTTCTCATTTATAAATTTCATAGTGTATTTTCTATATAACTTAGAGTAAAAGTTGTAAAATTATTTTTTGGTGATTATATAGTGAGCATTGGATAATTTTAATCATTGATTAATAGGACCAAAAAAATATATTCCCCACTAGTCAAATGGTTGTGATGTGATAACTATCTTGAGTAGCATTTCATCTCTCTAATTTTTTTATAGTGTGTTGGCACACATCACAATGTTTCACAAATTTATGTGCATCCTGAAATACCATTGGCCATCACAACCCACTCTATAACATATTTATCATAAAAACTTCCTCTATGAAATTTCATTTGGCCACCCATTCATGCAATTCATTTATAACTTGCACTCTTTCATTCAATAAAGCCACCCTATAAAGGACATCATATTTACCTAATTTATATAGGAACCCAATGAAAATTTTAAAGGTAATTCTCTTATGATCCATTTTTTCTTTTCCCTTTCTATGTAATGGTCCAAACATGTGCCATGCTGCAATAAAGTAATAATCTATTCTAATTTCTCAAGAATCATAGCAACCCTGAATTAGTTTGCATTAGGTGAGTCCTCTTACGAGTCTTTTATTCATCTCCTATTTTTATCTTACTTAGATGCTCCTATCCCACATTATTTCTTCCTAGGTTAACACTAATATTGAATTGATACTCTTTTAATAGTATCAACCAATTTAAAATTATTCCCCCCAATAATGAATTGGCTACCAAATATCATAAGGCCTAATGATCTATTAAAATTTTAATGGATTGTCAATATGTATTAACAAACAAAAACTTATATAGTGAAAATATCATATCCAAGGGTTCCCTTTCCATCGTGGTGTAGATCTTTTCCACATATGATAACTTACAACTTGAAAAATGAATGGGGTGGTCTAAGTCTCCCTCACCTAGTTGTAAAAACATAACACCTATAATAGATCTTAAGAATCCACATGGACATGAAATTTTTTGCTCTAATATGAAGAAACTAAAATTGGAGATATGACCAATTTTTGTCTCAATTTCATAAACATAGTCTAGCATTCTGATGTCTATTCAAATTGATTATCCTTATGCAATATATTCTCCATGGGTGTTGTGACATATACATAATAGTGAATGAACCTTAAAATATACCTAGTGTACCTTCAAAAATATCACATGTCCATTGTGATGATGGGTTTCTTAAGTCCAATAATAATAACTATCTTAACTTGATCAACCAGAATCCCATCACTTCATGTTAAATGTTAAAATAGTACTATAAATAGTGTGAAAGTCAAGCACATTTTTAATTTAATTGTTATTTTCAAATATTTACATAGTTTTGAAAGGTTATATCTAAAGAGATAAAATACTTCCCAATAATCTAATATACTCAAGAAATTATGAATCAAATCCTTGAACATGGTGACCATTGCTTTAGAGAATATTTTTGGTTTGTTATTTAACCCAAATGGAACTAATTTGTATGTGAAAGTCCCTCATTTAGTGGTAAAATTAATTCTTTATTATTATTCCTTTGTGATGTAAAATTGATGATACCCACCAAATCCATTCATGAAAGAATAGACTTAATTCCTTGTGACAACCTTAGCACCTCACCGGTGAAAGATGTCAAAAAATGACCATTTATGCAAGCATAATTATATTCTTGGTGGTCAATGGACACTCAATTTTTATTATTTTCTTAGGTTGAAAGACCATTGGACTTACCTAATCCAATTTTTCCACTAGATAAATAATACCTACAATAACCATGCAATCAATTTTTATGTTGACCTTTACTTCCTATTTGAATTAAGCTCATATGCCCTCTTCATGATTACCATTACACATTATTTGAGATTAATTTGCATCTCTCCAAAATATGGGGCTACCCCCTTGACTTCACTAAAGGTGGTGGGTAACACATATTCATAATTTCACAATAATTCTACTACCCTTCATATCTATTGTTACATCCAATAATCGCCCATTAGTGTCATCCTGGGTAATTATTTAGTGTCAATGTTTTAAAAAAAAATTAAAATCTACCTTTTTATTTCATGGAGTCAGAAATATCCTTCTAACCTAGTTGTTCCTCTATGATCAAATTTCATAGCTTCTCTTCTTCCATCTTGGTTACAACTTCCTTATTCAGTAAATTGATAGTTTACTCAAGTTCAAAAAATTTTTGAGGTCCATGTCTTCTTAATTTTTTGAAATATATATATTCTTACACTATTCTATATTCAGTTACAAGACTCAAGAATAAATCCCTTTTTCTCCTGGTGATGAAACCATTATTAGCAGTGGTCCCTCTAAAGCCTCATGAGGACATGCTAAGGTTGTAGTCTATTTAAATTCATACGCATTAACAAGGTATAAGTGGAATAAATATATATACATGTGATATATTTCTTATTATGACATTTTAATTATTTTTATTACTCAATTTAGGAATTACTTAGCATGATAATTTCAATTAAGATGCACAAAAGACAAATATACTTTATTAAACCAATACAAAGATAAATGGAACTTGTAATTTATCATTTTTATATTATCATTTATCTAATTACATGTCCAAGGATACATCATACATAAAAATTATAGATTAAACTTATTTAGCCTATGAACAATAATGAAAGTAAAAAGAAGCCAACTTTACCTATTGTGACTATTCCCTACTTATAGATTCTATAGGACTCTTCAAATTAATTTATATTTAATTATTATTAATTTCAATCTTAAAAATGTTTAATATTTCATTAACCTTATATAATTACATAAATGGTTATAAAATATACATTTGTTGCATCTAAACCTATACCAAATGCTTGAAAACTATTGTATATAATCCTCTACTAACACTATTCCTATGAAATATATTAAAGATAATTATTAATTTATTATATATATATATATATATATATATATATATATATATATATAAATCTGAAAAAAATAAACTTATTATTCTTTAACAATATTACCTGATACAATGGAATTCTCAAACAATTACAATACTTATGATGATAAGGGCAAGGGAAAATACAATGAAGAAGAGCTCAAAAGTAAATTAGAGGAAGTAATTGAATGTAATAATTTTATTTAAGATAAGGCTAGGTATATAATTAAAAGTTATGATGAAGATTCCAAAGTTGATCGAGAACACCTTAATAGGATATTGAGAATATATAATTCTAAATGACTTAATTGGTGAGATTATGGAGTATGGTCAATGGATAAGGCACTACCAACCCCTTATAAGGTATTTACATTTTTGGGGAAAATATATATAGTACTTACATTGTTAACTATCCCAAATTCAAGTTTTGGCCTCTTCAATTTGTTTTTAATTAATGTTTAATCTACTACACTTCAAACATACATCCCAATATTTTAATTTTATAACACAAGGTACAAGCTTATAGATTGTAATGCCTTGGTCAATTTCAAATTCAGTATGTTTGTTTATGGTATGTGATCAAATACAAAAAATAGTGAAGATAAATTTTATTTTAACCCAAAAGTATCTTCAATATGCATTATCATATATGTGTTTATGACCATCCCAATGCATTTTAAAATATTTTATGTTTCATCAATAGTAAAAATGGCTGAATATGTTTAACTAATCCTAATTTTAAATATATGGAGTGTTTTAATGACAAAAATAATGATATGACTCAAGTTTTACATCATAATTCCATGGTGGAATTAATTTCCAATATAAGTGTTGTTGAAGAAATTATTATTGATTATTTATTCAAATGGAGAAATCTAGTATTTCAAAAATAAAATTTAGTTAACATTGATCATTAATAACATATTTTACAAAAAATATATTTAATTTTTTCTATGATTTGGATGTATTTTTTACACAAACTAATGTTTTTCAAAGTCATTTTATTATTATTTAATTTTAGTTTTTATTGATTATTCATTCAAATGGAGAAATCCAACATTTTTTAATAAAAAAATAAATTGACTTGACAATGATTATTAATTATATATTTTACACAAAATGTATTTAAATTTTTATAGTATATTGTTTCAATTTATTTTTTACACAAACTATTCACTTTCAAAAAGATTCAAAGTATGGATATTACAATTGAATTTAGTTAATATGTAAAATATAATTCATTTAAAATATAATAATATTATATATAATTGATGAACATGATGAAATTTATCAAAAAAGTGAAGAAATGTTTTCTTTGTGACATGTCATCATTTCCTATTAATGATGATGATGACACTACATAGATTCCTATTTCACTACCCTCACCATCGATTCAACCATCACCGCCATACATATGACATAGTTTGGTATATGAAACTCCTGCATAGCCACAACCACATAATATATCAACCAAAACAATAAATGAGCCTACTAAAATAGAAAATATCCCTATAATACAATCATATTCATGGCCATTTACATCACATCCTTCATTGATTTATATCATAGATCCTATTAACAATTGTTGTCTTAGAGTAAGATAATCATGGACTAACTTCCTTGAATAAAAATAACAAGGGATACAACTAACTCCATCTCAATTGGATGAAGATCTTGTTCATAATATTATATTAAAATTTAAAATTACATAATAATATCATAAAAATGTTGTATTAATATATTCATATTTCTTCTCATTAATGGGTTGGTAGTATGTTTGAAGACTTTGAGACATGAGAGAAAAATGAAATGGGTGCCCCCCTCTAAGACTCTTCAAATTAAATTTTGACATGGTGGCTAGGGGTAATATGGGGGTATTTAGAGCAAGATGTATTATCCATGATTGTTTGGGCCTAACTCATTCAATCTACATCAAAGAAGCTAGTATATGGCACCAATGATGAGGCAGAGCTACACGTTATTATCTTAGGTTTGGACATCTTGACATCCTATAGGATTGAGTGATTCATTAGTGAAGGTGACTCCAAGGTGATTATCTAAGATCTAAGGAATAAGAATGTTGGGTCCTATAATATCATCAACATTTGAAATCAAATTTGGGGACTGCTAGACAATCTCAGCTTTTAGGAGGCATCCCATTATTATTGTGAAGTATTTTCAATGGTAGACATTTTTGGCCAATGAAAGTGTGGACCAGATAAAATAAATCATTATTGATAATGTTTGGACTAGTTGGAGCTTTTCAAGGACCTTATCTTAATGAGGGGAATTGGGGAGACATATCTCTTCATAATGAATCCACCCTTCATGAGCGTTGATTGGGATTTGGTGGGCTTACCTCACATGTATGGTATTTTCCATCCCCACTAACATGTACATATTCTCTATATTAAATTTGGCACTTGTTGGTGTATTTACTACATGCTTTCTTCCTTCCTCACATCTACTTTGTTGTCTAGCTTGGCATTTGGTAACTTTAAACACTATAGATTGTATGCTCTATGTGATGCTTAATCAACCTTTATTATGGGTTGAAGCCTCAAGAAGGGAAATGGACTCTACCAGGTAAGTAATGAATTTAAGGCTAAAATGAACTTTATAGTCTAGTCTAAAAGAATCTTGAAAGCCATCAAGGAGGTAATTGGTTAGGTTGATTTAGACACCATTTTTAGGGTGAAATTGAATTCCCTAGTGGCTTCAACTTTCATTAGGAACCTCCTCTTTATCTCAAAATATAAATAACAAACCTTGGTAGTGGAAATCAGAATTACTCGACTCAGGTTTCAGGTTGGTATAGTAGAAACTATGGGTAATTTCAATTGGGTTGGTTAGCATCAACTCCCATTCTTTACTCAATGTGAATTAGGGATGACACACCTACAAAATTTCCATGAAATAGAGCTTAAGTTTCTTAAAGTGGGAGAGCATTTGGATTTATAGTAGACTTGTCTAAAGAACTTTGGGTTGAAGAGGAATTTTCTCCTAAAATTGAACCTAGATGATATGCAAGCACCTTTAGTCTCGATGGTAGTGGCCCTTAGATGGATAAACTCCCCTAGGCTAGTGAAAGTAGTCAAATCCTTATTGAGGCTATTTAGGGGCCCACTCTAGTAATCACAGGCATCCCCTTTAGGAAAAGGTGTGGGTCAATCAACATAATGATGAGTGGTAATAACCCATAAATTGGCTCATTTGGTTGGCATGAAATCATTGATAGGAATTTTGGGTTATGTTAAAGAAACAAGTATCCAGGTTAAGGCATCAGAGGAATAAGGTGATCACTCCTCATGGTGGATGTAGGAGTTTTCTAAATGATAAAGAATTTGAAGTGGAGGTGAGCTTGGGAGGATATTGCATATAAAAATAACATTTTGACTTGATAATGGTTGTTGGTGGTCCCACCTCTTATGGCAGTGGCACCTTGGCAGAGGCTATGATTAGTCTCTAGTGGTATTTTCTCCTTGTAGTTTTAGATTTCATGTGTTATTTTTAGATGTTTGCATTCAGGGTCTTTGTGTGTTGGATGTTTTGGTTCTTATTGAGGTGTGTTTTATGTAGGTTTTTTATTACTTTTGGTGTCTTACTCTCTATCAAGTTATCCCCATTTTTTTATTAACTTTTGAATTTTTTGTTTAATAAAATGGAGAGGGACCCCCAAACCTCATATCATCTATCAAAAATACATATTCATATTTCTTACATAAGTTTTTTTAAAATTAAACATCTAGTTTCCCCATTACCTACAAATTAACTTAATCCCTTAATAATTTCCCTAATTTTTACAATTTTTTCCAATTTTTTGAGTTTTCCCCCAAATTACCTAATTCCCTTATTAATTTTTCTAATTTTTAAAAATTATTCCTAGTCCCTTACTAATTTCCCTAATTTACAAATTTCCCCATATTTTCTTAATATCTAAATTTAACCAATTTCCCTAAATTTACCCAATTTTCCTAAGTTTCTCAAATTTCCTAAATTTCCCAATTTCTCAAAAAAATCCACATTTTTTTAATTTTACTATTTTTTTCTAAATTTAACTAAATTAACATAATTCCCTTACTAATTTCCTTAATTTCACTAAATTACCCTAATTTTCCAATAATTTTTCTAAATTTTCCATACTAATTTCCCTAAATTATCTTGATTCTGTCATTAACTTTCCTAACTTCCTTTACCAATTTCCAAATTATCCTAATTCACTCACTAATTTTTCCAATTTCCATATATTTCCTTTGATAAATTCTAAAAATTCTCCAAATTATGTTAATTCCCTTACTACCAACTTAAGATATACTTCTTGGACTTTATAGATAAACTCTTCAAAAAAAAACCAAAGTATTTATGAAAATAGGTATCAAAATTCCCCCAATATTTGAATTTCCCCAATTTATAAATTTATTTAATTTTCAAATTTCTCCAATTTTTCCAAATTTCTCAAGTTTCCCCAATTTTCATGAATACCTTAATTTTCCAAACTTCCCTATTTTTCTCTAATTTCTCTAAATTTACCCATTTTTTTTCTAATTTATTTATTAATGCCCTAAATTACCCTAATAAAATACTAATTTTCCTATTTTTATTACTAATTTATCCAATTTCCCTAAACTATCCTAATTCCCTCACTAATTTTCCTAATTTCAGTAAATTCCCCTAATTTCTCCAAGTTTCTTGGATTTGTAAAATTTCCCCAAATTAACCCAATTCCCCTATTAATTCCCCAAATTACCTTGATTCCATTACTATCTTCCCCAAATTTCTCAAATTTCCCTTACTAAGTTACTCAAATTATCCTAGTTCCCTCACCATTTTCCCAATTTTATTTTACTATTTTCTTAATTCCCTTAAATTACCATGATTCCCTTACTATTTTTTTCAATTTCCCAAATTTTTGGAAATTTACCCTATTTTTAAATTTCTACAATTCCCAAAATTAACATAGTTTTCTTAATTATTTCCCTAAATTAATAGATATTTTTTGAATTTATAAAAATTTGTCACAAAACTGATGCAAGTTGTGTCGGGTTCATGTCTTAAAAATTAGTGAAATTAAAAATTAAAAAGTGTGGGTCCCATCTTCCCTCCCCACTATTATTAATTTTATATTTTGGGATTAAGGCGTAGAGTAAAGGACAATGTGGAAAATAAATTGATAGGGAGGGAAAAAATGACATATGAGAAGAGAAGAGGACCATTTAACTAAAAAAATGTGTGCATAATTTAGAGGAATGACTTCATTTGGAGGAGAAAGGAAAAGGTTGCTTACAAAATAAGATGATTTGAGTTTTCAAGAAGAGAGTTTTGGATACAATGGTTACATATATTTTAGCATATCGATGTGGCCTAAGACAAAGAACAGAAGGAATACATGGAACCCTTCAGAAATAAAAGGATAAAGATATAGATTTTGTTATAATTAATTTATAAATTTACATTTATTTTAATTTTTAAAAATAATATATAGTTTGAAGCATACACGATAAGGAAATAAAAGTTACAAAAACATTAGGCAAACACCTATAAACAAAACCCTAGTAAAAACTTGTAGGAAAAAACCTTAGCAAAAGTTTATAGATAAAAACCCTAGCAAAAATCACAGTAAAATATGTTTGGTAAAACCTTAGGAAAAAATCATAAAAAAAATATCTAGCAAACAATCTATGAAAAAAACTCTAGCAGAAATCCAAGGAAAAAACCTTGGCAAAAATCCTAGGCAAAAACCCTAGAAAAAATATTACTTATTATAAATAAATAATTTACAAATCATGTTTTTAATATTAGAGGTATTAAAAACCATAATCCCACAGTACCCATCCAAATGTTTTTAAAATGGCATTGCATAATTATTTTTGGTGGCTCCAATGTTTGTGTAGTCATGAAACTAGATATAGAGGAGAATTTATACACCCCCTCATAGTCTCATTAGTCATTAACACATCAATATATAGAGGAGTTATACACCCCTTCATATATTCATCAATAATTTGTACCTCAAGGAGAATAGAAGCACCTCTCCCTTAAAGAGTGTCAACATTCCACATGGGGTATGACACTAGCCTATAGGTATACCAATTTTCAAATTATATTTATTTATTACTTTATATCATTTTTATTTATTAACATTTTTTTGTTTTGATGACATGTATATTGCATATCTATAATTATGTAATGATGAGTGAAGCAACTTGATGTGACCTATCAACAATCAATTACTTCAAGGGAGTGACAGATGTAATTTTTAAAACATTTGTAGTTAGCTTATATAAATTATGTTTTTTTAAAAACAATGATTTTTAAATTTAATTATTTTTAACCTTATTATTTAATTGTATACTTAGATTTTTAATACCTTCATTGTGGCCTCCTCATTCTCATTCTCTTAAACTAAGCCATTAAAAGGTCCTCTCTAAAGGCCTTAATGAGATATCTAGTCAAAGTTGAGGGGATATGAACATGATGTGCTTCCACCCAAGTTTGATGATGATCAACCATCTTGTCTCACAATAGATGAGTACAAACATAAAATATTAAAATTTTTACTTGATTAAATCTTATGTAAATTATTATACATAAAATTTATAAGATGCTCGAAGAAAGTAAGTATAAGATAAAAAATATATATTATATAATTATTTAAATCAATTAATTTCTTGTATATTGTTAGGTATCTTTAAAAAATATGTTTTTAGGTGCTTTGAAAAAGAATAATTTTCAAATCCAAGATATTTTTTCAATAAATTTTCCACCAATAATTCCATAAGATGTCGGTTTAATGTAAAAATTAGTTGATTAATATAATTCAAAGATAATTTTAAAAATGTGAAACTACACTTAATGGGATGAGAAGGCATGTGTGGGTAAGGTTGAATCATTAGTTGGTATTTTCGATTATTATTTATAGGTTTCTTATCATTTCACAAATTTTTAATTTATAGGAAATGCATATTAACTATATGGATGAGGAGGGCTGAAGGCCTTGAATTCCAAGGGTAAATTCAACTACTTGGGACATATTATGTGATGAGTGACTAAAAATGGACTATAAAATAGGATGTAGATAAAATTTAAAAATAAAACCATGGCATGTCAATATTTGTTGTTTATTTATATTGATTAGCTATTATTTTAGTAAATTTTCCAATTAATTTAGAAATTAAAGTATCCAAGACAAGGCCCATAAATCTAGAGTGAGTCAGGGGAAGTTGGTGACACATTACTTGGGGTAAATGAGCACAAATCAATATGCACAATTTTTCATAAGTTTAATTTAATATACTAGCTAGTTTGTATTTTTTACTTGAAACTTAAATTTAATAGTTACATTTTATTGTAGAAAAAGTGTTACAACTTAAGGGCCATTAAGAAAGTGTGATAATAGTTGATAGCCCTTGGATGGAACACCTATACAATCAATAAGTGGTCTCATTCTTAGGAATTTATACCGGTAAGGCATTAGTCATTATTACCTTGTGAAAAAATAGTGTCCAATTATTTAATTTTTAAATATTTTAATTATTTATTGTAAAAAAATTACATGGATTATTTTAATCATTATATAAATTATGTCTTTGTAGGCTAATAACCAATATATGATAGTTAATGGTCTTGTCTTTAAAGAAGATGATGAAGACGATCTCAACAATGATAATCAATCAATGTATGACATAAATGATGAGCTGATTGGTAATGATCATTAGAATAGTATGATAGATGTTCATCATGATGATATCATAATTTATGATCACTAGGGTGTATTTGATTGTCGTAGATTTTTTAATTGTATTTTATAAAAGATAATACATGATTTTCACTCCCTAAATTCTAACATATAATATTGAGAAATTTATTTATTTTCTCATTTACGACATTATTTTTTCATGTAATGTAGCCATTTATAATCATTTTACCAAGTGATGTTTTTCTAAATTGTAATATTTCCCAAGAAAAAAATTATTTTGTTAAATTGTAATATTTTTATTGAGAATGTTTATATATCTTTAAATTAAAATATAATATATATTTAAAAATATTAATAGAACTAATTTTAAAATTTAAATTTAAAAAATTATATATAAATATATAAAAATATAAATAATATATTTATGATAATAATATTATTATAATATGAACACATAATCAATGAAAAAAATGGTAGGATCATAATAAAGGAAGGAAGTGATTGAAAAGTATGAAGTGGTCAAAGGGATCAAGGAATATATAAATCCCCTTAGGGAAGAGGTTTTTCTAGTGTAGTTCAAGGTAGAAGAGGTTGTGACAGATTGGATTGAGTTAGAGGATGAGGAAGTGGATGACCACCAAAGGCTTGGGACAAGATTAGGGGTACATCTTCAATCTCTCTTAAACCCCTCAATCAGGAAAATAAGGGTAAAAACTATGGATGGTCTGGAAATGATTGAGTGTCACCTAGAGAAGTTTCACTTTTTTGTAAGGATATTTTCTCCCCTAAATTGGAGGAATGTGAAGGTTGGACTCTAGACAAATTCATGGATATTTGGGAGATATCCATGAAAATTGATAAAAAGATCCCAACTATCAAACCTAGGACTATGATATAATCATTTTGGTTGATGATCTCTCCCAAAAACCCCCAATTTATAAATTCATTAGGACTTGGCCAACTAGGAGAGAAATAAAATTTTGAATTGGGTAGCACTACAAATGTTTCCCTAATTTAGATATATTTCTACTCATGAGGGATTCATTCAATTGATTCTCCAACAAAGTAATGATAAGGATAAAGTCTTCTTTGTATGTCCTTGGTTTTTCAAGAAAACAAGGTTATTCATGAGCTTTAACCCTCCTAATTAACTAATTTTAAAGGCTCCATTGTGGATTATGTTATATAAACTTCCACTGGAATTTTTGGACATTAACATCCTAGAAAGAATTGTTGAGATCATTAGATAACCCTTAGGTATCAGATAATCTACTTTGGGTAAGTAACTTTAAAGATATTCAAGGATTTGTGTGAATGTTAATCTACATAAACCCATTACTCAAGTAGTCTGTCTTTGTTTTTCATCTTGGATTTAGAAACAAGATCTATATAATGAGTGTCTTCCATTTCGATTCTTTTAGTGTAGGATGATTGGACATAAGGTATCCAATTATCTCCAAATCAATAAGTGAAGGAATGTGGTCACCATTAAAATTTCTCTAAAAAATGTGGTATCAAGGCAATAGAGATGTAAAATATCTTCCCTGCCAAGATAAAACAATATTCAGTAGCACAATCATGGTAAGTTTTTTTTCTAAACCAAAGGAGATAAAGCATGAAGAGAATATGGAGAATTATTTGAGGGTGGAAATATCTTAGCTTCCAAAAATTCCCTCCCCTAGCTTCAAAGAGACTAGTATTAGTGTGGATAAGGAAGTGAGTGATAATGATGCAGAGGATATGTAAACTTTCTCTCACTTGTTCTTGTTAAAAGTTATACTTCCTCAACAATAGCCTATTAGTTCATTCTTCATGAAATGGTTCTTATATTCACTTTATGGTCTCATTATTTTAGTTTTCTTAATCATTCTTATAAGGGTATTATTAGTCATCTCTATCCATACACCAACACTTCTCATGTTATGTTTTGTCTCAAGATGTACTTCTTGGCATGGCTCATTGATTCAATAGTCGTTCATTATTTTAGTCATGATCTAAATATTTAATGAGATTTATTACTTTTACCATGGTCAATTTTATCTCCTTATGTCTTTCATTCCCTTCGATTCACTCTTCACTCACCACTTTACCTCCCTATATCACTTCTATACTCACAAAACATAGTTTAGTAGCCTTTTTAAGGCATTTTTGGTTAATACATAAATGTACAGATAGGTTTGAAAAAAATAACACAAGATCTCAATACCCTCTATGGCCTTCTTTTCTTTCACCAAGTTTTAGGCTTTAGTTCAATTTTTAGGTCACTTTTAAAAGGCTTTCTTGCTCCCTGTTTAGGCCTTTTAGGCCTCTCTTGCCCTGTGGACACTCAATCCTTTAAAATCCATACACAAAAGTATGGGTAAACTCTAAAACTATTAAAATATCTTGAGGCACATCCAAATCGAGGTGTTCACAAATTTTCATAATAATTTAATTGTGGTAACTCCCTAAATTCCAATTTTTCTTTTGAAACCTTAACTACAGGGTTACACATGGTCTGTAGAGCGTGAGAGCATGTAATTTGGAATTTTGTGAACTAGGAATGGATTATTGGGTATGTAAAGGTTCCTTTAGATTTTTTATACCACTATTTACACTTCTTAATCAATAAATATTTAAACTTAAGCCATTGTTCCTTATTTTCAAGTGGATCTTGATCTCACTATATACTCAAATAGTGTCTACAGGGTTTACAAGTGAAAATTTTGATGTTTTTTATTTCCCATAAAAAAATTTCAAGGTTTAGGAGGATTTATTATAATCTATAATGTCCTCACATGTATTTACCAAATATTTGTTGCAATATTCATACCTATATTTAATATTTTCTATAACATTTTCAACCTCTCTATGAACATAGTCATAGTCTACAGGGGTTTAAGGAGACTATCTTAAAGATTTAAATCTCAAAGAGATTTTTAAACTCTGAGTAAGGTTTATAAGGATGTAATATCACTCCAAATTCCTTGTGGAAATAATAACCATTCTATAGAAACCTCTGCTACACCATTTCACAACATTATGTGTTGACGGTCTATGTAAATATATACTCAACAAGGCAATATTGTCAACTTTACAAAGTAAAATGAAAACAAACACATGAACTGACCTATCACATCTAATGATCATAGAAAGGACTCACCACATTTAGAATAAACACCAAAAATAATGCATTATTACAAATTATTTCATTCAACATTCTTAGCACATTTAGTCATCCATTACAGTTATGCAAGAAAATTACCAAGTATATGTTAGAGTTATAACCCACTAAGAGGGAGGGTCAATCAGTGGTGGAAAAAAATCCAATACAATTTCCAATCCCTTTCAATTACTTAAGCATTTCATTTATGAAACATACAGATCATTCATAACAGTGAATCAATGAACATAAGTAAGATCATATACACAACAAAAGGTCTATGTGGGAAACCCTCTTGGGGAATAAAACCCACTCTCAATCCTACAAACACATGGGCTATTGTCTTATAAGAAGATAAAAAACAAGAGGTTGATCAAGTCCTTCTAATTAGGAACTTTAAGGTTAATTCCTTCTGACCTACAACCTTAATCAAGTCCTTTAGATGAAAGGTCTTTAATGAAACCCTATTTCACAAGGATCAACTACCCCTAAGGAAGATAAAGTCCTTTAGACCCTCCATAGAAATAAAACTTCCACTTTAGATCTATTATATTCAACACCTGATGATGGACCTCTTGATTCTCTATCAACTACATAAACTATCTCTCCTCAAACAACCCTCTCTCATAGGCAGATCTCTTTGCACAAATTCATACTTCAAAAACACTATACTATTAGTATAATCATGATCTACATATCATACACATAGACCTTTAATTCCTCTTCTCATCAACCCAATAACTGGGCACATTCACTCTCCTCTATTTCCCTTTAATCTTCAACTCTCTTATGTCCAAGTCACATGCTTACTAAATTCTAGAACCCAACACATTTGGTTCTACTATATATAGATAAATCATGAAATAACATGATCACAATATTTCATATCAGCCATAAAACATGCATTCACCCTTAAGTCATCTCACATGGGTCACACTTAAGCACAATCCCCTTTCAAAATAGGCCTAAGTCACTGTTAGGTCCTATGGAGGTCCATTAATCTCTTTAACACTTCTTTGAGCATAATAAAAATGTATAACCAATTACAAACATATATTTCCACTCCTTACGTCCCCTAGGACATCCTCAAAACATCATAGTCACCAAAACACTCATCTGCTAAAGTCTAATTAGCTCAAATACTTATTTGTATATAATTATTATTAATGAAAACATAGTCGAATTCAAAACCTTTGTTCATGCTTCATACGATTGGTCAAACCTTCAAAAATTCATGTAGAGTATCCTTATGAATTCTTTAATAATCCCTAATAGACAATTCACCATGAAACATCAAAATAATAACTATGTGAACTTAAATATCCTTCTTGGGTCATTTGTAGAACATATATGGAAACACATTCAACTTTGGAGCTTGATATCTATATCTGTACACACTTCTAGATCCTCAAATCCATATTTCTAGATGTGCTTTGAAGTCTTCTACAAGTTCCCTTTTTATTGCATGATCAAATTCATCTTTTATCAAAAGATATGATTGAAATATAGAGCTCTAATTTTTCCTTTATAAAATTCAAATATTTGAATAACAATGGTCACAATTAACCTTTGATCACAATGCTCAAATCTCGTGGATTCTCAGCTCAGGATCAATCTCACACCATCAATCTTGTTTGAGCTTTAATGCACATACCACCAAATCCAAACATTAAACAATAGTAAATTTGACCTCATCTCACTACCTCTTGACTCTTTGGAGTAATCACACTCCATCAATCTTGCTCAAGCTTTAACACTTCAAAAAATGACTAAGTATGGGGACCCTATTAATATGCATGAGTATCCATTTTTGAACCTCAATAACTTCTTTTGCGCTTATCCATAGGATCTCAAATTTGGACTAGATGATATCCTCACATAGGAGAATCTAACCATATGACATACTACTCCTAAAAATATCATGTGTGAGATACAACACCATTAAAGTGCCTTCTCATAAACTTTTGTCATATATCCAACCATGTCCAAATCTAACTAAGAGGCCAACTTTGATCATCCATAACTTTTGCCATGCTTCAATGCATTATCTCAAACTTAGTGAAAATAATCTTTGCTCAAAACTAAACAAACCCATATGATCAAATTATCTTGACACATTCACATGTACAAGATATAACACCAGCAAAATGATCACTCAGATCTTTTTTCCACACTACAAAATTGGCTATGGGAAAACATAGTCAATCTACGTGGGATCCCAAATTTGCACATCTATATATTTTGATGCACTACATCGCATGATCTATAAATTAGAAAAAATAAACTAGGTCAAAAAATAAACAAACCCATATGATCACCTTGTCTTGACACATCAACACATGTGAGTGCTAACCTCATCAACATGCTTACTCAACTCTTTCTGGCCACTTTGCAAATTTGGCTAAATATGGGAAAACGGTGAAATTTGTCTTAGAAGCCAACTTTGTACCCTCATATATTTCATCATGTTTTGATGCATGAATTTATATTTGGTGCATAATATCTAGGGATTACATTGATCATAACCATATGACCAACTCCTTTTGACTCTTTCCCACATGGAAATGGTGATGTCATCAAACTACCAACTCATATTTTCTACACTAGACCCAAAATGTCTAGATGAAAACTATGATCAAATAGATGAATTCCACCTATACACATAAGCTCTCAAAGCATGGATCACATCATATAGGATCCCTTTCACATGTTCAAACCTCCATACTCATCCTTCATCCTCTCGAGCTATGTCAATACTGAATATTAGCGAACCATACATAAAGCACACTATAATAAGAATATTGCACACTTTGTCATTTTCACATAGACTATCAAGGCACTTCATCCACTCATTAGGTAACCTTCATGAAACCACTATGACAACATCATGACAACTCTCCAACGCTTTGAGATGCTTCCTTGCTTTCAAATGAGAAAATTAACTATTTCATTATCTTTGAGGTTATTTAATATACATATTTTGAATCTAACCCCTATCTATTCTCTCCCTTCCTACCAAAGACACTTACACACTCTTTTATTACCATACAACTATCATAACTACCTTCATAACTTCCTCATGTACATTGAATAAGTGCAACTACCTAACTTCTCATTTAACCACTAAGACTAATTAAGTGAGTCATGTATGTAGTATAACACTTGAACACTTTATAAAATTAACTAACCCAATTATAATATTGAAAACTTATACAAGTATGCCTACATCTCAAAACCTTGACAAAACTTTAAAATGTTCAACTAGAGAATTGGCAAGAAAATGCCAATGCACTTCAAATTCAAAATTGATCAAGACTTAGCATCATAAATTGAATCCTACATAATCCTAAAGACTATATTGACTCCTTAATGACTATAAACATATAAATAGACTAATTTACAAGGAGGTAGTGATGCTCCTACATCAAATAATTTTAATCTCTATCTAGATCAATTAAAGGGCCTAATTCAAGATGATGTGAAGAGAGGAATTATGATATATCCTAGAGAATTTTTGGTCTTGAAGACACCCCAAAAAACCTAATTATCAAGGTGAATGGGGTAGGGTTAGATTATTTTAAATAAAATAGAACCATTACTCTTCAATGTCCTAAGCCTTTGTGGTATATGATGCAACCAAACCAGGGAAGTAAGGTGGCTCTAGAAGAAATATATATTTATTCATGCTCAGTAAATGGGTATGGAAACCATATTAAGTGTCAAAATAATGAGTGTTACAAGTATAAAATCCTATTGAAAAAATAAAATTGCAAACATCCTCTACAAAAATTTTGCCCTCCATAAAAAATAATTTAATCTAGATAGGGCATCTAAAATTTAAAGGGGAGAAAACCCATAGCTCATAAAATTTGGATAGAATATTGTAAAACCCTAGAGATCAAGAATCAAATGATCTTAGAGACATAATTAATCTTTAATTCCCCATCCATATGATGCTCATAAGACCCTACAAGAGTCTTTCATGCTTATGCAGTGTCAAGTTTCTC
Organism: Torreya grandis; assembly: GCA_037957365.1. Lineage (NCBI taxonomy): Eukaryota > Viridiplantae > Streptophyta > Pinopsida > Cupressales > Taxaceae > Torreya > Torreya grandis. The sequence continues at coordinate 1,988,092 of JARHVA010000644.1, read as the reverse complement.
AAGGATAAGCTTATGTGTAGATGATTCCTTGCCAAGGCCCAAAGCTAAAGGTTAGTACAGATCCACACATAAAATAAGTTCCAATTCATGCCTATGAACAACTCTTAATTCACACCCTATACATAATATATTCAAACATATCCATCATATATAACTATTATCATGGAATTAAAAAAATTATATTTACCAAACTAAAGAATGTGTAGGGTGGAGTGTGTAGCGTGCAGTTTCTGATTTTAAGTGTGCACCTAAGAGATTTGTTCTTCTTATGTGTTCCTATCTAAGTAGTTCTTCATGTCTAAATAATTAATTTCTTATTATCACTTAATTTTTCAAACTTGGATAGGTAGTTTAGGCCTTCTCCAAATTTATTGAAACATTATATTACCTATAGGCCTATGGGTTACTTATAGCAGAGGTAAGCCTCTATATAGAAGGGCTAGCTCCCTAGATTTGTGTTTGATAGCTTATCACCTATACTACTTTATTACTTGGATGAAAAAATATAGAGATAAAAATAAAATAATCTCATCTAAATAGCTTATGAACCAATTTGATCTCTACTAGACCACTATATACTTGCACTATGAAAGATGACTCATAAGACTAGCTTCAACATCCTAGATTACTCTAACCTAAGTGTTTAAAACATGAAGGTGATATAAATTACACTTCTTAAGATGAATTAAAAATAGGTATGATTATACAAAATAATGCTATTCATTACACTTAAAGATAGACAAGGACACTAAATACACTTTAAATGATCTATTAGAGAGCAAATTACTTATACAAAACATGAAAGAGTAAAGTGAACACAAGGATATATGATTATCACTTGTCATTCAACTATGCACTACTTCATAGACTTAAACAAGAATTTATGAACTCAAAACTAGATTAAAAATATTTATTTAAAGGAAAATATAATATTCAAACTAGGAGGGCTTCACCATACAAGGTGTGGATTTTACAAACTTACTCAAATGTGGCTGCTCTTATAGAGAATGGTGAAGAGAGAGAAGGGGCATAGTAGAGAAGGAGTGATAAGTGTCCATAAGAGTTAAAAAAAGAAGAGGAGTTATGATACAACCCAATATACCTCCAAGTCAATGTGTCTAAATCTTGAATATGATTTGATCCTCCATGTGGCATAGGGGTTACAATTTGGCTTTGATACCTTGACTAGCTCCTTAAAAACTACCCTTATTTGCATGAAAGGAGTAACAAATGTAATTTTAAATAATGAATTCAAATTGAATTTATCTCAAACCACTCATTGAATGTATACCATCCCTTAAAAAACTCCTCTGACCTGCAATTCAATCTAGAACTTTACCTCTACTATAGGCAACCCATAGGCTTAGAGGTAATCCAATATTTCACTCAATTTGGAGAAGGCCTGAACTACCTCTCCAAGGGTGAAAATTTGAGTGACAATATTTATGGCATGCCCTATGGGACTATTTTCTCAAGCACATATTATCAAAGTGAATGTTGGTCTTGAAAACATCACAATTGCATAAGTGTATTCTACTCAGCATTTGGGAACTCCATTGAAGGTAATATCTAATTGCAGACCAAGTTTTCTTGTTTTGTTTATTCATGCCTCATAGTCCTTACTATTTCAACTACTATTATAATTAACCATCCCAAAAATCCACCCTTTCATCCTGAACTTCCTCTTAAAGTTTAATATCCTGAGCCTACCTTGACATTTGAAGTGCAAGAAGATTTTACAAGTCAAAAAGAGCAAGAGAGTGGAGAAGAGTTTAAAGATAACATGGATAGGCAACATGCTTTAATAGCCTTCAATACTAAAAATCACATAAACCTCAATGCATATGATGATATCCCTCCCAATTCCACCAAGATTTTTCCCACTTTCAATGGGAAAAGAAGTAACCATCCCACAAATCCACCCTTTCATCCTGAACTTCCTCTTAAAGTTCAATATCCTGAGCCTATCTTGACATTTAAAGTGCAAGAATATTTTGAAAGTCAAAAAGAGAAAGAGAGTGGAGAAGAGTTTAAAGATAACATGGATATGCGACATGATTTAATAGCTTTCAATAATAAAAATCCCATAAACCTCAATGCCTATGATGATATCCCTTCCAATTCCACCAAGAGTGTTCCCACTTTCAATGGGTAAGGTCCTATCACCCCAAGTGAGCATATTAGGGACATATCTAACTTTTGTAATTTTGATGATGTTACTAAAGTTAACATTGTATTCATATTACTTTCCATGTCTCCAAGTTTAAAGGCCCTTGATTGGTATAGAACATTATTGGAAGGATGTATCACTACTTGAGATGAGTTTGGGGAGTTGTTGACTCAAATATTTGAAGATAAGAGTGATCATATATCACTCATACATCAACTAAATGTTATTTAAAGAGGACCTACATAAAATATGCATGATTTCAATGAGAGGTTTTAAATAACATGGAATAGGCTACCACCTCCCATTATACTCCCTATAAGTTTTGTTTTCCCAACATCTTAGAGCAATTAGGATTGGTATAGTTGTCATGTTGCATTCCATGCATAGGTACACTTTTGATCTAGAAGGATCCATGTTTACTCTAAAATAAAAGTCATCAAATTTTATATTGATTATTTTCACAATGTAGAGATCATTGATATATTTACAATGGTATGTATAACTTCATAAATGGAGCTCATATGCTCTTTATGTAGTTGGTCAAAGTTCAAATCAAAGCCAGTCAACAAGTGGTCAAATTTGGTCAAACTAAAAAAATTAACCATCATGAAATATTTCAAATATATTTCCATGATGTATATCTCATCATAATATTTCTATCTCATTTTATGGTTCAAAAAATAGAGTCTATATGTGAAAGTTATGACCAGTCAAAGTTATGGTCAAACTTGATGATATGACAATAAAGTGACGTGGCAATATGGTTTGATCCAAGTATTTAATATTTTGAGGATAAATATATTCCATCATATATTGGTCAATAATTATCACCCCATATTTTAAAATTTAATGGATAATTTAAAATCCCATTAAAATTAGGTATGGGATAATTATGAAATATATTAAAATAAGATTGTGGATAATCATCCCAATTGAAAAAAGTGGACCCATAACAAGTATATAAAGGGGTCAGGGGTTCAATTCATTTTATTCAAAAAAGTTTCAAATCTGTCATCAAATCAGAATAGCTAGAGCTAAGAGCTAGAGCTGAGAGCCGAGAGCCAGAGCTGAGAGGCAAGAGATGAGAGCCAAAACTAGAGTCAAGAGCCAAAGCTGAAAGCCAAGATCCAGAGCTAGAGGTTCTAGCCATATATTGAGTGTTTAGATTTGAGGTCATTTGATTTTCAATTCCTTAAAGTAAAGCTTTTCAAATTGTGTAATGGCCAATATAGAGACCAGTCTGCATATATCTTATGTTTTGAAGGACTTAGAGAGCTTTACACTTATCGGTGTAAACTATGGATTTGTCCTAGACTTTGAGATGATTTTAATTGTATGTTTAAATCCCTATGATGATTTTTGTAAAACCATTTTTTAAGTCCATTTTTGAGACCTTTGGTGGAATTCCATAGGATTGTGAGATTGCATTCATGTGACAGTAAGGTGGAAGGTCTGTTCATGGGTTTATCAGGACTTTTTGAATCTTTATTTTTTTGAGTTGTGTGTAATATTAGAGTATCCATTTGAAAATAATGAGGAATTATCTAGGTACTCACTTTTCAAATAAATGGATCAGTTTGTACTATAAGAAAACTCAGAGACATAGGCATTATCAAACTCTATTATCATGTGCTTATCGTGAGTGGATTTTATTTTTGTATTCTTTTTCTAAATTTTGATTAATATTGTTTATTAATTACTATTGAATGTATAAATAGATAAAATAAGATAAAATTTCAAATTTAGTTTCATTTCTATGAATGTTTCAAAAAATTATGTGATTTGACTAAAGGATCCAAGGTAAATTTTTGTTGCACAGAAATAAGTGCCGATTTATAGATCAAGTTTGGTATCAGAGTAGTTAGTGTGTTGGGATAACAAATTATTATGTGGACTTGATATTAGTTGTGTTCATTTTGGTTTTTCATAGTATTGCAAACTTTTGGCCTTGTTGATATTCCATTTGTAGTGTGCAATTTATGGAATTAGGTTATTTACAATAAATAGGAAGCCATGGGCAAAGCCTTGAAAAGAGAGAGGCTTAATGAGATTGAAGTAATTAATCAATAGATCTAAGAAGAGAATGATTTATTGAGAGCTCATTTTACTCCTTAGAAGAGGATATTTCCCATTTGAAATCAGAGTGCAAGCTAAGGATGAGATCTTGGCATAGATGTAGGATGAAGAGAAACATTATCTTCATCAATTACCTTCCACTATAGATGCAAGCACTATGACTGATGAGTGCACTATAATTTGTTCATTTGGTAATTCCATTCATGTAGTTTTAAATGTTTCAGTATTTCTTTTGGTAATTTTGAGAAACACACTAAGGGCATTGGATCTAAACTATTATTGAAAATGGGATTTGATGGAAAGGGGCTTGGTAAGAATGGCCAAGGTATTGCTAACCCAATACAGGTAGAGCATAGATATTTTCATGAAATATTGGGTTATGATAATGGTAAAGTGGATATTGGAGAGAGTTCCTCCATTCTTGGAAGAAGACAAGCTTCTGATAGCCAAGATCTAAGGCCACTAGCAGAGCATAATTCCTTCTTGTAAAGGAATAATGAGTGGTGTAAGAAATCAAGTAAAAGAGGTATTGATATTCCACCTCCTTGATCTTACACTAAAAAAATACCAATAGTAATGTGAATTCTAAGACTTGTGACTCATTTTTTCCACTTAAGAAATTTGGTTTTGATATTTAGAAGATGTTGCATTCTTTTCCTTCTACATTTTACAGATTGAATAACCATTATGCTACATATTGTTGGAAAAGACAAGCTTTGTTGAAGAAACTTGTAGGTGCTAAAGACCATTCTAATACTGACAAAGTGAGAAATGGTAAAAGGGTGACCTCACCTAAGAAGAGGGATGTTTGCACTCATTTTCATGTGAGTGGACATCAGGTTAATAAGTGTTAGAAACTTTGACCATCCCACCATCTTGGTAATGGTAAGAAGAAGATGGTTTATAAACTATTGATAAGGTAATTAATGAAGTGTTTGTTCAATCAACCCATGCATATGTTAGTAAATCTACTAAGGAAATTGAACACCCTAAACAAGATAATCTAATAAAGAGGGTTAGTAAATAGTTTCTAAATTTCATGATATCATGATTAGTGGATTGATAACGCATTTATGTTTTAAAACATTTTTGGGATTCCTATTGTATGTTGACAATGGAAATTTACCTTACTTTGATATATGCATTTTGGAGCTACTATTATGGGAACATTTCAAAATAAGTTTATCATGCGAAGTTTTTAATTCTTACACTTATATTTTGAAAAGATCTATTTTTTGAATCTCCAGTATTAGCTTTATGAGTTTTTTGTCTAATTATTAAGGAATTTAACTCATTGATCATCTTGGAAGATTTGAAAATAATTACACAAGTTATTGGGTAGGATTCAACTTTCTTACAGTACTTGTTTTAGAATAATTGTTATTTTTGGAATGGATCTATTTATGGCATATGTTTTATTGGATGCATTGATAAGACCTATTGGGGGAATGTATTGTGACATGGTCACAACCAATATTGTATTTTTTTTACATTGACAAACTTGTCTTGTAGTTACATTGGTGATTGTTTTAGTATTTGGTAGTTCACCACTTATAGGATGTGACATTAGGCAAATAGTTTGATATATTATGATCTTCTTGGTAGTTGTAAGATTTAATATAATTCATGCCTTATTTTAGGCCTTTTATAGTTTTGAGTTATGAAACATATTTTTTCACTATTATCTCTATGTTATGATTGGGTTTTGTACTTGATATGTTGTAGAAGACCATTTAGCAACAATAGAGAAGATCACTAGGCTTATCTGTGTAGAGTCTCTTAGAAGCTATAAAATAGAGGAAGTCATCACATCCTAATATTGTGTAGAGGTTATTGATGGCCATGTATTAGAAGGTATGTGGAAGATATGATCAATTGATTGTTCCAAAAATTATATGTGTAGTTGTGGAACCTGAATAGACTGATAAGACCCATAAGAATTCTTTGGAATTGACTAACATTTTAGAGGATCAAGTTAGGTACCAACTTTTGGTGGAAAAAATCCCTCTTAATAGGGAGGATTGATCCAAGAAGATCCAAATTCACTTTGAAATATAAGTCATAAAATTGCATATTTATCATTGGCACAAACATAGAGATCATTAAGATCTTTCCAACAGTATGAAACACTTTATAAATGGAGATCATATGATCCTTGTGCAGTTGGTCAAAATTCTAGTCAAATCTAGTCAATAAGTGGTCAAAATATGAAAATTGACCATCATATAATATTTAAAATCTAGTTCCATGATATATATCTCATTGTAAGCTTTCCATCATATTTTATGGTTCAAAAAATGAAGTCTGTATGTGAAAGTTATGACCAGTCAAAGTTATGGTCAAACACGATGATGTGACAATAAAGTGACATGGAAATATGGTTTGACCCAAGTCTTTAATATTTAGGGATAAAAATTTTCCATCATATATAAGGGAATAATTATCACCCCATATTTTAAAATGTAATGGATAATTTAAAATCTTATAAAAAATTGGGTATGGGATAATTATGAAATTTATTAAAATAAGATTGTGGATAATCATCCCAATCAGAAAAAGTGGACCCATAACAAGTATATAAAAGGGTCAGAGATTCAATTCATTTCATTCAAAAAAAAATTTAATCTCTCATTAGAGCTAAATATCTAGTGCTAAAGAGATATAGTCATGAGCCAGAGTTGAAGAGCCAGAGCCAAGAGCTAGAGCTAGAGCCAAAGAGCCAAAGCTGAGAGCCAAGATACAAGAGCCAGAGTCGAGATCCAGAGTCAAGAATCAATATCTATGGCTATAGGTTCTAACAATATATTGAGTATCTATATTTGAGGTCATTTTATGCCATTTTCAATGCCTCAAAGTAAAGCTTTATAGATTATGTAATGGCCAATATAGAGACTAGTCTACATATATTTTAAGTTTTAAAGAACTTAGAGAGCTTTACACTTCTCAGTGTAAACTAGGGATTTATCTTAGACTCTGAGACAATTTTAATAGTATGTTGAAATACCTATGATGATTTTTTTAAGACCATTTTATAATTCCATTTTTGAGACCTTTGGTAAAATTCGATAAGATTACGAGATTGCATTCATGTGATAGTAAGGTGGAAGGTTTGTTTGTGGGTTTACCAAGAATTTTTGAAGATATATTGTTTGATTTGTGTGAAATCTTAGATTATATATTTGGAAATCATGAGGAATTGACCATGTACTCACTTTTAAAGGAAATTGATCAGTTCATACCATAAGAAAACTCAGAAATGTAGGCATTATTGAACTCCATTATTATGAATGGATTCTACTTTTACATTCTTTTTCCACATTTTGATTAATATTTTTTATTAATCACTATTGAATTCATAAATAGATAAAATAATTTTAAAGGTCAAATTGAGTTTCATTTTCGTGAATGTTTCAAGAAATTATGTGATTTGACTAAAGGATCCAAGGTAATTCTTTTTTGCATGGAAATAAGTCCTAGTTTATGGATAAAGTTTGGTATCAGAGCAGTTAGTGTACTAGGATAGAATCTTATTGTGTGGATTTGATATCAATTATGTTTAGTTTGGTTTTCTATAGTATTACAAACTTTTGGCCTTGTTGATATTCCATTTGTAGTGTGCAGTTTGTGGAATTAGGTTGTTTGTGGGAAATAGGAAGCCATGGGAAAAGCCTTGAAAAGAGATAGGCTTAATGAACTTGAATCAATTAATCAATAGATATAAGAAGAGAATGATTTCTTGAGAGCCCATTTTTACTCCTTAGAAGAGGAGATTGTCCATTTGAAATTAGAGCTGCAATCCAAGGATGAACTCTTGGCACAGATGTAGGATGAAGAGAAACACTATCTTCATCAATTACCTTCCACTACAAATGCAAGAACTATGACTGATGAGTGCACTATAATTTATTCATCTATTAATTCCTTTCATGTAGTTTTAAATATTTATTTTGGTAGTTTTGAAAAACACACTAAGGGCATTGGATCTAAATTGTTATTGAAAATGGGATTTGATGGAAGGGGCCTTAGTAAGAATGGCCAAAGTATTGCTAACCAAATATAGGTAGAGCATAGATCTTGTCATGCAGGATTAAGTTACGCTATTAAGAAAGTGGATATTGGAGAGAGTTCTTCCAATGCTAGAAGAGGACAAGATTCTGATAGCCAAGATCTGAGGCCACTAGTAGAGTAGAATTCCTCCTTGTAAAGGAATAATGAGTAGTGTAATAAATCAGGTAAAAGAGGTATTGAGATTTCACCTCCTCGATCTTACACTATAAAAAATACCAATAAGAATGTGAGTTCTAAGACTTCTGATTCCTTTTTTCCACTTAAGAAATTTGGCTTTGATATTCATAAGATGTTGCATTCTTTTCCTTGTATATTTTTTAGATTGAATAACCATTGTGCCACATATTATTGGAAAATATAAGCTTTGCTAAAGAAAATTACAGGTGCTAAAGACCATTCTCTTACTGACAAAGCAAGAAATGGTAAAAGGGTGACCTGACCTAAGAAGAGGGATGTTTTCACTCATTATCATGTTAGTGGACATTGGGTTGAGAAGTGTTGGAAACTTCAACGATCCCACCATCCTGGCAATGGTAAGAAGAAGATAGTTTATAAACTTGTTGATAAGGTAATTAATAATTTTTTTGTTCAATCAACCCATGCAAATGTCAGTAAATATACTAAGGAAATTTAACACCCTAAACAAGAGAATTTGATAAAGAGGGTTAATAAATAGTTTCTAAATTTCATGATATCATGATTAGTGGATTGATAATGCATTTATGTTTTAAAGCATTGTTGGGATTCCCATTGTATGTTGACAAAGGAAATTTACCTCACTTTGATATATATTTATTTTGGAGCTACTGTTGTGGGAACACTTCAAGATAGGTTCATCATGTGAAGTTTTTAATTCTAACACTTATGTTTTGAAAAGATCTATTTTTGGAATCTCTAGTATTATTAGCTTTATGAGTTTCTTGTTGAATTATTAAGGAATTTAACTCATTGATCAACTTGGGAGATTTGATAATAGTTGCATAGGTTATTGGGTAGGATTTAGCTTTCCTAAAATACTTATTTTAAAATAACTATTATTTTTGAAATGCATCTATTTATGGCATGTGTGTGATTGGATGCATTGATAAGACCTATTAGGGCAATGTATTGTGACACAGTCACAACCAATATCGTATTTTTTTTACATTAAAAAACTTGTCTTGTAGTTGCATTGGTGATTGTTTCAATATTTGGCAGTTCACCACTTATGATAGTAGACAGATAGTTTGATATATTGTGATCTTATTGGTGGTTGCAAGATTTAGTATAACTCATGCCTTGTTTTAGGCCTTTTACAATTTTGAGTTATGAATCATATTTTTCCACTATTATCTCTATGTTATGATTAGATTTTGTACTTGATATGTTGCAGAAGACCTTTTAGAAACAAGATAGAAGATATTAGGCTTATCTATGTAGAGGCTCTTGTGAAGCCATAAAATAAAGGAAGTCATCACATCCTAATTCTATGTAGAGGTTATTGATGGCCATGCAATAAAAAAAGGTATGTAGAAGATGTGATCAATTGATTATTCTAAGTATTGTAGGTGTAGTTGTGGAACCTATATAGATTGATAAGACATGTCAAAATTCTTCAGAATCAATTGGAATTTCAAAGGATAAAGTTGGGTACCTTCTTTTAGTAGACTAAAAGCCATCTTAGTAGGGAGGATTGATCTAGGAGGATCCACATTCACTCTAAAATATAAGTCATCAAATTGTAGATTGATTATTGACACAGCATATATCTCATTGAGATCTTTCCAATGGTATGTGAAACTTTAAAAATGGAGCTCATATGCTCCTTGTGTAATTGGTCAAAGTTTTAGTCAATGCTAATCAACAGGTGGTCAAACTACAAAAATTGAACATCATAGAATATTTCAAATCTAGTTCCATGATGTAGATCTTGTCATAAGATTTTTGTCACATTTTATGGTTCAAAAAATGGAGTCCGTATGCGAAAGTTATGACCAATCAAAGTTATGGTCAAACTTGATGATGTAACAATAAAGTGACGTGGCAATATGGTTCAACCCAAGTCTTTAATATTTAGGAATAAACATATTCCATCATATATTAGGGAATAACTATCACCTCATATTTCAAAATGTAATGGATAATTTAAAATCCCATAAAAATTAGGTATGGGATAATTATGAAATTTATTAAAATAAGATTGTGGATAATCATCCCAATCAAAAAAAGTGGACCCATAACAAGTATATAAAGGGGTCAGAGGTTCAATTCATTTTATTTAAAAAAATTTCAAATATCTCATCAAAGTTGAAGAGCCAGAGCCAAAGATCTAGAGCTAAGAGTCAAAAAATGAAAGCTAGAGCTAAAGACCCAGAGCCAAAATCCAAGAGATGAGAGCCAGAGCCAGAACCAGAGTCAAGATCTAGCGCTGAGAGCTGAGATCTAGAGCTAGAGGTTCCAGCCATATGTTGTGTCTATATTTGAGTTCATTTGATTTTTTTTCAATGCCTCAAATTAAAGCTTTGCAAATTGTGTAATGGCTAATATAGAGACCAGTTTGCATATATCTTAAGTTTTAAAAGACTTAAAGAGCTTTACACTTTTCAGTGTAAACTAGGGATTTATTATAGACTTTACAATGATTTAAATGATATGTTGAAATCCCTATGATTATTTTTTTAAAGCCATTTTATAAGTCCATTTTTGAGACCTTTGGTGGAATTCCATAAGATTGTGAGATTGCATTCACACTATAGTAAGGTGGAAGGTCTGTTCATGGGTTTACAAAGACTTTTTAAAGCTCTATTGTTTGAGTTGTGTGTAATCTTAGAGTATCCATTTGAAAATCATGAGGAATTGTCCATGTACTCACTTTTCAAGGAAATGGATCAGTTTATACTATAAGCAAAATTGAAGATGTAGGTATTGCCGAATTTTGTTATCACATGCTTGTCGCGAGTGGATTCTATTTTCACATTCTTTTTCCACATTTTGATTAATCTTGTTTATTAATCACTATTGAATGCATAAATATATAAAATAAGATAAAATGTCAAATTCATTTTTTTCCATAAATATTTCAGGAAATTATGTGATTTGACTAAAGAATCCAAGGTTAAAAACATTTGCATGGAAATAAGTGCCAATTTACAGATCAACTTTGCCTGAAGCCTATGACATAGCCATGAGAGATGAGAATGGTTTGATCCAATCTAGTAAACTCCTTACAAAATTATCTATGCCCATATTACCTAACATGTCTTCTACTCCTCCAAGTCTTGCTCTAATTCCAAGTTCAAACAACAAGTCTAAAGTTGCCCTAAAGAAATTAGATGATGCCATTGATTTGGATGCAAAGTGTAAGTCCTTATAATCTCATATTAGGAAAATAAATAAACAACTTGGATCTCACCAAAAACCCTACTCTTACCCTCCATAGGCAAATATATTTACTCTTCAATATAATGGTTAAGGGAAAGGACAAGGTCAACCTAACTTCAATAGGCCATCCAATGCCTATAATCCTAATTTTTCTCATACTATAAGAGCTATGGTTCTAGTCCATAGAAAATTAGTTCAAGGAGAAGAGTGGTCATCTAAAATAGATTTTATGAATGATTATTGTCAAAATCGATGATGTGATAATAAAGTGACGTGGTAATATGGTTTGACCCAAGTCTTTAATATTTAGAGATAAACATATTCCATCATATATTAGGGAATAATTATCACCTCATATTTCAAAATGTAATGGATAATTTAAAATCCCATAAAACTTGGGTATGGGATAATTATGAAATTTTTTAAAGTGGACCCATAACAAGTATATAAAAGGGTCAGAGGTTCAATTCATTTCATTCAAAAAAGTTTCAAATATCTTATCAAATTTGAATATCTAGAGATAAGAGCTAGAGCCAAAGATCTAGAGCTGAGAGTTGAGAAATGAGAGCTAGAGCCAAAGAGCCAGAGCTGAGATCCAAAAGATGAGAGCCAGAGCCAGAGCTAGAGTCAAGATTTAGAGTTGAGTGCTAAGATCTAGAGCTAGAGGTTCTAGCCATATGTTGTGTCTATATTTGAGTTCATTTGATGTTGTTTTCAATGACTCAAATTAAATCTTTACAGATTGTGTAAGGGCCAATATAGAGACCAGTCTGCATATATCTTAAGTTTTAAAAGAATTAGAGAGCTTTACACTTTTCAGTGTAAACTAGGGATTTATTATAGAATCTGAGATGATTTCAATGATATGTTGAGATCCCTATGATTATTTTTTAAGACAATTTTATAAGTCCATTTTTGAGACCTTTGGTGGAATTCCAAAAGATTTTGAGATTGCATTCATGTTATAGTTAGGTGGAAGGTCTGTTCATGGGTTTATCGAGTCTTTTTAAAGCTCCATTATTTGAGTTGTGTGTAATCTTAAAGTATCCATTTGAAAATCATGAGGAATTGGCCATGTACTCACTTTTAAAGGAAATGGATCGGTTTATACTATAAGCAAACTTGAAGATGTAGGCATTACCAAATTCTGTTATCACGTGCTTGTCATGAGTAGATTCTATTTTCACATTCTTTTTCCACATTTTGATTAATCTTGTTTATTAATCACTATTGAATGCATAAATATATAAAATAAGATAAAATTTCAAATTCATTTTTGTTTTTTTGAATATTTTATGAAATTATATGATTTGACTAAAAGATCTAAGGTAAAAAACATTTGCATGGAAATAAGTGCCAGTTTATAGATCAACTTTGCCTGAAGCCTATGACATAGCCATGAGAGATGAGAATGGTTTGATCCAATCTGGTAAACTCCTTACAAAATTATCTATGCCCATATTACCTAACATGTATTCTAATCTTCCAAGTCTTTCTCTAATTCCAAGTTCAAACAACAAGTCTAAAGTTGCCCCAAAGAAATTAGATGATGCCATTGATTTGGATGCAAAGTGTAAGGCCTTATAAGCTCAGATTAAGCAAATAAATAAACAAATTAGATCTCACAAAAAACCCTACTCCTACCCTCCATAAGAAAATATATTTACTCTTCAATATAATGGTCAAGGGATGGGACAAGGTCAACCTAACTTCAATAGTGTTGGGATAAATATAACGGAAGCACACAATTGATTACAAAGCAACTTAACATGTAGAAATTAACCAGAATCAACAAGTAACTAGAATTTAGAAATAACACATGATATGAGAGACAATACACAACTTGTATTAAAACTCTTTTAGAAGGAAATACAACAAAGAAAGCTGCCACAGTTCTTCGTCCTTACACACCTCTAGGGCTCCCACACCTCTATAACATAAATAGTAAATCTTCCCTCAAAGCTCTCTCTCTTAGGTCACAACACCCAACTCAAACACAGAGTTGGTGTTCACCTCCAACTAGCCAGTATCCACTACTGCCAGTACACCTGTGCTCCACGCACTCCACAAGTGCTCCATGCACTCCACAAGTACACAAATGTACTTCAAGTAGATCTCCCCTAAACCTGCAACAACCTGCACCTCAATATGATCTTACTTATGGAAGGAACTTCTTTGCCTTCCTCTTTGCTCTAAGTACACACCTGTAATCCAAGTAGATCCCACCTGATTTTGCTCCCTATTGTGTTGCTATCCTCTCTGATCTTTCACACTTGCAAATCAATCTGGTTCTGCACACCTGTGAACCTTGACCTTGCACACACATACACCTGCAGATCAATGATCTTACTTACCATGCAGATCTCCTATCGTAGCCATGCTCACCTAATGACCAAGATCATACATACATGAAGAACCCTACTGATTCTCCAATCTAGCACCCACACTTGGTACTGTGGCACTAGGAGGAACACACCATGCTCACCTCACACACAGAAGGAGCTTATATTATTGCTCTCTTACTCTCTAGCACAAGTTTACAATACAACCAATGAGTCTCTAAAATAGATCTCATGCAAACAATAATTAGACACCTAATTACAATAATTAGATCCGCAGCTCTTAGTCTAAAATTGGCTCTCAACATGCAAACACTTGGTTCATTAGCTAACTGCCCGTAACATTCACAGTTCGAACCACACAGGTGACCGACATTGGTCCCTGTCTACCTGGGGGGTGCCGACATTGACCGAATTCTGATCGACATTGGTTACCTTCTTGTCTCTTCCCTGTCGACGTCGGTTGGCCTAACCGACGCCAATGACTGTGACAACAACAAACTCTCCAGCAACCTCCTCACCTATTTACATTAGTGAAGCTTTTAGCTCCACAACCTAACAATATCCCACTTGGAGATAAACAGTTGCACTATACCTATACCTATACTCTGTCTAATCTATTTCCTAGCTTGTATCCCTCTTCAAGATCAACCCTAAAGACAACCCACCACACAACCTATGGTGCACCTCCTGTCATCCGAGTAACCTGCCACATCCAAACCTACAAACCCATGTAGTGAAGTCCTGACCCTGCATGTATACCTACTGCTGGTCCCTCTCAAATACCTGAGAACCCACTTCCCTGAATTGGCTCCTAACTCTCTGACAACACCCACTGCTTGGGCAAACTCAGTCTATGCCAGACCTCATGTGATTTCAGACACTGAATTATCCAACCCTTAGTGTGCTCTAGTCCTGCATCCTGAACCTCACCAACACCTGATTCACATCAGTTCTCACTAGAGACAAAATCAACCTGTGATCTCCATGTCTCCCATGTCAAAGAATTTTGCTACTCCAAACTCCTCATGACATGCCACTAAACTAATCTTACCCTTAGCTCAGCAAAACCCTGTATGTACAAACCTGCTAGCTAGCATACCATCTACATACAATAATAGAATGATGTCATGACCATCATCCCCCTAGTAAGACAAACACAATGGTTACACTGACATTGACTAAAGCCATGCTTTGTCCTCCACCTGTCAAACCTTGTACCACTGTCCTACAACTTCCTCAAGACCATATGACCTAGTTTTTCATCTCACGTGTCCATTCTCTCTATTCTTCAACTAAGGTATCCATTCATCTCTGTGCTTTCATACTAGCTAGTAACCCTACCAAATCTCCCGTTTGGTTCTGCATCATATTCCTGCCACGCTCCCACTATTTCCTAGATCCTTCCTGCTCTGCAGTCAGCAACTAGTATAAAGAAGAGGAACAACAAATTCGAGGCATACTTACCACCTTCAGTCCTCCATATGGGCATTTAAGACTTCTTGATAGCTTGTTATCCACCCAAAAATTTGTTACAGTGACCGACCTCGGCCACCACATGGTCTGCATCCGACCGACGTCGGTTCCCATGCGCCTGTCCTGACTACCAACCCTACCAACATCAGTGTCCTCCTACTGCCGACGTTGGTCCTCCTGACTGATGTCGGTCTTACCTACTACCGATGTTGGTTTTACTACCAACATCGGTACCTATTTTTTCTTGTGAGTGATGACTTTTTACCCTCAAGCTCCTTTGAATCAAAACCCATGTCCAAACTGCCCTGCTCAGAAGTATCCAGCCCCATCCACTAGTCTCTGTCTACCATCTCCTCCATAAACACCAAGGCTTTCCAGTTCTTAAGCCTATCAAATATATCAATCTTCCTCTTAAGAACATGCATCTCCTTCTTGCTCATGTGACCAAGCCTACAAAGCCATGTCTTCACAACAAAAGAAGAATCAGTAATATAAACAAGTAGATAAAGAGTACCTATTTTCTTACCACCAACTAATTCAAGTGCATCCCCTGTGAGAGTTCTTAAGCATCTCTCATCACCCAGCTTTTTTGAATAAATTAGCCACATCTCCAAACCTGGGACCTGCATGACCTCCTTCAACACCCATGTGTTGACCACCTACAATTTCAGCTTCACTTCCCCTTTGCCAATTCTTTGGCAAGGCTCACCAGCTCCTCTCCCTGGGGCTGCATGGAAAGAGGCAATAGAATCTGTTATCCAAGATTCAACTTTATCTAAGAAACCTCCCAGAGCATCCTGTGCAATAACACCTGCAACATCTGCATCTTCAGTTCCTTCATGCTGATCTGCTACCAACCAACAATCTTCTTTTACCTGCTCTTTCTTTCCATAGGACCGTAAGTGACCATCTGTGCTTTTCAACTCCTCCATTCTTAGCTTACTTTGATTTTCCATTGCTCTACTCCCACTCAATCAAAAACCCCTGAGAGTGACCTATAACCAAACACAAAACCTACTCCCTGCAACCTGGCTCTGATACCACTTGTTGGGATAAATATAACGAAAGCATATAATTGATTACAAAGCAACTTAACATGCAGAAATTAACCAGAATCAACAAGTAACTAGAATTTAGAAATAACACATGATATGAGAGACAATACACAACTTGTATTAAAACTCTTTTAGAAGGAAATACAACAAAGAAAGCTGCCACAGTTCTTCTTCCTTACACACCTCTAAGGCATAAACAATAAATCTTCCCTCAAAGCTCTCTCTCTTAGGTCCCAACACCCAACTCAAACATAGAGTTGGTGTTCACCTCCAACCAGCCAGTATCCACTACTGCCAATACACCTATGCTCCACGCACTCCACAAGTGTTCCACACACTCCACAAGTACACAAACATACTTCAAGTAGATCTCCCCTGAACCTGCAACAACCTGCACCTCAATCTAATCTTACTTATGGAAGGAACTTTCTTGCCTTCCTCTTTGCTCTGAGTACACACCTGTACTCTAAGTAGATCCCACCTGATTATGCTCCCTATTGTGTTGCTATCCTCTCTGATCTTGCACACCTGCAAATCAATCTGGTTTTGCACACCTGTGAACCTTGACCTTGCACACACATACACCTGCTGATCAATGATCTTACTTACCATGCAGATCTCCTATCATATCCATGCTCACCTGATGACCAAGATCATACATACATGAAGAACCCTACTAATTCTCCAATGCATCACGCACACTTGGTACTGTGGCACTAGGAGGAACACACCATGCTCACCTCACACATAGAAGGAGCTTATATTATTTCTCTCTTACTCTCTAGCACAAGTTTACAATACAACCAATGAGTCTCTTAAATAGATCTCATGCAAACAATAATTAGATCCGTAGATCTTAGTCTAAAATTGGCTCTCAACATGCAAACACTTGGTTCGTTAGCTAACTACTCGTAACATTCATAGTCCAAACCACACAAGTGACCGAAATTGGTCCCTGTCTGCCTGGGGGGTGCCGACACTGGCTGACTTTTGACTGACGTCGGTTGCCTTCTTGTCTCTTCCCTACCGATGTCAATTGGCTTGACCGACACCGGTGACTGTGACAACAACAAACTCTCTAGCAACCTCCTCACCTATTTGCATCAGTAAAGCTTTTAGCTCCGCAACCTAACAAATAGGCCATCCAATGCCTATAATCCTAATTTTGCTCCTAATATAATAGCTATGGTTCTATTCCATAGAAAATTAGTTCAAGGAGAAGAGTGCCAGCCTTAAATGCATTTCATGAATGATTATGAGGGTGAAGGACAAGCTTTGGTATCTTAAGGAGGGCTTACTCAATTGATATTAGAAGATGAGAACTTCATGCAAGTAAAATCAAATGGAGAGTATGGTAACCAAGTAGTGAGCTTGGAAAACTTTCAAGTGGAAGATATACTTATCCTAAATAAAATCACTTAAATTTCATCCAACACAAGGTCAAATATAATATCCTTAGGAGATGTTAAAGATGTGGATACAACTTCAAATAATACTCCTTCAAGGCAACAAGGTGTGAATGTAAATGTGACAGCCTCTACAAGTCTCAGACCTCTTTGAAATTAGAACTTGGGAAGGGTGAATAAAAGTATTTAATTTCCTCAAGCTCAAGGCACTTTATTTTCTACAAGGATTTAATAAACAATGAGTATTCTTTCCTTGAATATCATTGACTCTTTGAAGAGTACAAAGACTAGTCTATCTCTTTGGGAGGTACTCCACATGCCTGGTCAAAAAGAACTACTTCAAAAGTAGTTGTCTTAAATACATATCAATCCTTAACCATCAAGACATGGTGGTGTATCCCTCACTAGTTCACCTACCCATACTATTTAACCCTTTACCAAATCTGGAAAACCCCCACCTTTCTATCTCACCCTCATTATGGGAGACAAGTTGGTCCATAATTACATTGTGAATAGTGGGGCAAGTACTTCAGTTATTTCCAAGCTAGTTGCATACAAATTGGTCTTGAAATATGATCCATACCACAAAGAAGTGTTACAAATTGATGTAACTCTAGCCAATTCAATAGGACTTATCAAAGGTTTAAAGGTATTCTTTCATGACTGTCTAAGCTTTCCAATTTTACAAGACATAGTGGTGGTAGATCTACCTGCCCATTTTGTTATTTATATATCAAGAGACTTCACCACCAAGATAAGAGGATATCTCTTAGCTGATTGGTCTTTCTTGGGCTTTATAAAAAGGTATGTATCAAAGGTGACTATTAGAACACAACCATTGGCCAAATTTCACGTTGAGCCATATGTGGAAGCTAGTTCTAATTTAAATTATACTATCCACGAGGAAGACGAGCATGTTATAGATGATGGAGTATGTTCTAAACTTGAGGGTATCTCTGATCTCTTACAATATTAGCTATATGATTATGGTGCTAACACATATGAATATGATCTATATACTTTCATTATATGGATAGACCTTGGCACATACATCATTCATAATGAAGGTGATGAACATTCTCAAGTAAGCCTTGATGATCCTTTTCAACAAGATATTGAGGCTAAATATCTTATTTATATGTATGATGATGAGTATTCAATCATGATAGATCATGAGGATGTCAAATATGGTACAATTATGCTTTCTCAAAATGAAGAGGTTCATGGATGTAAAAGTCATGAAGATGAGGATGATTTATGGCAGTAGTTCATGCCATAGTACAAGAGTTTGAAAAAGTGAGTAAGGCATCCCTCCCTCAAAAGAAGAATGAATTTGAGAGTGAGTTAATTTGTGAACCTAAGGAGCATAAGGATAAGTGTCAAATCACTATCAAGAAGGCTGAAATATTGGGAGAATGTAATGAAGTCAAGTCAAAAATTTATGTGGTTGAGCATGTTAGGCCTCAATCTGATGATGATCCACTTGTAGACATGATTTATTAATAATAAGACCATTTTGATGATCCTAGACATCAAATATATCATGGTCTATAGAAAGGAGAAGTTAATAAAAGTTTCATGACTCCTAAGAATCAAAATGACAAGCACCAAATGATCATGAAGGAGACCAAGTAGGCTACACTATTAATCAATCTTAAAGAGGAGCTAAGAGGACCATTCTATGGAGTTTTGAGTGGTATACTTACAACTATCAGAGATCCTATGATTTCTACGTCTCTTGATCATATTCACATGCAATTTTTTTTAACAAAGATCCATCATATGGTGACTTATTCTCATAGAGCAGTTGTAAGTCAAGGAATATCCTTTTTCATCTTCATTGAAGAAAGAGAAAGTGTTTCATCACCTCAAACATGTTTTTATTTCTATACATATTAGGTTAGGTGTGTTATTTGAGTATTTGTTGTGTGTTTTCCCTAAATACTTTGAGCATAGTGTGTGTTTCCTTCTTGTTGTGTATTTTGTGTGAGTTTGAAATATTTTGAAGGCATATCTATTCTATATTGAGCATAAGAGTGATTGCATATCCCAATGGAAGGAGAAACCCTATAATTTGATGTCAAATCTTGGAAAAACTACACTTTGGCCTTGAAATATCATTTTTTAGTTTTAAATGGTTTATAAGTGTCCCTTGGGATCCATCATACCCTTTTCTAGCTCTAAACCAAGTTTTAGTTTGAACTAACACTCCAAACACTTTTTCTCCTCCATCACTACCTTCACAAGCTTAGGAAGGCAAATTTACATTGAATGGTATGAGAGAGAGAGAGAGAGAGAGAGAGAGAGAGAGAGAGAGAGAGAGAGAGAGAGAGAGATTTAAAAATTTGGCCATTATTAGTGGTCTAAGCAAGCTTGAATTTAGTGTTAATGGTTTACATATTGGTGCCCTCTTATTTATGAATGATTATTAAGTGTGGTAGCAGGTCACTATGGCTTATTCATCCAAGAATGGTATGTTCTTGTACCTATTTATCTAGTTTAGAAATATATGGAGAGTAATGATTTTGAGGGTGGTTTTAAGAGGTCTTGGAACTCAATTTCATCATGCTTTCATCAGCCAACTCATCTCTATGAGGTGCTTTCACTTAGAGGAAGAATGCCTTGGTGTATAAGCTATTTCAGACAATCCTAATATAAGTTCATCTTTCCTCTTCATGGTGACCATTTTTAGAGGTATTTAATGCTTCATTATTTATGGAAGGCCCATTAGTTTCATGTATTTTATGTTCAACTTGTCTAAAATGTGTTTTTGATCATATTTTCAAATATTTGATCTTTGGGAGACATTGTAAGTGTTTGAACAAGTCTACTAGAGTTTGATTGCTAATTTAGGATCAATTACCAATAATATACCATGGTGTAATTTTATGAGATGATATTATGCTCCTAGAAGTGAATCTTCAAAATAAGAGTCCAAATGCACACTTATCCAATGAGAGGTCATAGTTATTTCCTTTAATGGCATGTTGTATGGATTATAGGAATAGGTTGGGATGCTTAGAGTATTGGTGGAGGCTTGACACATATCCTCATGTCTTAATATAGCCTCAACCACCTCATTTCCCTCTTCTATTGATCAGAATGCTCCAATTATATATACACTGGCCTTTTTGCATTGGTTGACTGTGTACAATCCATATAGGTTAGTTAGGTGGGTTGAAGATAAAGATGCTCATCTATATGCTCTATGATACTTGAAGGAGTAATAAGGAGGTATGAAATGGGTTGATAATTTTAATAAAGATCAAAATTCAAAAATCTCAAACAGTGTCTCTTATAGTCCTAAAATAGTCAAATGAGACCTACAAGCCTATGCCTATATGTCCTCATTTTGGACCTTAATAACCTTATATAAACACACAAGAAAAACTAAGAATAAATATATAACTTATATGCAGATATAGATAGTGTTACAAACCATCAAAAAGACACTTAGGCCACTTGAGCATTCAAAAGGATAATGGATTGAGTTGACAGTCTAAGAGAGTACCTACATTACTCTATACGAAATGAGAAATGACAAGTGGTTTAAATTGTTAGTAGAGGTGTTGAGACATGTTTGAAGGATTTTTGAACCTAATTAGAGACCTCAAGTAGATTCAAGAGTGTAGAAATGTTGATGATGTGAGAGCAAGGTTCTTAAAATCAATACATAGTCATGGACCCTAAAGAATGCCTATAGGATACAAAAGAAGCTCAGTCTAGGCTAGTTCGAAGCCTCAAGAGAGTGACATAGGGTTTAAATGAACTATAAACCCAATTAATACTAAAAACATTTTCAAAATTATTGAGGAGGTTAATACCATTGTAAGTGAGGTTTTGAAACTCCTAAACACAGTCAAGTGACTAAACAACCACCTACATGCTACTAAAGAGATGGGTTAGTATCAAACCTAAGAGAGATAACAGAGGTGTTTGAAGAGTCTCTAAAAACTAATTGAAACACTAATGAAATTTCATGAATTATTCAAGAAGGTCAGTGAGGAAAGGCTCCAAACATATACAAAACACAGCCAAGTGACCTTCACACAATCACCTACATGCTATAAGAGCTTAGTCTAGGTTGGCCTCAACCTAAAGGGAAGAGATAGAGGTGTTAGGAGATGATGTAACTCAAATGGTAAACTTAAACCATGTTCATTAACTTTTAAGAGGTTAATGATGTGAGAATAAAACCTTAAAATACCCAATACATAGTCAAGTAGCTCTAAACATCACCTACAAGTGATTGTATGTTGATAAGGTGGTCTTGATCCTCAGTCAAACTTGAAAACATGGTGAGGGACTTTGAGTTCCAACTTAGGATATATAAACAAGTTAGGTTGAGTTTTGAAACCCAAAAAACATCACGTTGATCAAGTCTAAGTTTTAAGAGTTTTCACACATAATCTCTAGCACCTACAACATACCTTAAGCTAGAAGGAAAGAGAAGAGATGATGGTGACACTAAATTATATATCATTCAAGACATAAGGTCATATAATTTCATGTTGAGACCAAGGAAACATGAGGAATCATATAATATTGAAAAAACTTATTTCTAAACCCTACATAGTCAAGATGCCTAAGAAACCCGGCATAGGATACAGTCCCACCATGAGAGAAAATTGAGTTTTAAGAGTCCTATAGATGTGAACATGCCTTGAAATATGGTATATATGGTGTTTTAGACTTTAAAAATACATACATGGTCTAATTTAGTTCATACTAATAATGGGCATATCTACCTTTTGTCTCAAACTTGGCCCACTCTTTGAACAAGGGAAAACCATGAGACTTAGGACTCTACTTGAGCTTAAAGTTATGAAACAAGTTTCCATACCTCATTGGGGGATCTTGAGGAAATATAAAAACATGAAATTTTTTCCATGAACCTACAAGAGGTAATTAAGCTCAGGTTTTTATCTAAATGCCCTTGAGGGCTATCAAGAAAGTAATAAGGCCATGGCTTCAAGACCCCTAACCAATGTAATGGTAGCATATAAAGGGGTAATGATCACTTATAGATCATTTATAATCATGGAAAGGTATTTTTATATGTTTTTGATCCTCTCATAGTAGTGGGAATGAGTTTTAATACCCATAACACAAAGTAGACCCCTCTCTAACCTTAAGAACAATAAGTAAGCCACTTGAGGAGCAACTTCATATGCTCATACCATAGCTAAAACTTTTCATGGGAGTATGAGACATTTAGGATAGTTGAAGGGGTCAATTAATAAGATTTTATAATTAGAAGGAGGTCATTTAATGATATTTTCTTTATGAATAATCGTTAAGACACCAAACAAGTCTTAAACCTCTCTTAAACCCTAATAGTGACCAGTCATGGGAAAAAGAGCTCAAATGCATATATAATTAAATAATTTTCCATTTAAACCTATTGGAATATATTTAGGACTCTAAGGAGGTTACCCAAATGTAATTTTATGCTGATCTGACTTGTACACATTTATAAAAATGCCCTATTTTTGCATGTGTTTGGTGTTTGGTAGGTGTTCTAAGAATGGGAGAGCTTCCCAATAATGGGATGAGGTCATTTGGGAATTTTCCTAGACATTAAATTCTAAAAATGTGTATAGTATATTTTTGAGGTGATCAAACCAAGCCCATTTTTTGAGGTAGTCTCAAATAGGCTGAAAATGAGACTAGGTGCTAAGGCCATTTCTTGGTTTGCATACTTCTATAAGTTCTCACGACCCCAAAATTGGCATGCATGTTATTGATGGACTAGGTAAATTTAATCACATGCTTTTGGGTTATTTCACATGTGTGGAATAAGTCTGAATCAAGAAAATAGGGTCCTAAATAAGGAGGCCTAATTAAGGCCTAATTCATGAGAGAAAAAGACAAAAAAGTGGGTTTAAACTTAGAGTCTAAAGATAAAATTTGACATGGAAAAATAAATATGTAATGGGTCATATAATATTCCCTAATTAAAGAGGTTTACATGTTTTTAGGGCTACAAGGAAACTAGGCCTAGTGAAGGCTTAAGGAGCAAAATGAGTCCTTGGGAGTTGGTCTAAGAACCAAAATGGTTTATTTTAGACCTGATAACATATTTGAATACCATTCATGGATTTTGGATTATATGAAGAAGATTCACTTGAGTTTTGGGCCACTTGGACCAAACTAGGCATGGGAAATGATGAGTTTCAAGACACCTATGCATATAACTGATGGAATGGCAGGTCAGAGGAGTTTATTAAGGGATGGAAGATGTTAAATGAGTGGTATGAGATTATTTAAATTATAACTCATGATTATAATTCCATTTTTCACTCATTTCATGCAAATAAGGGTAGTTTATAACGAGCTAATCAAGGTGTTAAAGATAAATTATAATCCCTACACAACATGGAGGATCAGAGTATATCCAAGAGTTAGATACATGGCCTTAGAGATCTGTTTGGATATCTCATAACTACTCTTTTTGTTTTAAATCTCATTGATAATTTTCACTCCTCTATTATGCCCCTATTGGGAGAAGAAAACTAGATAAGAAAGTTGTGTAGGATATTCATGTGTTGAATATATAATTTTTGGCTTGTGTATTTTATCCTATCCTCTCAACTTATGAAAGGATATAAAATTAATAGTCTCCCCATTTTAGCACCAATGTATTAATAAGAATATGAATAGTCAAGAACTATAATGACTATAAATATGTATGCTTGTATGAAGAAGATTGATGACCCCTTTACTGAGATCAATATATGTTATCTAGTCTATGGTTACCTATCAAATTTCTTATGTTTATCCTTGTTTTGTGTTATCATTTTTAATACTAAGTTTTAATCTATCTTAAAAGTAGTCTAAATTTTATGTGCATCTAAAAAACTCTTTGGTTAATCTGATTCCTTGTGAATTCACATCATTTATCTCTGTTATGCTTTTATTAACTATTAATTCATTGTTCTTCCCTACTCAAACCAAAAAAACTTAGCTATCCTCATCCTTAGCATGTTTTTTTGAAATAAGAAATTCTTCTAATAATGGTGTGGTAAGTGTGGAACACTCCATTTGGGGAGAACTATGCTAAGATGGTTACCAAGACAATGAGATATTGAAACCTGGTTAGACCAAAAAATATGGCACTTTTCAAAAGAATAATCCAAAAGGATGAGCCTCACTGTGAGTGAAATCATTCAAGAATATATATACATCAAAATATATGAGATTTTGTAGTGCGAGCTACCTAAAGTGTTGGATAATTGGTTGACAAGACATGAGTACTACTACTTCCATCCCAGAGAAGAAGAAACCATTACTTAGACTGAAGAAAAGATAGACCAGTTAGTGAAACTGAAAACTAATTAAACAAGAGCAATAGATTATTATGTTAAAACCACTATAGATAGATACACTAATAATTTTATAATAAATATATATATAGCATTTTAGTCTACATAGGACTGATTCATCTAAGCAATCAGATGGAAATTTTTACAATGACTACTCTTATTGAAAATTTTGGTGATGGAAAAGGCCATGGTGCCTATCCTTGCCAGTATGGAGTAGTTACTTTGGACATATGGGGATGTCTGTGCATGATAGTGAATGAGGGATAGATGAGTGACTAAATATTTAGCTTGAATTTATAATGGAGATGCAAGGCAAGAAAAGTTAGAAGAAAACTTTGGATTCAAAAAGGGAACTTTGACCACAGAGTAGATGAAATAAATAGATGGATACGGAAGTAGTTGTGAATAGAAGTAAGAATAGTAGTAGAGTAGTTGATGAATGAGTTATATAAGTGATGATTGGGATGATGAATGAAGGTCAAAAGAATAAAATGATGTTGGATGACAATAGAAAGAGTGAGAATATGAAGATTGAATAGAAGAAGAGACATGTAAGGAAGAAGATGAGAGTAGTTTAGGAGTAGAACGAACATAAGATAGAAGTAGTGTGCATTTACATAACAGGGTACTAACAAAAGAAGAATAATTAAAAATAAAAATAAAAATTGGTTTGAAGTTAATTATAGGATTAGGCATAGCAAAGAAATAAGTCATTGGAAAGGATTATTCACTAGAAGTGTACGCATCTCCATATCCCAATCTTATATATCATAGTAGAAGTTTTCAGCCAGCTAAACAAGGGGAGAAGAATTGGTAAAAATAATTTTTAGAGCATTTGGATCTTTGGGGAATAAAAATCCAAAAAAAATCAACAAGGAAGGCTTTGAAGTATATAGGAATAGGTGAATTTGAACAACAACAACAAGGAAATGCAGACAATCAGAGTACACATGATAATTCTTCTGGTGCATAAAATAGTACATAGGTAAGAGCACTCAAGATGTAGCCAATTTAAGTAATAGTTATGTATAAGAATCCATATATACCTACCACTATGTTTAATTAGGTAGGATTCTTGAATTTGACCATTTATGATGGGTCCATAGACCTAAATAGTATTTGTTAACTTGTAAAATGAAGTGGCAATTAGAAGGTCTTACTAATGAAAATTTTAAAAAGTATGAATTAGTAGGTGATCTAGATAGGAGAGCACTTGAATTCATATATAAAATAGATATTCAAGCATCAATCCTACAAGATGTACAAAAATGGATCATCATGGAGTTTAAAATTAAGAAATGCACTAGCTAGACAATACAAGTTTTGAAATAAATAAGGCAAAAATTAGGAGAGTCATTTTGCGATTATGATCATAGATTTTAGGATGTAACGAACAAAGCAGAGTTAAATTTGATAGATAAAGACAAATTATCATGGTTGGCTAAAGGATTATGAGGTAGGATTTGGTTTTTCACTATGCAAACACAATATGAGACAAAATCAGATGCCATAATTGTTGCACTAAATGTTGAACAAATCAAAGACTATAGTGAAATTTGTGTAGCTAGCTCTAGGTTTGAAAATACATTACAAGATTTTATGAAAAATATGGAGCAATATCAAAAAATATAAAATCCTAAATTGAACTTATGGTACATAGATTGTGGTAAATAAGGACACCACTAAAATGATTTTCCTAAAATAAAAATAGAATTTTGTGAACTTTGCCGAGTAGTAAGGCATGCCATATACCACAACAATACATCAAAATTTCTTCGAATCTATACTATAATTTCTACAAATCAACTACACATGATGAAAATAATTATAGATCTCTGGAGGAACTTAAAGAGGGGATCTATAAAAATGTGTTTGCCATCACAGTGCAACAGATCTCTTTAATGAAGCAAACAATTCTAGGCCCAGAGATTGATAAGAATTATGCAACCCAAATGGGTTCGCAATTGATTTTGAGTTCACCATAATACCAGCCTTATGTTCTAGTTGGTTGGATCCCTCTTTCACCAAGTTGGACACCCTCATCACCTCAATATCATTATCTAACATCTTGGAGTTCTCCCATAATGTATCCATAATAATCAAACTGGACCCCTCTAATTATGCAACAATTGTTCAGTATAGGAAACAATAATAAGTAGTATCAGTAGTGAAAATATACATAACCACAAAGAGGATATCAAGGGGGATATTAGTCAAATTTGGGAGGAGGCTAAGGTGGATACCAAGGATGATACTAAGGTGGTAAAGGAAATAACTATCAACGGCCTCCTTTGTAGTGCTACCTATGTGGAAAGTACAATCATGTTCAAAGAAACTACCTGATGAATTTGTATAGGTAGACATATTGTAAATACTATAGATTTTTTTAGCAACATGATATAAAATATTTCCCTATTTTCGACAA
The DNA here is from genome assembly GCA_037957365.1 of Torreya grandis. Classification (NCBI taxonomy): domain Eukaryota; kingdom Viridiplantae; phylum Streptophyta; class Pinopsida; order Cupressales; family Taxaceae; genus Torreya; species Torreya grandis. Next base: position 1,960,392 of record JARHVA010000644.1, on the reverse strand, counting down.
GCATATAAAAGACAAAGTTTTTTGAAATGTAAACATGATAAGTGCAAAACCCAGAGAAAATACCTTTTTGAATGTTGTGACATGGAAACAACATGCATAAAAGGGACTACCTCTACTTGAGATACCTCAAGATAAAGGTATCATAAAGTTTAGACATGATAAATACATAGATACATTTATAGAAAAGATTTTGATGAATGAATCTACATAGCTACTAAAAACAATCAACAATAGGAAACTACTGATGGTGATGTTATAGCCATCGATGTGTAAATGTATGGTCAAATTGTGCACATCATATGACAAGATGGAGTTTTCACTGCACTAAAATTTTTACTAAAATTATTGAGTACCTCATGTAATTAAGGCATATCACAAAACATCACGAAACCATTACATAATCTTTTGAAATGTGTGTAGTGTGGCCAACAAAAGATAGAAAATCTAGTCTGGGACGTTAAGATGAAGAACCATGGGATGCGGATGTGTAGATTGATATTAAGGTTATAGGATATGAAATCCCAAATTCTATCTTTGACTTTGGTAGCATATTAAATTTGATCCCTATATCCACATGGGAAGTGATTGGATAACCAACCCTTAGCTATAGCCCAGTAACTTTGAGCTTGGCTAACAACATGAAAGTTGAACCTATTGGCCACTTGGAGGATGTTGAGATTAAATTCATGGAATTGTATTTGTGAGGATACTTTGAGGTCATAAATATGAATATGATGACAATGCATTATTCTATTGTGATAAGGAAGAAATGGGTGTATGATGGTTGAATGACTATCAATACAATACTCAATTAACTTTAGGCACAACAAGGTGATAAGGTCGTGGTCATTCCCCTCAATAGAGTGCACAAACCATATATAATTCTTAATAAAACAAACTCTCCACATGTTCCACAAGAAACCAGTTGGATGAAGGTCAATACAAAGGAGAGTCCTAATGCTCTACATGCAACACAATATAACTTCTTGTACTAACAATCCAAACCCCATGTGTAGTCGATGTTTACCCATCAATTAAACATAATATAATAATGGAGACCAAAAAAATAAGCTATGCAGCCAATTGTAAATCAATTCATTAGTGAGTACTATATCTCCATATCTATAAAATTACCCACTCAAAATTTGACTTCTTGTATCAAGTTGATGATCACATGCATGATTACATAGAACCAAGGGAAGGCATAGTGTCCTAGGAAGCAGCTTCTATTAGTGGTGATTCAGATATGCATCTCCTTAATTAGTCCTATGGTGACCATGAACCTAGGCCCATGAGGATGGTCTTTATGCATGAATGTCACCTACTTGTATATTATGCAATGGAGGACATCAATGATTTTATTCTATGATTGAAAGTTCATATTTTGACTATCAATCAACAAGTTAGTGCACTAAACTATGCTTTGAAGGGAGTCGCTACAACTTGGTGGGAAACTCATCAAGATAATTAGTTAGAGTGGGATGATGCCTGTGAGCTCATGATTAGCAGATTTCATCTCCTATACTTCATTTGCACTAACTAGTCATTTTTTCAAGAAGGATAATGCCCTGAGATTCATGTACATAAATATGTTAAAGTTTCAAACATAGAATGTGTGTCACCTACGTAGTGGGTTCATATTTTTCACTACACACTAGTTTCACTACCTATAGCATGGTACATGCACCAAAATCATATGAGATAAACCAAACATTTGGCATAGGTATAGAGTGACTTCAAACAAACTTTTGTTTTTGAAGATTAAAATCCATTAGTCCATAATGCACTTCAAAAACTCAAGTACTTTCTATGCCATGGATGTGTGGAAGATATGAGCACCATGATAGAATGAACTACATTGAAAAACATAACTTTCGATCTTAATTCTACACTCTAAAGGTATGAAGCTTCTAGTACTAAATAAAAAGATTTGATGAAACCTTGTCAGTAAATCTAGAATGAGGTAGATGGTGATGAAGACTCTAATTTTGATACATATTTATATTTGAATAATTTATTGGGACCTGAGTAGCTTATATAACCACTTAAGGACACTAGTATAGTGTTAACTAAAAAGATAAGCTACGTACCATCTAGATCCTAGAGAAGGAAGGACAAAGGAAGATCCAGGAATTAATAGATGATGAAAAATGTAACATATAACAAAAAATTCTTAAGAAACATATTGCTAATATTGGAATAGAGAAGGTTCCAAAATTAGCAAGTGTAGGTGACTATTATACAAAGACTGAGATTTTAGAAGCTATACAACTTTTGAGGGACTATCAAGATGTATTCCCCATTAAGTTCATAGAGGTATGAGGAGTTGACCCATCTCTTGGAGAGATGCACATTGAATTAAAAGAGTGCACATGTCCAATTAATAAGCAACCATATAAACTCAACACCAATATGAAACTAAAATTAAAAGTATAGCTAGATAGGATGTAGGACGTAGAGATAATCTATCTAGTAGAAAAAATTGACTAGGTAAGCCCAATGGTAGTACAACCCAAGAAAATATGATAAATCTATGTATGTAGAGGCTACCACATTCTTAATAATGCCTATGTAAATGATCCATTATCCATACCATTTATAGATGAAGTCCTAAAGTCTATCGTAGGCCACAAAGTATATTATTTTATAGATGGTTTAGTGGATACCATCAGATTCCAATCATAGAGGAAGATAGATCTAAAATGACATTTGTAATAGATTCAGGTTCTTTTCATACAAATCATGTCATTTGGTCTAAAAATGCACCTTTGGTATTCTCATGTGTAGTATTCACAGCATTTAAATATTTCATTTGTGATTTATTAGATGATTGGGAAGTCTTCTCCTTGTTTAAAGAAGATTTATCCAATTTTTGTTTGATGTTAGAACAATGCCAAGATTTGCGCATCACTTTAAATTTGAATAAATATCTATTCTTTATACCTTTTGGTGTTTTACTTAGATATGTTGTTTTTAGTGATGGCATATTGGTGTATTAGGCTAAAATCATAGTAATCTGAGTATGCCACCACCTATTATTTCCACTTACGTGTATTCCTTTCTTGGACATATAGGATACTATAAAAATTTTATCAAAAACTATGCAGTGATATCATCTCCACTAGAAACTTTACTATATAAGAATGCTAAGTTTGTATGGACATTTGAATGCCAAGAAGCTTTCATTGAGCTCAAATAGTGATTGATCATCATACTTATACTTGTTTTTCTAGATTAAACTAAGTCATTTCATGTACATGTAGATGCTTTAGGCATCATAGTTGGTATAGTACTTGTGTATCTTAGAGATGGTGTACTTGACCATCCCATTCACTTTGCTAGCCAAAAATTGTCTAATGTAGAGAAAAATTACACAACCATGGAATGGGAAGCATTGGCCATTATTCTCGCACTACAAAAATTTAGGCACTATCTTCTAATGACACCATTCAAAGTTTTCATGGACCATCAAGCCCTGCACTACTTGGTCAACAAACCAATGATAGGAGGATAAATATCTCATTGGATAATGTTATTTTAGTAATTTTAATTCTAAATAAATGTTAAACTAGGTAGAGAAAATATGGGACTTGACCACCTCAATCAAATTTTGAATGGTGAAGATCCAGAAGAACTACAAGAAGACTCACCTGATGCACACCTCTTCTATGTCACTATGATTTCTAAAAATTTCAAAGCTATTACTAACTTCATTGAGCAAGGAATCTTCCATATACACTTTCAAGAATGGGACAAAAATTAGTTTGTGACTAGAGCACTATCATACACTATCATTAAAGGACTGTTATATCACTTAGGGAAGGATGAATTCATGTTCAGGGTCATCCTCAAACATGAACACCCCCAACTCTTAGAGGAAGCTCATCAAGGAGTCACAGGAGGATATTTCATAGGAGAGGCTACAATGAGAAAGATTTTACATAGCAGATTATGGTGGCTAAATTTGTTTCAGGATGCACATAGAGTTGCATAGTATTACGATGTCTGCCAATGTATGGGAAAACCTCTCCAAAAATATGAGATTATATTGTAACCCCTCCTAATAGAGCAACAATTTGAATATTGGGGTGTTGAATTTGTAGTACCAACCAATCCTCCAAGCAAGAATAACAAGGCCAAGTATATTATTACTACAATAGACTATTTCACTAAGTGGGTTGAAGTTGCTACCACACCTAGCTATGTGTAAAGGACATAGCAAATTTTTTATATGAAAATGTCATTACCAAGTTTGAATGTCTAATCAAACTAGTCAGCAATAAAGGAATGCACTTACTCAATAATACTATCAAAGTTTTGATATAAGAGTTCATGATTGTGCATCATAAAATCACTACCTATCATCCATAGGCAAATGGCCAAGTTGAAGCTTCTAATAAGGTATTAGGGAAAATGCTTACAAAAATATGAATTTGGAAGATCACATTCATGAAATATTATGGGAATATCACACAAAATATAAGAGAGCTATAGTATTTACACCATTTTAGTTGGTGTACAGTGAGGAAGCAGTCATGCCAATGGAGTATTTAGTGCCCAGCCTACACATCACTATGGTCATGCATTTAGGAGATTGAGAATTCATTACCAATCGAATCTTAAAATTGAATATAATAGATGAGTTTAGAAGAAGATTAGCATGGATTCATGAAGTATATAAACAAATTTAGAAAGCATGGCATGATCGTAACCTATGCCACAAGGAATTCTATAAGGAGTAGCCCATTTTTTTGTATGATAGCTAGTTCAAAGCCTTCCCAGACAAATTGAAAATAAGATGGAAAGGACCTTACATTATTCATGACTTAACATAACAAAGAATTGTAGTTTTAAGATATTTATAGGGAAACATATTGCCATGGTGAGTAAATAGTTGTAGGCTTAAGCCCTATCACCAATAACTATTAATCTCATTTTGCAAACTGAGTGGGTGCTGAGTAACACCATGTATATTAGGATTTCCCCTATTTTGTTGAGTTTTCTATGTGTGTTTGTTTTTTTAATTTGTTTGTATATGATCTTAGTAAATGACACCTATGAATAACATAGACCAAGCATTGTGTTTTATTCTTTTTGGGAATTAGGGTGTTTAATTTCTAAGCAAATAAAGGTCTGAGTAAATGTAAATCAGTAAATAAATGTAAAAAAATTAACCTAATAATTTGTGTAAATAAATTGTAATTTTGCCTTTTCTAAAAATGGTAGAAAGTGTGAAGAAATCAGACTTAGCTTATTCTAGGCTACAATAGATGATGCAAGATCTAAAAATTGTTATGTAATGATGGCAAACTATTGTAAACAAAACCTAGAACTCTTTTTTTGGATTGGATAGTAGCACCAAACATAGGACACCCTGATACTTATATATAGTCCAGTTTTTGGCACCAGTATCCCCTTTTAGAGCTATTGTATGCTTTTAGAATGTTATTTTGGTGGTTTAGTTTTTCTAGCTTTTGCTCGGTAGGACTATAACACCCTAGCAATGAAATATCAAAGCCTAATTCTATGCAGAGCTTGCTATGTGTATAATTTAATATTTGAAATCCTTAAGATCTCTTGGTACTTGAACTTTAATAATAAACTTAGGAAAGAGAGAAGGGGTTAGTGTGTTAAGGATACATTGGATGCACTTCACAACCAGTGTGTGGGCATGTTGCCCACATACCAATACTTTGAAGAGGGATCAAGCTAATGCAATTTTCCTATTTGAAGTGCTTGGTACAATTATGTGATGTATGAAACTATAATTTGAAACTAGAATATACTTTGGATGACTAAGGACTGGTATGAGTACTTGAATAGGCTTGAATTGGTTTTGGAAGGCTGGAATAGGGAAGAGTGCTTGAGTGTACTTGATTATATTCTTACTTATTTATTGTGAATGAGTGTCAACCCCTATAAATGGAATCTTAATGTCTTTTTATAGGGAAACTAATGATCATGGATTAAATGAACTTGTATTAGGCCAATAGGGAAAAATAAAGGATTTAGTAAAATCTGACTGTTTGGTGTTAAAGTGAACTTGGACAACAACACCAAAAATAAGACACCCCTAAATTTTGGCATTCCTATCCAAGTTGGGTGCATTATCCTATGAGGATGAGACCTAGGATGATGGATGTGGGTTTGAAAGTGTTGCTTGGGTCTTAAAAAGTTAAATTTGAGAAGCTATGAGTGACTAAGAATTAGTGAAAGTCTAGCCAAGAAGGGTTGAGTGAGCAAGAAAGAGGACCTATAGGTTGGGTGCTATTAGTCATGCCTAAGTCATCCAATTTCATATTTTATATGATTATATTTCCCCCCCACTTTATTCTAGTGATGTAGCAAAGTGAAATACTATGATAAAGGAAAAATAGAAAGCATACCTAAACTTACCTGTAAGGGAAAAGCTCATGAAACTATGTGATGTGGGATATGCATAGAAAGAGTGCATTATGATGTGTGAATCTACAAATAAAACATGAAGTAGATAATTACTTACTAGATACCTTATATCTAAAATAATAACATATAAAAGTTGAGTAAAGGAAGAGAGAGGAACAAATACACCTCACCGAGTACGCCAAACAATATAAAACCTATTGTGATGCTGGATTGTGCTGAGTATGTATTGAATCAAGAGTAATATCATGAATGGAGTTGAGTGCTTAATTCTCTAAAATGTGGCTAAAGAATGTAAAAGGCTAGCCCTTTGACTCCATTATCACCAACCAAGTGAAGTTAATGAATCATGTGTGTGTTAATTGATGTTTGGAATGTATGTCTATTCTCTTTGAATAGGTGGCTCAAGACTACAAAGGCTAGCCCTTTGGATCCATTGTTACACCATGAAGTGAAGCTATGAAGTGATATTGGTATAGAATATATGTCATATGAGATGGTTCGTGGAGCCCATGAATGTGCTATAAATATGACTTTATGGCATGGATAGTCGAATGTGTGTTGGAAACTAGGCCACTCTTGGCCATTTAAAAAGATGGAGATTAGGCTTGTTTGAAAGCCACTCCAAAATTGATGTACTAGGCTTATATGAAATCCAACTCAAGAACTCAGGTACTCAAAAAGATAAACTTGTATGAAATATTAACTCAAATGTGATGCCAACCACCTACAGATGGAGTAAGGCACATAACTACTGAGAATGCCTTAAATAAACTAAACTTGAAAACAAAAGAAGATCAATGTGTTGCACACATTGCCCCCTAAACCACTGATGTCTGGAACATAGATTTTGATTTGGAATTTATGCCAACTACCCAATCTAAACTAAAATTGAGAACCATCATGCCATGCATGATAACCCCCTATATCTGAGTAAACTATGCTGAAGCTACTAAATCTAAAGGATCTAAAAGTGAAAAACTAACCCTAAACTAAAATTTTTGCCTATTTCTAGAAGTGGATACAACTATAGAGATATTAGGGACCCATCTAAAAGTAGGATAAGAATCTCTATGAATAGGTTCTCTCTATGTATCTATATGAGACCACAATTTAACTTCTCTGGGTGTGAATACTATAACTAGAAGTTGTCTAGATTCTTGAAGTTGTGGGGGTGTATGAACCCTCTTTATTGGTGATGGATGTTATAACTATGGTTGATCTTGAAGTGAAGCTGGAATAGAAGCTGGAGGAAAAGCTAAAATTGGTGGAAGAACTAAATCTCGTGATTGGAAGCTGGTAGATGGCTCTGAAATGGGGAGTGGTGACTCAAAAGAAACTCCATCAACTATAATAACTTGATAAGCATGAATTAACCTCACACATATATGAACTGCAGAAGGTACTGCCTTGATTTTTTGAATCCATGGTCAACCAAGTAGTATCTCAAAAACTCCTAGATGAAGAACTATAGTGAATAGTGTAGCCACATGTGTAGGACCAACCTATAATAGAAGTAATATCATACCTAATGAACTTTAAATATGCCCACTAAAACCACTAATAATTATATCATTTAGAGTGATATCCTACTCTAAATAACCCAAATGTTGTAGTAGTGTGAAGGTACACATATTAAGACTGGAACCATTGTCAATGAGTACATTACGAATAGGCTAAATAAAGATATATGCTTTGACAGAAATTACATTATAACCTATATCATCCTCCATAATATCCTAATCTAAAAAGGATATTGAAGGACTAGCTGTAACTCTAGACTCATACACACCTATCATACCCCTCAAAGGATGTACCTCAACTGAAGGTGCCTAACATGTAACTGGTGGAGGATGTGTATGGTATGTATGATGAACACTTGATGTGTCCTCTTTATCTTATTTTGAATTCTTTTGAAATGGATCTAAAAATATTTTCAAAGCCTTATCTTATGTTGGCTTTATCTTTGGAGGCTCAACTTAAGTGCCTAGATCAAGTTTAGTATCATTTATCAAGTTTTGTATCTTATGTCACAAACTAATGCACCTATTTGTGGTTTGGCCTGGTGTTCTATGAAAATTTCAAAATTTATACTAATCATATCCCTATGGAAGAGGCATTTCTAGATCAACTTCTTGAATAGGTGGGAGAGTGATGAGGTTGCCTTCCAATGACTAATATAGAACTTGAACTAGAGAAACTGGTAAATTGGTAAATGTACATCAAGGAGGAGATGATAAAACCACATGTTGATGGGGTTCTGAAGTCACATTAATGGTTGGTTGATTATAATTCTTGTTGTCACTAATTTTGACTTGTATGGGACTTTTTTATTACTCTTGTTTGTTGTGTATAGAGTACTGGAATACTTGAGTTTTCCCATTGAGATTAATTTGACTTCTCTTCCCTTAATTATATGACATAATTTAGTGAAGGAAGAAAATCTTTTGAACATAATGGATTCATGAATTGTTGGTAGAAGGCTCTATTTGAAGATGTCTTGTAGCTCTTGATCAGCCATGGGGCAAGTTAACTTTAATAGAATAGTCTTATATCTAAGAACATAATCGATGAGAGTCTCATTTGGGCTTTTTTTTTTGTGTGTAATCTATGCATATGAGACCTTATCACCAATGTTGATACTAAAATGTGTTAGGAACATGTCTACTAAAGGATTTAATGTTGTGACCGATTGATTCGGTAGACTATAAAACCATTATAGAGCATAACCCTTTAGGCTCCATGGAATGAGTTTGGTAAGTAGCTAGTCATTAGGTATATAATCCAAATATGCTACGTGAAAAGCTCTCAAATGTGTCTCTGGATCACCCTTGCAATCATAAAGAGTAATATTGGGTTGAACAAATCCTTGTGGCAAGGGGGTAGAAGCAATGTGACATGCCAAAGGTGTATGTAGAAGTACAAAAGAATCTAATGCCTATGTAGGTCTAGTGGTATCTTTGTCAAGATGTTGCACCTTAGATTGAAGAGATTGTATCTCTTACATAAGGGATGTGACATCAGGAGATATAAATGTACTAGCTACAACTAATGACATTGAAGAAGGTTGGGCTACTATAGGGGGTTATTGAGAGATAGTTTCCCTCATAATATCATTTACAACTGGCTGCTCTGTGGTTTGAGAAGATTTCCCATTGGTTACTTTTTGTTGTTCTTCTTGTAAAATTCTAAGCATGTTATCTTTCATATCTAGATGTTTTTTTAAGAGTTCTTGAAGTTCTCTTTTATTAGTTTCATCAAAATTGATATATTGGGCCATTGATAAAGTAGGAAAACAATTTGAAATGTGTTTAAATGTTTTGTAATATGTTTTAATAAGCGATATGCTAGAAATGGAAAGTAATAAATATAAGAAACACAAAGTCCAAAAAATAGTGACTTAAGATTTACATAAAAAGGATACTGAGTTGTCAAACATGTAAGGTGATACCTCAAAATCAAGTAGGTGATAGTATATGCAACTAGGGATTTTTTAGAAATATTATTTACAAAATGCTATGAACTTTTGAATTTGAAATTGATTTTCTGATTTTTTGCATGTAGCTAAATTTTGAGAAAATTTATGCAAAAAATACTGAAGAATAATTGAGAATGTATTTGATGCAACTAGGGTTTTGAATAATTTTTTCCAAAATTAGTGCATTAAAATGAAAAATTTAGAGAAAATTTGTAGTTTTAATTTTGAAAAATTGAGGACAAATTTGAAAATATTTCTAAAATTAGCAATAGATTGTTCCTAAGGGTTTCGAAGTGTTTGTATGCAAATAGGACCTAGTATGTGAAAACTAGGGTTTGGGTGAATTTATGGAAAATATTTCAATTAATTTATAGTTTTCTTATTTTTAAATTCAAGAAAAATAAAGAAACAAATTGAAAAAAATAAGAAATAATTAGCCCTAAGGTTTTTAGGGTTTTATGTGAAAATTCAAAGTAAATCAGGTTCACCAAATGTTTTATTTTTTTTGGAAATTAACATGTTTAATTCTTAAGAAAATAAAGGTCTAAGTAAATTTAAATCAATAAATAAATGTGCAAGAATTAACCTAATAATTAGTGTAAATGCATTGTACTTTTACAGTTTCTAAAAATAATAGGAAGTGTGAAGAAATCAAACTTAGGTTATTTTGGGCTAAAATAGATGATGTAGGTTCTAGAAATTATTATACAAGGATGGAAGACTATCATAAACAAAACCCATAGCTTTGTTTCTAGATTGGATAATAACACCAAACTCAAGACACCTTGCTACTTGGCACTATAGTCCACTTTTTGGCACTATTGTCCCATTTCAGAGTTGTTGTTTGCTTCTAGTTTTGTTGTCCTAGTGGTCTTGTTTTTTTTGGTTTTTCTTGATAGCCCTATAACACCTTGGAAATGAAATATTGAACCCTAATTTTGTGTGGAGATCATTGTGTCTAATTTAATCTTAAAAAGCCTTAGGAGCTCTTGGTACTTAAAATTTAATAACAAACTTGGGAAAGAGAGAAGGGGTTAGTGTGTAAAGGATATGTTGGATGCACTTCACACCTCATGTGTGGGCACGCTGCCTACATACCAATACTCTGAAGAGGGATCAAGCTAATGTATTTCTACCATTTAAAGTACTCAGTACAATTGTGTGATGTATGTAATTATAATGTGAAACTAGAATATACTTTAGATGACTAGAGACTGGTATGAGTGCTTGAATAGGCTTGAATTGGTTTTAGAAGGCTATATGCAGAGAATAGGGAAGAGTGTTTAAGTGTACTTGATTTTACTCTATCTGCTTTCCTTTGAATGAGTGCAAAGCCCTCTAAATGGATGTTGAATGACATTTTATATAGAAACTAATTATCATGGGTTAAATGAACTTAAATTATACTGATAGGAAAAAAGATAAGGATTCAGGAAAATCTGACCATTTGGTGCTAAAGTGAACTTGGGCAATAGCATCAAAAATAAGACACCCCTAAATTTTAGCACTCCTATCCAAGTTTGGAACTATTATCCTAGGAGGATGAGACTTGGGGGATGGATCTGGGTCTAAGAGTGTTGCTTGGGTCTCAAAAAGCTAAATCTAAGAAGCTATAAGTGACTAGGAATCAATGAAAGTCTAGCTGAGAAGGGTTGAGTAAGCAAGAAAGAGGACCTATAATTTGGGTCCTATTAGCCATGCTTAAGTCATCCAATTTCATATTTTATATGATTACACATTGTGTACACTAGGAGTATATAGGAAAAGCCATGTGTATAGCTAGATAAGTCAACAAGGAGTGACAAAAAAATATTAAGTCTGGGAAAGAAGTTGGAACATCACATCAACAAGATATCTTACAAATAACAATCATCCACCAAAAATAAATGAAAAAGCCAAAGGTTAGAAGATATGATCTTTCAAAAACTGGTGTCTAGTCAACATCAATAGATTTTACCCCTTGTATGGGTACTTAAGGGCATAATGGCATAACTTCACAGATGCGCTAATGACTAATGACTTTAAGATCCAGATCAGACATTGATTTACCATATCCACCATTGCATTCAAGATGAATGGATAGTTAGGTATGGATTGGACTTGGAAGCCAAGAAGTGCAAAATATATAAAACTTAAGTTCAAACTCCATCTTTGCATTTCATACACATGCACTAATGACTAATGACTTTAAGATCTAGATCAGACATTGATTTACCATATCCACCATTGCATTCAAGATGAATGGATAGTTACGTATGGATTAGACTTGGAAGCCAAGAAGTGCAAAATGTATATAACATATGTTTAAACTCCATGTTTGCATTTCATACTTAGCATATTTTAGAGAGCTTAACCTATCAAGAAAGATGATACATTTCAGCACATAGAGCATTCTAAACCAATAAAATTTCTCAAGACACCATGGATACTATATCATTAATCCAACCTCTGTTAGAAGCACAAAAATAAGCCATGGACATTGATATGGTGCTATAATAGACAAAATATAGTGCCATTACAATACCTACATGAAGTTGAGAAAAAGATCTTCCAGTTAGACCCTATGGATGTTGCACAACCACTTGCCCTTGTAGCTCCACACAAGTTCCAAAACACAAACATTGAGTGCCTACTTTTAATTCCAACCTTTGGTGACTTGGGAAAAAAAATTCAAGTCTTACATGGACAATATAACAAAGGAGTTATTTATTTGGGTTTGAATGACATAATCATCATCAACACATAAGCCATGGCTTGATATCAGGACATGCCTACACATAGATATTCCTTGTTGGCTTATAAGACCAAAACACCTCCAATATTGTCAGTCAGAGACCTATATGTGAAAAAAATTGAGGGATCCTCATTGATGATATTTTAGATGAACCTGTGTGCATCCTTATTCAATGCATCATCAAATGCTTATGGTAGACAACAAGTCAGCTAACTAGATACCTAAGGGAGTTGTGTACATTTCTAATAAGATGATCCACCAAGGTGAGCAATTCAACTAGACTAGATACTTTGTTAAAGAAGGCATTACCAATATTGAGAAGTGTCATACCACTTTAAAGTAAATCTTCTAGTATCAATTCTTGCTTCTCCTCCTTGATTTCACATAGTGGAAGTCACATGAGGGGGAAGTGTACCTGGATATTAACTACTAGTTGGCACAAAATTTCAAAAACCTCATATAGACATAAGAATGAAGAGCCCTCACACATGAGGGGAATTTTAAATCATGGTGGGAGGAGTGTCTAGACCTCATTTCCACATACCCTAGAGTTCTAATAGACATTTTATAGTATTTGGGATAACATGGCACTATCACCCTCATGCCTAAGGGGGTATTCATCACCATACATGAGCTGATGCACTCACCTTTCAAACTACTTCCATTTTTAATCACAATGGATATGGCATAGGCCAAGGTGGCCAAATAGAAAGAATGTGTAGTCAAGTGAGCAACCCCTCTATAATCAATGCCATTGGGCACATACATTCCTATGATGTAACCTTTAAAACCAACATCCAGTTCATAATAATAAATTTAGAAGTGTAAAGCAGACCCTCATTCAGTGTCACATCCTCTAAAGTGTAAAACATGCATCATATCATGGAAGCTTGACCTGAATGTGCCATAAATTATTAGGTCCTTTGATCTCATGAAAATGGGAACTAGCACATAGGAGGTCTACCAAGTCATGTTGGTAGACATGGCTAGGGATTAATATGAGAATAAAGAGGAAAAAGAGTTTTTTTTTGGAAGACAGTGTGCATAGTTCAAATACATAAGTAATTCCCTCCTAATCTATGGGTAGAACTCCCTACCTATCCACTGTCTATCATTATTGATACAGTCAAGGAAGAAGAGGAGTAATTGTGATGTTGATTGGAATTTTGTCAACCAACCACTGATCCAACATTTGTACCAAATGTATTCAAACCCATACCAAATATTCCATCAAAGTAACTTATGCATAGGCCATGAATGAGAAGGGAGACCTGAGTCTACCCTCCACTCAAAGAATGCACATTTAGTCGACTAGCTACTGAACCAAAACACAACCTACACCTGAAACTTCCACACCACCTCCATGACATAGACTGATCACCATAAGAATCAGGAAGAATATGGCTCCTAATGAAGAGGTGTTCCCTAAAGACTCCCCACCATCACTGTAGGTGTAATAGGTTTGAGAAAGTGAAATGGAGTAGATCTCCACCAAAGAACAATAGGATACAAGAGAAGAAGCTACTCATGCATTTGAATGCAAGCGTAGTAAGGAAGAGAGGAAGAGATAGAAAGAAGAAGAGAAGCACTATCTAGAAACACATCAAGCCAAAGAAGTGGAGGACTCCAAAAAGGCCAAAGATGTAGAGGTATAATTGTAGTAGATGACTCACAAAACCCAGGAAGCAACTGTAACACAATAACATGTATAAGAAGAGAAAGAGAAGAAAGAAAAAGAGGAGCAACAAAAATGAATAAAAGAGGAAGAATTTAAAGTGTAGTAATAGGTAGAAGAAGATACCAAAAATAAGTAAAAACATGATGAAGTTATATAATAACAATAAGCATAGGCATAAACACAAGCCCAAGTATAGGCCTGAACTGCACAAGAAGAATAACAAAGAAAGAAGATCAAGAGTTGAAGAAGAAAGAAGAAGAAGAGGAAAGAAGGAATAAAGAGAAAGAATAGGTCAAAAAAATAGAGGGAAAAAATCACAAGAGGAATTGGATAATAAAAGAAAGAGGAAGAAAAGAAGAAGAATCAAGAAGAAGTGTAGAAAAAGAAGAGTGAGGAAGAAGAAACATGAGGAAGAGGTGAATCAAAAGATGGTTGAGGATGATATGAAATAAGTGAGGATGGAAGTAGAGGCCACAACATAATAGAAAGTACCAGTCATGACATAAGAATAAACTTGGTTTCCATAGCTTCCACTAAAAGGTGTATAGCTTTGGGATGTTCCATCAGTCACTGCTCAGTGTACCACTTTTTCCTTTTCACTAGCCACCATGCCATGCGAGGATCCTATAGTGAAAATGAGCACCTTGGCCACTCTTCTAGTCAGGTAGGAGGCATCCTTGGATGTCTCTCATTTACCCTTGAAGAAATAATTAGAGGGAACCACAACATTCCAATAACCTATTACATAGAAGGTGACCTCCCTTAAATAAGAGAGGGATCAAGTAAAGGTCAAGAATGTAGAACTAAGGGCATGACTACATGAAGTAGTGAAAGAAATTGAAGACACTTATCCAAATTTGACCTCCAAGTGGTTAATGAATAAGTTATGTCAGATCATAGTAGGTTGATGGCCCTCATAACATAGCTTTCTAATGATTGGTGTGTGACATAACAACTACATGCACTTAACAACATAGGTTATAGTGTGAATAATGATACCACAACTTTTATTACGCTATTAGAGGAGTACTAAGGTATGATGTACATCACAACCCTTCAAGCACACCAAATCACATGTATTTTTTTGCATTAGAAGTAATAGCTTGACAATTTCGTGACCGGCTTTAACACCGACTTCAATATAGCCACCATTGCTTGCACAACCATGCACACCCTGATTGCATCGATTGATGAAACTAAAATTGCTATCTAGTAATCATTAAATTCTTAGGATAATGTGTGTAATCAACTTCTAAGTTGGCAATAGTACCTATGATGTAATGCATTTATAAGATAATAGGCATAGAGACATGCAAAAAATTTGGAATAGCTAAATGCCAAGATCCAAGTGAAGGTCACTAATACAAGGGATGACCTAAGTGATGCACAAAATGAGGAATTAAAGGAAATCATTAGGATTTATGCACTAATGCACGTCTTTATTTGCATGGTCTAGGAAGTCAAGTTAGATTTGGCTACATTTAAAAATGACTTGGCTCCATTCTGTAGTGAGGTAACCTTGATGTTAAATGTTCTTATGTACATGTCACCCTCCAAAATCCAACAAGTAATGGCACAATACATGGATTCTTAGGTAGGGTTCAAGGATCCTATTGTCTAGCCTTCTTTCACAGATACACCTCCACCCACCAGTTGATTATTTCACACTACACAAGTTTTTGATAGAAAATTTTGTATAATTTTGAATAGTTTTTATATTGGAGATGATTAGTGAGACAAGCATGGCTAGGATGGTTGAAAACCCATAAAGGGTGGACACCTAGTTATGCCAACCTATCAAAAACTGAAAAGGGTGGTAGGTTGGTACATTTCTTAGTTAAAAACCCAAAAGGGCAGCTAAGTAGTACACAAGAGGTGAAAATCAAAAATGACATCTTGAGCGATTATTGTGACTCTTGCTAGTCTACCCAAATTTTCAATCTTCTACCCTTAGTGCATAGACAGATGAACCTGTGATGTTATCTTAGGACAAGAAAATATATTAAGTTTAGGAAAGTGTTGGTAAAAGAAAACTAGATAAGAAATCTATGTCGAATATTCCTTTGGATATTCATGCATTGAATATATAATTATCAGCTTGTGTATTTTGTCCTATCCTCTAAGTTTGTGAAAGGATAAACAATGAATAGTCTCCTCATTATGATGTTAATGTATGAATAAGAATATGAATAGTCAAGAACTAGAGAAACTATAAATATGTATGTTTGTATGAAGAAGATTGATGACCCCTTTACTGATATCAATATATGTTATCTGGTTTATGATTACTTGTTGAATTTCCTATGTTTATCCTTATTTTGTGTTATCATGTTTAATTCTAAGTTTTAATCTATATTAAAATTAGTATGAATTTTATGTGAATCTAAATAACTCTTTGGTTAATTTGATTCCTTATAAACACGCATCATTTGTCTTTGTTATGCTTCTATTAACTATTAATTCACTGCTCTTCCCTGTGCAAACTATAAAAACTTAGCTATCCTCATCCTTAGTATTTTCTATTAAAATAGGAACATCTGCTAACATAACCCCCCCCCCACTCTCTTCACCATTATCTATAAGAGAAGCCTCTTTGGCTAAGTTTTTAGAATTCACACGTGGTATGGTGAAGCCCTACTAGTTTGAACACTATATTTACCTTTGAATAAATATTTTCAATCTAGTTTTGAGTTCATAACTTCTTGTCTAAGTGTGTGAAGTAGTACATAGTTGAATGACAAGTGATAATCATCTATTCTTGGAAGTCCATTTGTTACTCATTTCATGCAAAGAAGGGTAGTTTATAAGGAGCTAGTTAAGGTGTTAAATCCAAATTGTAACCCCCACATCACATGGAGGATCAGAGCATATTCAGGAGTTAGACACATGGCCTTGGAGGTATATTTAAGAGTAGCCACTTTTGGCTAAGTTTTTATAATACACACTTGGTATGGCAAAGACCTGCTAGTTTGAATACTATATTTACCTTTGAATAAAGATTTTCAATCTATTTTTGAGTTCATAAATTCTTGTCTAAATGTGTGAAGTAGTGCATAGTTGAATGACAAGTGATAATCACTTTACTCTTTCATGTTTTGTGCAAGTATTCTACTGTCTAACATGTCACTTGAAGTGTATTTAGTGTCCTTTTCTATCTTTAGGTGTAATTAATAACATTATTATCTACAATCATACCTCTTTTTAATTCACCTTGAGAACTGCAATGCATATCACCTTCATTTTTGAAGCACTTATGTTAGAGCAATCTAGGATGTTGAAGCTAGTCTTGTGAGTCATCTTTCAAAGTGAAAGTACATGGTAGTATAGTGGATATCAACTTGGTGTATCACCTTTTTAGATTAGTTTCCTTTCATGTTCTCTCTATCTCTTTACATCTAAGCAAACAAGTAGTATAGGTGATAAGCTATTAAAGACAAATATATGGAGTTATACCTTCAATCTAGAGGTTTACCTATACTATAAGCAACCCATAGGCATAGAGGTAATCCAATGTTTCACTCAATTTGGAGAAGGCGCGAACTACCTCTCTAAGGATTCAAAATTGAGTGACAATAATTCCATGCCCAATCATAAGAGGTCCACACATGTGCCCTCTTGATTTACAACTTACCTACTCTTCTATGCCATTATGTTGTAGCACCCATCCTTATGTGTAGCCTTTCATGTACACCCTTTACACATGATACATCCAAGTTTTAATTTATGCATGGGTAAGAAATGAGTCAAATGCACACTCAAATGCAAGTATTTAGAGTGTTGAAGATAAGCAAGCACCAACTACATGCAAAGGTCAAATGGAATATAAAAATTATAAAAGGTGTGCACTCTCTATGTGTATCTTTACATGTGTAGACTTATGTGTGCATATAGCACAAAATCAAAAAAATATAATTATGTAGGGTTTAGTGCACATATAAATCTTGAGAGAGGCACACACAAAACTCTACCACACATAGAGGGATGACATGACCAAATCTAAATAAAGCTTGTATGGCTTCCATGTTAGTAAAAGAGATCTAGGGGGATTGACAAGTCATGGAAATAAGTAAATATGATAACTAGGCTTGATTGGACATCAATATAAGTTGAGTTAGATTAGAATTAAAGCAAAGGTAGCAAACAAGTGGGTATAACATGCACACACATATCCTCTAACCATAAACGCATACTTTTGACCTTGATGTACACGTAGATCATCTGAAGATACAAGAATGACCTTCCAACTACTTCTAAAATCAGATTATCAACCCAAATTGAATGAGGATGGTTTACAATATCTATTGTATAGGAGTTTGGTTCCCTAGAGTTCTGATCACCAATTTTCAAATTCAAGTTTCCCATCTACTATCTTAAGTGGTGAATTAATTGCATATGATTTTTATTAGCTCTATATAAACCTTGATTTTCATTAGGAAAGGATACCTCTCTTTGGTATAACAAATCTCTTCCCATTTCATGTTTGTAATATTAGCGTAGGTCTTGAAATTAATAAGAACTGAATTGCCTTTTTCATGTTCTATGTTCTATGTGCACTAACAGTTGTTGGTCTTTATTTTTGGATGTTTGATCCTCTCATTATTATCTTCAATGTTTACCTCTACATGGAATTAAAATCCTCTATAAGTCACATACTATGTATAAATGGGTTTGCATAGGCATTATCTGTGGACCATTTGTGATCCCTCTTAGTGCTACATTGCATTCCTATAAGTCTATGTGAAACATTTATGTATTTGGTGTTTGGTTGAAGATTAGGTGATTTTAGTTCCTTAGTTTTATTATGTCATCAAGTAGGTGAGGTGCTCACTCTATTATTGTTACATCACCACTTTCCCTTTCAACATCTATCTCACCCTTTCTCCCCCTTTTCCTTTATCAAGATTAGGTTTAACATTAGCCATAGATTTCCTTTTTGCTATTTGTAATTCTATGTGCTAGTCCTAAACCAAGTGTAATTATATTAGAAGGAAGTCAGCCTTGTATAGAGGTTCATCCAAAGGATTGAAAGAGTTACACACCTTGGGGGATGATTCCATTATTACATAAAATCATAAAACCACTCTTAAGCACTAAGGTCTAAGGCACTCAGTGTAGAAATGTTAAACAACCATGCACACATGAGATTCAATCTAACCATGGGTGCATGTTTTGAGTGATAACAGTTTATGGCATGCTAAATGGAACCATTTATAGAGGTTAATTTGATATTTTTATGTGATTCTTAGCATATTAGTCTGTAAAATACATTTTTCAAGCACTTAGCGACTCCATTTCATCTCAAGTTTCTATAAACCAACCATATGTATTATAGCCAGAGAGAGGTTTGACTCCTATTCTTATTATGGTTTATCTAATATTAAATGAATTTCCCCATTTTAATGGAGGCAACCCCTTAGCCTTGGCCCAAAAAGATTATGTTTCAACCTCTACTTTCAAAAGCCTTCCATATTTCATAGGAAAGGATGTCACTACTCTATTTGAGCACATAAAAGATATATCAGGGGTTTGTGCCATTTATAATGTGATTGAGGAAAACATTTACATGAGACTAATAACTTCATGTTTTAGAGGAAAGGTGATATAATGCTATAGACATTTGAGGCCTAATTTAATTCATAACTAGGATGAACTTAGAAATCAGCCTTACAAGTAGTTTACAAATAGAAGTGACCATTTGTCCCTCATCGAACATCTCGCCACCATCAAGAAATAGTCTCATGAGTTGTTCAAATATTTCAACATGAGGTTTCAAAGAACTTGGGACCAGATCTCTTCATTGGTCAAGCCCTCTATATATTTGGAATTTTTATACTTCTTAAGGGAGATTGATTGTGATCATACGATCATGATCCAGGCTATAAGAGGAGACATATTATCCAATGCTTATGATCTCACTATGGAGGAAAAGAATTATTTGATTTGAGTAGGTAAGTATGTTTCCATGATTATCATACCTTTAATTTTGGTGCCTTAACCCACCTAATCCACTTTTTCACCTCCTCCACTTTCAATCAAATAACCAACTATTCTTATTCCTTCATATGAGTTACATTAGGTCAAACAAATCTTATATAAATTCAAGAATGAGTTGGTAACTCTTAATAAGTAGAAAGAATAGTAGATCCAATCATATTAACCTTTAAATAAACCCTTCTAATTTAGTGCACAAGCTCAACCTAAGGTCACATGTACTAGACCACCAAGTGCATTGACTTTCAAATCTACGTGTGCCTAAAAATTTGTTACACTTGCACAAAGTAACATAGTCTAATGCACAAAATTTTGAGGTAAATGTCAACTATAACCCAACCTTGATCAGACCAAAATGTATGATCAATCAAAATTAAAAATTTAATGAAGATGACGCATGCATTCAAAGACATGCATTTAATCATAGGTGCATCTTTGGAAGTCTATTGCATGTATGATAAAGATGACCCTATGACAAATATAATAAATATAAATGAGGAATAACATAATGATTTTGTCCTAAAATGGTAGGAAAATGACTTTGATGTGATAAATTTGTGCAAAAAAGAAGTAGAGTTGTGCGATGACTATAAATATGAGTTGGACTCAATGCTACCAAGCCTTACATAGATCCAAATAAAAAACACGTATGATAGAAGTAATTAAATCTCATTAAAGAGTTTTAGGCACTCATAATCAATAGTAGTTATTAAGGGTTCAGATATCAAGGGGGTCATGAAATATGTAGATCAAGTTAACATGCTTAGGGGAACTCACATGAAGATAGGGAAACTTGTTGAATTGAAGAGTCTCCTAGATACCTCAAGTGAGTCATTAGATTTGAAGGGAGATTATAATGAGAAAGTCTTATGGTTGAGTGCTCATAAACCTCTAAAATATCCCATCTACTTTGTATATATCTTAGTGTTGACACAGGAAAATTGCACCCTTTGACATGAAGTTGAACTCCTGTCTTCTCCTCACAACATGGAAACTCCCCTTTCACCTGTGGGATTGGCGAAGCTGGAGGGGAGAGTCTCTAGATAAGGGCTAGTTCCCTTTGATGCATTATGTTTATTCCAACAAGTGCAAAATACATACACACACACACACACACACACACACACACACACACACACACACACACACACACACACACATATATATATATATAGATAAACTGGGGGGGATGATGCAGGAAAACAAACCTACTCTAAAGAGGTGATGCACCAAAATAAGTTGACCTTCACACATTAACACTCAGAATCAGACAAATACATACATACCCTACACACTTGGCAGAAGGACCAGGCTGCAAGAAACTGGTAGGGAGGCTTTCATGAAAACACAAGAAATAGAAAATCACTGAGGTGCTGTAAAATGCACACTGTAAGTAACTTCCTCTATTATGGTCTTCCAAATGTTAGCTCTTCTCCTTTCAGCTATAGAAATGGTGCCTTGTAGACAACAAGTTTTCTAGTGTTGAACCTATGAGATCATCAAGAAATAATGACTGAACACAAACAACACTTAAGACATACTCTAAAAATATCTATCCAAATGGAGGTAAAAATTGTGTTTATTTGATTCAGGTGAAATTTTTCCAGGGATACGCCTTGTAAAATGTGGAAGATCATTCTCAAAATGAGAAGTTACAATATATAGAAAAGGAGAAAGGAACTTGGCACTTCTTTGACAAGTTGGTATGTCGCATCCCCTCATTGGGAAGAGGGAAACATTGTTGTTGATGTCATCATTCTAGAAGAGGCCTACCAGAACCATGCTGTATAATCACCAAATTTGACTTTGGTGTTAGATCATTAATGTCGAAATGCAGGCTGCACCCTCTTTTCTAAAAATAGATTGAGATTTGTCCCCTCTTAAATGCACGGGCCATGTTGCTTGTTGTTTGCACCATTTGGAGACTATCAAGCAATAAATCACCTACACTTTACCACTTGGACTACCTTGCCACTTTTGTACCATGTCATTTCTCCTTGCTTTGTCACTTTTGGCTTTTCTTAGTTTGTCTCATCTGGCTCCTTGGCCCTCAGGGGCATACTTTCAGTAGGTCACTGCATTCTAGGCTCCTTGGCAATGCTTTCATAGTTGAAGACAAACGGTGATTCCACTTTGTGAATTTTGATGTCCCTATAGCCATCATGCTTTAATTGACAATGGCTATTTCACCTTCTTGAATTTGACGGTCTCTGGGATATCCTCGGGCCCATCGCAATGTCATCGAGTCCATGGTTTCCCTTCGAGCACTTTGCCTTAGTATTTTTCTCAGCACCCTTTGGCCCCCCAAAATGCCCCTTTGTCCTTTGGCCAGAAGTCCCCCACAAGGGCACCTGCCCTTCGAGGTCCTTCAGCGGGTCTCTTGATTGCATTGGAAGGCCTCCCAGGCTCCTGCAGATAATTCCCCAGGTCAATTTCCCTAGGTCTGCCTTCACCTTGCTTTGTTTTCTCTGGACTTTTGTTTGCAGACATTTTCCCACAGACAAAAGTCCATAGAAATTATGTCCGCTCTTTTGCCTTGTGTTTTGACTGAGCTCGAATTCCTTCAGACTTTTTGTCTGAAGGAATTCCTTTGGGCAAAAAGTCTGAAGGAATTTGGGACTGAGGTAACTTTGAATTTTAAGCAAGAAAAGGACTTACCCAAAAAAAATTCTTTGAGGCGCCTGCCCTTCAAAAGGGTACTAAACTTTTGAACTACCCTTTGGTCCAGGACACACCCTTGAACCAAGCCGTTGAACCAAAAAGGTTCAACGGTTCAAAGGTTCAACCAAGCATGCCGATGAACTGAGGCCGATGAACCTTTTGCTTGAACTGCCATGTTGAACCAAGAGATTGAACCATCCACTTGAACCAAGCCATTGAACCAAGAATGGTTCAACGGTTCAACACTTGATAATGTTGAACTCGAAGATGGACCCTTTGAACTAAAAGGCTTCTAAACCATTGAACTAGGCCATGAACCAACTCATTGAACTCAAACAACCTACAAGGAATAGCATTCAAAAGCAAGGGAAGAAGGTGACCAAAATTTTGTCAGGGGGAAAAATTGGTCAACAAATTGGCGACTCACAAGGGAAGCATGCCTGCTATGCTTAGAATCTAGTTGCCTTGCAGTCCATTGGGTGTGGAGTCAGATGCAGCTATGAAAAGTTAACAACAGCCCCAAAAATCTAAGAATCAAACATGAAGCTTTACCCCACACGCAAAGGGAAACACACAAGGCTAAAAAACACTACCTGTGTAAACTACACTTAGGGAAAACAGGAAAACAATTGAAAATAAACTATCATATATAGCTAACCTAGTCTTCTCACCTCCCTCCTGGATCAAAGGGAAAACTTCTCAAGTCCCCTTCCTATCAAGAAGACTTATGGCACTAGGCAAATAGCTAAATGAATAAGAGAGTTGGTGATCTATTCCTCTTGTCTGTCACCTGAATTGCCTTGTATCTGAGTGGATCAAAATCAAACATGCTTCCGACATATATGTATTATGCTTGTCCTTGGAAACTTGTTGAATGTTGATCCTTCATATTGGTGCTCCACACCAAGAAATCAATAGCTATTGGCTCATCACCAAAAGCCCTTTGATCTACACATTTCTTTTGTAATGTATCATGGTCTGACTTGTTTTCTTTTGCCTCGTTGAAAATCCTATCAGACTCATCCTCTGCTTGCAATTGGCCTTCTTGAAGAAGGGTGACTATAGTGATATCTGAAATGGACTCACAAAAAGATTTCTCATCCCATAGAACATCACCTCTCTATTCAATGCTCTCTTTTTCAAGGCATTCCTCTAAGAAGATAGACCTCTCTTTTTTCCTCTCCAACTCAAGTTCCTTAGTGTAGTCATCCTCATCAAAATGGCAAGGAAGTTCATCAAATAGAGGGGAAGAGAGCTTACCATGCATTTGTCCCTCTTCGTATTACTGGAACATCTGCATAAATGCAAGACCTGCATCTTCTCCATTGTTGATAATGTCTTCACAAGGAGCATCAATGATGATTCTACCTTCATTGTCGCTCATGATAGCCACCTGAAGAACTGCAGATTGGATTTTCTGCTCCTCACTTACCTCTTGCAAAATAGGTTCTTCCTTGAGAAGGGGTGAAGTGGAGAAAACATGTGGAAGAGGAGGCAGTCCTTGAGCTAGAATCAAATGATTATCCTCCTTCCATTTGATCAGCACTTCATTAATATTAGGTACGGCCTGATAACTCTCTTGGAAATGTGTAGCTGGGGTGTATTTAGACATAGAATGTGTTGTTTGGTCTAAATCGTCCATTACACATTGGCTGAGCAATTTCTCTCTGGATTCCAACTCTGCTATTCTCCTGGCTAGATATTCTTGGAAAAGCTTTTCCTGAAGGTCTCCAGCATCATCATCAGTAGGTGCAGCTTCAGCTTCTTCAAGGTTTTGAGAAAAACCTTGCTTCTCTTCCATTCTGCCCCATGATTCTACTATTTTCCCCCAATTCAGGATCTCTAAATTAGAATTTTGCTCCTGTGAATAGGTAGCAACTTTGTTTTCTCCAAGGTCCTGGGGCTCCTCCATAATGTCTAGAAATTTTATCTCTCTTTCAAGGAGCAGCGTCACCCTAGCCTCTAAATCTTCAATTTGTTTGGCTAGGTTGTCCTAAAAGATTCTTTCTTGGAGGTCACCAGCATGATCCTATCCAAAGCTTAAAGCTAGTTCATGGCATTCCTTCCTCCAACTCAAAATCTATGTATTATGCTGAAGGACATGGGGATGTTGGGGAATGCAAAGAAAACATTATTGGTGCGTTAGAGGAGTCTCTAAAAGAGGGACATGCTGGCTGGTGGTACTATCCTCAATGGAAGATTCATGATCTAAGGAGTTTAGAAGATTCATCTCCATGGGAGGCTGTTCTGATGTCTTCTGGTGTTGGAAATCCAAGCACAGGATTGAGAGCGAATGCATCTTATGAGCTGGAATGAGCAAGTGTAATCTGATAGAAAGGATTTGGTGCAAAAGAGGGGATTTTATTTAGATTAAGAGGGGATGCATAAGGCTAACTGCCTTGAATAGATGGATTTATCCATTTTTTTGCCTCCTCTATAATGGACTGTATGGCCTGTGCTTGCCCAAATAAACACTCCTCTTCATACATCAGCTCCTACTGATATCTGTACTATTCTTCCCGCCTATTAATTTCTAATTCTAGTGCCATCTCCTTTATCATTGTAGGGCAACTAGGAGATCTACTTGAGGGGATTGCATAAATATCTAGAGTCTGATTATATTCATGTGAAGGAAAACAAGACCCATGATTTTGATCAAAGGAAATATACATACAAGAAATGATTTCTGATGGCACCAGGCTGCTTAACCAGCAAATTAACTCAGAGTCACTAGATGTTGAAAAAACTCAATTTACTATAACAAGACCAACATCAATCCTAATACCTTATTGCATTGTTAAACTGTGTGTCCCACCGGGCATTCCAAAACTATTGACATAGGAAAATTGCACCCTTTGACAGGAAGTCAAACTCTTCTCTTCTCCTCGCAACATGGAAACTCCCCTCTCACCTATGAGATTGGTGAAGCTAGAGGGGAGAGTCTCTAGATAAGGGCTAGCTCCCTTTGATGCGTTGTGTTTATTCCAGCAAGTACAAAATACATATATATATATATATATATATATATATATATATATATATATATATAAACTAGGGGGGATGAAAAAAGGGGGAAGATGTAGGAAAACAAACCTACTCTAAAGAGGTGATGCACCAAAATAAGTTGACCTTCACACATCCACACTCAGAATCAGACAGATACATACATACTCTACACACTTGGCAGAAGGACCAGGCTGCAAGAAACTGGTAGGGAGGCTTTCATGAAAACACAGGAAATAGAAAATCACTGAGGTGCTATAAAATGCACACTGTAAGTAACTTCCTCTATTTTGGTCTTCTAAATGTCAGCTCTTCTCTTTTTAGCTACAAAAATGGTGCCTTGTAGACAACAGGTTTACTGGTGTTGAACCTATGAGAGCAACAAGCAATAATGACTGAACACAAACAACACTCAAGACATACTCTAAAAATATCTATCCAAATAGAGGTAAAAATTATGTTTATTTGATTCAGGTGAAATTTTGCCAGGGCTACACCTTGTAAAATGTGGAAGGTCATTCTCAAAATGAGAAGTTATAATATATATAAAAGGAGAAAGGAACTTGGCACTTCTTTGACAAGTTGGTCTGTCACGTCCCCTCATTGGGAAGAGGGAAACATTATTGTCGATGTCATCATTCTAGAAGAGGCCTACCAAAACCATGTTGTATAATTGCCAAATTTGACTTTGGTGTCAATTCATTAATGTCAAAATGCAGGCTGCACCCTCTTTTCTATAAATAGATTGAGATTTGTCCCCTCTTAAATGCACGGGCCATGTTGCTTGCTATTTGCACCATTTAGAGATTATCAGGCAATAAATTGCCTACACTTAGCCACTTAGACTACCTTGTCACTTCTACACCATGTCATTTCTCCTTGCTTTGTCACTTTTGTCTTTTCTTAGTTTGTCTCATCTAGCTCCTTGGCCCTCAGGGGTGAACTTTCAATGAGTCGCTGCATTCTAGGCTCCTTGGCAATGCTTTCTTAGTTGAAGACAAACGGCCATTCCACTTTGTCAATTTTGATGTCCATGCGGTCATCATGCTTTGAATGATAATGGATATTTCACCTTCTTGAATTTGATGGTCTCTAGGATGTCCTCGGGCCCGTTGCAACGTCACTAAGTCCATGGTTTCCCTTCGAGCACTTTGCCTTAGTATATTTCCTCAGCACCCTTCAGCCCCCTAAAATGCCCCTTTGTCCTTTGGCCAAAAGTCCCCTACAAGGGCACCTGCCCTTCGGGGTCCTTCGGTGGGTCTCTCAATTGCATTGGAAGGCCTCCTGGGCTCCTGCAGATAAATTGTCTGCAGACAATTCCCTGGGTCAATTTCCCCGGGTCTACCTTCGCCTTGCTTTGTTTTCCATAGACTTTTGTTCGTGGATATTTTCCCACACACAAAAGTCTATAGAAATTATGTTTGCTCTTTTGCCTTGTGTTTTGACTGAGCCCGAATTCCTTTAGACTTTTTTTCTGAAGGAATTCCTTCGGGCAAAAAGTCTGAAGGAATTCGGGATTGAGGTAACTTTGAATTTTAAGCAAGAAAGGACTTACCCAGATTTTTTTCTTTGAGGTGTTTGCCCTTCGAAAGGGTACTAAACTTTTGAACTGCCCTTTTACCCAGGACACACCCTTGAACCAAGCCATTGAACCAAAAAGTTTCAATGGTTCAAAGTTTCAACCAAGCGTGCCAATGAACCGAGGCTGATGAACCTTTTGCTTGAACCGCCATGTTGAACTAAGAGATTGAACCAAGCCTGTTTGAACCAAGTCATTGAACCAAGAATGGTTCAATGGTTCAATGCTTGATAATGTTGAACTAGAAGATGGACCCTTTGAACCAAAAGGCCGCTGAACCTTTGAACCAGGCCATGAACCAACTCATTGAACTCGAACAACCTGAAAGGACTGGAATTCGAAAGCAAGGGAAGAAGGTGACCAAAATTTTATCGGGGGGAAAAATTGGTCAACACTTAGGCCTATGCAATCAACTGTATGACCAACATCCATACTCACCTCTCATTGAAAACAATCCTAACTGGGTGTTTGTCACCATGGACATCCCCTCGAAACTAATTGAAAGGGTGTGAAACTACCTCAAAAAACAAGTCTTTTCTTGTATATGACTTTCACTTGGAAATATGCTTAGGCAAAGTAGGGGAGACCTTAGAGGCTTTTATTTCAATCAAGGTATTATAAGGCCCATAATTATATATTGTATATATTAGAATAGATTAGTTCTTAATTTATTTCCCTAAGTGCTTATGAACACATGTGAATAATCATAGTTTAGTTGATTTACTTTCCTCTAAGTGTGTTTCATAGTTATTGTTGTCCCTTGCCCTTTATTTCATCAAAGATAGGTTTTAGTTTAATTTATTAAATGGATGGAAAATAATTCATCTAGTGCTTCGTGCACATGACAAGAGGAGTTGGTACCATTGCACACATGAGAGTTACATTTTAAAATGAAAATTTCTCAAGTTTCTATGACTCCATGCCTAATGGATTTATTTAAAGGCTACTAGTCCATGCTTAATATGCAAGTAGACCATAGAGGTTTCCAAGAGAGTTTAGTCTTTAATTCACCCCATCTATGTGAAGTTAATAAAACCCTATAGGAGGATTTTATTCTTGTATAGTGTTGAATTTCTCAAGGATAAGCTTACATGTAGATGATTCCCAACCAATGAATAAAGATAAAAGATGGCATAGATTCTCACATCATGTATGTTTTATTTTGTTCTTATGAAAAATCTTAATGTATGCCCTATAAAAAAGATATTTTTGCCTCTCTAATGTATAGAATTATTGGCACACAAGTTTAGCATGTAAAGTTCCCAGACTTAAGACTATATAGGGTGGAGTACACAGTGCATAGTTTCCAATTATAAATGTACACACAGAAGCATTATTATTTTTAAGCACTCCTATCTAATAGGTTCTTCATGCCTAAATAATAGATTTCCATGCCCAATCCTAAGAGATCCATACATATTCCCTCATGATTTGTATATTCCCTACTTTATTACACCTTTATACTGTAGTGCCCATCCTTTTATGCAACCTTTCATGCGTAACCTTTGCATAAGATACATCCAAGTATTAAGTTTCACATGGCTCAAACACAAATAAAGTGTGTACTCAAATGTAGTTATTTAGAGTGCCAAAGATAAATAGGCATAAATTATGTACAAACTTCAACCAAACTATAGAAATTATAAAAGGTATGCACTCTCTATGTAAGCCTTATGTATGTAGCTAGTAGAAACTAAACAAAGTCTAATTACACATGATTTACTATGCATATAACTCCTGAGAGAGGTGCACATAGAATTCTAACATGCATGTAGGGATGATATGACTGTTGACCAATTTTGCCCACAGGTAAAATTTTGGTCACCTTCTTCCCTTGCTTTTCATGCCAGTCATTTCGGGTTGCACCAATTCGATGCCTTGGTTCTTCATTTGGTTTAGTCATTTGTTTAGCCCCTTGATTCATCGACACTTGGTTCATCCTTTGTCAAGTTTAGTTCAGCACCTAGTTCATTGGTTCGGCCTTGGTTCATCAGCCTAGTCCAAGTTCAGATACCCTTGCGAAGGGTAGACACTCCTATTGAAAAGACCGAGTAGGTCCCTTTTGTTTAAGTTCAATTTGTTCAAACTTATAAAGCCCCCAAATTCCTTCAGAATTTTTGCCTGAAGGAATTCTTTCAGACAAAAAGTTCGAAGGAATTCAGGTGCAGTCCAAGACTAAAGCTAAAGCAAAGGTCGGGCGAAGAATTTCCATGGACATTTTGTCTATGGGAGAATTTCTGTGGACTTTTTGTCTGTGAGAAAATATCTGCAGACAAAAGTCCGCAGGGAAATTGTCCCCAAACACAAAGCCTATGGGAGCCCAAGACAATCCAAAGGCAAGTAAAGGACCTGTCGAAGGACCCTAAAGGGCAGGTGCCCTTGTGAGGGACTCTCGATGGGAGACAAAGGCACTTTCAAGGGTGGAGAGTCATTTTCCCTTCGGGAAGGAGCCTGCAGAAATAAACAAGGCAAAAGGGTACCCGAGAAGGTGCTAAGAGGAAAGAAAGCCATAAAAAGCCATATGGACCCGATGACATTGTGATGGGGACGGTGATGTCCTAGTGGATGTCAAATTTAGTAGAACAAGTTAGCCATTAGTTTTCAACCAATGACGGCTGCGTGAATGTCAACTTTCATAAAGTGAAATAGCCATTCCTTTTCAAATGAGAGAGCACTAACAAAGGGCCCAAAATATAGTGACCCACTAAGAATTCACCCTCGAGGGCCGAAGGAGCCAGATGAGACAAAATTGAGAAAAGACAAGTACCAGGCATGGAACGAATAGGCAAGCAGTCCAAGTGGCAAGAGGAAGCACCAATTTGAGAAGTAACCCCAACAAGTGAAATAGTGGCTGTAATTAACCACTAGAGGATGCAAACAGAGTGGCATGTGCATAAAAAGGAGACAAATCTCAGTCTATTTGTAAAAAAGAGGTGTAGTCTATGTTTCCACTTTAATGATCTAATGCCAAAGTTAAATTCGGTGATTATACAGCATGGTTCCAGCAGGCCTCTTCTAAAAGGATGACATTGACCACAGTGTTTTCCTCTTCCTAATGAGGAGACGCGATTGGCCACTTGTAAAAAAGGAGTGCCAAATGGGCCTCCTTGATTCTCATATATATTGCGAACTTGTCATTTTTAAGAGGATCTTCCACATTTTTACAAGGTGCAGCCTTGCTAAAATTTCCACTTGAATTAAATAAATGCAGTTTTACCTCTTCTTGGATAGATATTCTATGTATGCCCTAAGTGTTAATTTGTGTTTAGTCATTGTCTTTTGATGCTCTCACAGGTTCAACACCAACACACCAGTTATCTACAAGGCACCATTTTGTAGCTAACAAGAGAAGAGCTCTATTTGGAAGTATAAAATAGAGGAAGTTACTTATAGTGTGCATTTCACAACACCTTGGTGGGTCTCTATTTCTATGCTTTCATAAGAACCTCCCTACCATTTTCTTGCAGCCTGGTCCTTCTGCCAAGTCTGAAGTGTATGTATGTTATCTTTTGTCTGATTTTGAGTGTGGATGTGAGAAGGTCAACTTATTTTGGTGCATCACCTCTTTAGATTAGTTGTATTCCTACATCTTTCTCCCTTTTCATGCCCCCCGCATTATATAGCTCTATATATATGTATGTATTTACACTTGCTAGAACAAACATGATGCATCAAAGGGAACTAGCCCTTATCTAGAGACTCTCCCCTCTAGTTTCACCAGTCCCATAGGTGAGAGGGGAGTTTCCATAGTTGTGAGAAGGTAGGAGCTTGGCCTCCTACCAAGGGTGCAATTTCCTGCGTCAACAGTTTTGGCATGCCCGATGGGACCATAGTTTTATAATGCAGTAAGGTTTCAAGATTGATGCTGGTCTTGTTATAGTAAATTAAATATTTTTAGCATCTGGTGACTCTGAGTTAAATCTGCTGGTTAAGCAGCCTGGTGCCATCAGAAATCACTTTCTATATGTATAATTCTTTTGCACAAAATCATGGGTCTTATTTTCCTTCATATGATTTCGATCAATCTCAAAAAATTTAGAGAATCCCCTCAAGCAGCTCTCCTAGTTGCCCTGTAACTATAAAGGAGATGGCGCTAGAATTGGAGATTAACAAGCTGGAAGAGTAGTACAGATATTAGCATGAGCTGATGTATAAAGAGGACCGTTTGTTTAGGCAAGGTTAGCCCTTGCAACCCATGAAAGAGGAGGTAGCAAAATGGAGAAATCTATCTATTCAAGGTAGTCAGCCTTATGCACCCCCTCCTATTTTGAAAAAAGCCCCCTCTTTTATGTCAAATCCTTTTTATCAGATCACACTTACTCACTCTAGCTCATCAAATGCATTCACTCTTAATCTCATGCACCTAGTTTTTTAACATCAGAAGACATCAAAACAACCTCCCATGGAGATGAACCTTCTAAATTCCTTATATTGTGAATCTTCCGTTGAGAAGAGTACCACCAACTAGCACATCCCTCTTCTAGAGACTCTTCTAGTGCACCAACAACCTCTTCTTTGCATTCCTCAGCCTCCCCAAGTTCTTCAGCATGATATGCAGATTTTGAGATGGAGGAAGGATTGCCAGGAACTAGCCCAGAGCTTTGAAGAGGATCACGCTAGTGACCTCCAAGAAAGACTCTTTCAAGACAATCTAGCTAAGCAAATTGAAGATTTAGAGGCGAGGATGAAGCTACTTTTTGAAAGAGAGATAAAACTTCTAGACCTTACTGAGGAGCCCCAAGACCTTGGAGAAAACAAAGTTGCTACCTATTCATAGGAGCAAAATCCCAATTCTGAGATCCTGAACTAGGGAAAAATAGTAGAATCATGGGGCAGGAAAGAAGAGAAGCAAGGTTTTTCTCAAAACCTTGAAGAAGCTAAGGCTGCTCCTGCTCATGATAATGCTGGTGACCTCCAGGAAAAGCTTTTCCAAGAAGATCTGGCCAAGAGAATTGTAGAGTTAGAATCTAGAGAGAAATTCCTCAACCAATGTGTGATGGATGGCTCAAACTAAATAGCACATTCCATGTTTGAACACACCCCACCTACACATTTCCAAGAGAGTTATCAGGCCGTACCTGATATTGATGAAGTGCTGACCAAGTGGAAAGAGGAGAATCATTCGATTCTAGCTCAAGGACTGCCTCCTCTTCCACATGTTTTCTCCACTTCACCCCTTCTCAAGGAAGAACTTGTTATGCAAGAGGTGAGTGAGGAGCAAAAAATCCAATCTGCAGTTCCCCAAGAGGCTATCATGAGCGACAACAAAGGGGGAATCATTATTGAGGCTCCTTGTGAAGACCTTATCAACAATGGAGAAGACTCAAGTCTTACATATTTGTAGATGTTCCAATAATATGAAGAGGAACAAAAGCATGGTGAGCTCTCTTCCCCTTTATTTGATGAACTTCCTTGCTATTTTGATGATGAGGTTGACTACACTGAGGAGCCTGAGTTGGAGGAGGATCAGGAGGATACCTTTGAAAATCTAGAGATCCTGATCAGCAAAGAGGAAAAGGAGAGGTCTATCTTCTTGGAGGAATGCCTTGAAGAAGAGATCTTTGAATAGAGAGGTGATGTTTTGTGGGATGAGAAATCTTTTTGTGATTCCATTTTAGACATCACGACAGTCACCCTTCTTCAAGAAGGCCAAGATGAAGCAGAGGATGAGTTTGACCGAGTCTTCAATGAGGTAGAAGGGAACAAGTCAGACCATGATACATTGCAGAGGGAATGCACAGACTAAAGGGCTTATGGTGATGAGCCAGAAGCCATTGATTTCTTGGTGAGGGACGAGCATTCAACAGGCTTCCAAGGACAAGCATAGTACATATATGTTGGAGGCATATTTGAATCTGATCCACTCGGATACAAGCCGACTCAGGTGATAGGCAAGAGGAGTAGGTCACCAAATCTTGTTTTCATTCAGCTACTTGCTTGGCACCATAAGTCTTCTTGCCAGGAAGGGGACTTAAGAATTTTTCCCTTCAATCTAGGAGGGAGGTGAACATTCCTGGTTAGTTGTATATAGTAGTTTGTTTTTAGTTATTTTTCCTGCTTTCAGTTTTTTTTCCCTAAGTGTAGTTGCACAAGTAGTGTTTTTAGCCTTGTGTGTTTCCCTTTGCGCATGGGGTAAAAGCTTTATGATTAATTCTCAAATCTTTTGGGGCTGTTGCTAACTCTTTCAAAGCTACATCTGACTCCACACCCAATGGACTGCAAGGCAACTGGGATTCTAAGCATAGAGGCATGTTTCCCTTGTGAGTCGCCAATTTGTTGACCAATTTTTCCCACATGCAAAATTTTGGTCACCTTCTTCCCTTGCTTTTCATGCCAGTCATTTCAGGTTGCACCAGTTTGATGCCTTGGTTCTTCATTTGGTTCAGTCATTTGTTTAGCCCCTTGATTCGTCAGTACTTGGTTCATCCTTCGTCAAGTTCAGTTCAGCACCTAGTTCATTGGTTCGGCCTTGGTTCATTGGCCTAGTCCAAGTTTAGATACCCTCGCAAAGGGTAGACACTCCAATTGAAAAGACCAAGTAGGTCCCTTTTGTTTAAGTTCAATTTGTTCAAACTTATAAAGCCCCTGAATTCCTTCAGACTTTTTGCCCGAAGGAATTCCTTCGGATAAAAAGTCTGAAGGAATTCGGGCACAGTCCAAGACTAAAGCTAAAGCAAAGGCTGGGAAGAGAATTTCCATGGACTTTTTGTCTACAGGAGAATTTCTATGGACTTTTTGTTTGCAATAAAATATCCGCAGGCAAAAGTCCACGGGGAAATTGTCCTCAGACACAAAGCCTGCGAGAGCCCAGAACAATCCAAAGGCAAGTAAAGGACCCACCGAAGGACCCCAAAGGGCAAGTGCCCTTGCAAGGGACTCTTGGTGGGAGACAAAGGCACTTTCAAGGGTAGAGAATCATTTTCCCTTTAGGAAGGAGCCCATAGAAATAAACAAGGCAAAAGGGTGCTCAAGAAGGTGCTAAGAGGAAAGAAAGCCACAGAAAGCCATATGGACCCGATGGCATTGTGACGGGGATAGTGACGTCTCGGTGGATGTCAAATTTAGTAGAACAAGTTAGTCATTGGTTTTTAACCAATGATGGCTATGTGAACATCAACTTTCATGAAGTGAAATAGCCATTCCTTTTCAAATGAGAGAACGCTAACAAAGGGCCCAGAATGCCGTGACCCGCTAAGAATTCACCCTCGAGGGTTGAAGGAGCCAGACAAGACAAAATTGAGAAAAGACAAGTTCCAGGCATGCAATGAACAGGCAAGCAATCCAAGTGGCAAGAAGAAGTGCCAATTTGAGAAGTGACCCTAGCAGGTGAAATAGTGGCTATAATTAACCACTAGAGGATGTGAACAGAGTGGCCCATGCATTTAAAAAGGAGACAAATCTCAATCTATTTGCAAGAAAGAGGCATAGTCTGTGTTTCCAGTTTAATGATCGAATGCCAAAGTCAAATTTGGTGATTATATAGCATGGTTCCAATAGGCCTCTTCTAGAAGGATGACATCGACCACAGTGTTTTCCTCTTCCCAATGAGGAGACGCTATTGGCCACTTATAAAAAAGGAGCGCCAAATGGGCCTCCTTGTTTCTCATATATATTGTGAACTTGTCATTTGTAAGAGGATCTTCCACATTTTTACAAGGTGCAACCCTGCTAAAATTTCCACCTAAATCAATTAAACATAGTTTTACCTCTTCTTGGATAGATATTATGTGTATGCCCTGAGTGTTAATTTGTGTTTAGTCATTGTCTTTTGATGCTCTCATAGGTTCAACACCAACACACCAGTTATCTACAAGGCACCATTTTGTAGCTGACAGGAGAAGAGTTCTATTTGGAAGTATAGAATAGAGGAAGTTACTTATAGTGTGCATTTCACAGCACCTTGGTGGGTCTCTATTTCTATGTTTTCATAAGAACCTCCTTGCCATTTTCTTGCAGCCTGGTCCTTCTGCCAAGTCTGAAGTGTATGTATGTTGTTTTTTATCTGATTCTGAGTGTGGATGTGAGAAGGTCAACTTATTTTGGTGCATCACCTCTTTAGAGTAGTTGTATTCCTACATCTTTCTCCCTTTTCGCCCCCCCATTATATAGCTCTATATATATGTATGTATTTGCACTTGCTGGAACAAACATGATGCATCAAAGGGAGCTACCCCTTATCTAGAGACTCTCCCCTCTAGCTTCGCCAATCCCACAGGTGAGAGGGGAGTTTTCATAGTTGTGAGGAAAAGGCAGGAGCTCGACCTCCTACCAAGGGTGCAATTTCTTTCATCAACAATGACCAAATATAAAATATCTTGCATGCTTTCCATGTCAACAAAATAGATCCATGGGGATTGATAAGTGGTGACAATAGGCAAAGATGGTATCTAAGCTCAATTAGATGGAAAGAAAAGTTGACTTATAATAGAATTAAAATCAAAGGTGGTGGGTAGGTGTACATAACATGCACACACATATCCTCTAACTTTATAAGCGTAATTATGACCTTAATGCATATATATATTGTTTGAAGATCCAAGAATGATCTTCCAACTACTTATACGATCAAAATTTTAACCCAAATTGAATGAGCATGGTTCATAGTAGCAATTTCATAGGAGTTTTTATCCAAAACTCAAAATTTTTGGTTGATAAATATTTCAATAGCATAGAAATAACATAGTAACAATGAATTCTCTAAGAAGAGATGTAGTATTACTCAAGATCGCAATACAAATATATGCTTACCTCTGGAAAGAGATGTTTGTCTTCACATTTTGGATTACCTATTCATTTATACACATTTTGAAATCATGGGGAGGATGTGGAAGGTCACCAATCTTGAGGGAGATTAATTGGTTCGACTTCCAATATTTAAAATAATATAGAATTTGAGGAATTGCTATTTTTAGAAACTTACTATTTTTAAACTGCACTATTAAAATTAAAATTTGGGGCACTTCCATTGGTTTTCGGGGGGTCAAAATTCATTGATAAAATATCAATACCATTTCATGATGTTCTCCTCATTCTTAGCTTTCCAACAGTTCAAACGGTGAGTTAATTGGAGCTACGGTGCAAAAGTTATGGCTCCCAAAAGTTCTGTCATCAATTGGGGTGGAACTGTCACCCGAATTGTCGCCTAAATTGTTACCTGGATCATTCCTCCCTCCTTGAAAATAAATGGTCCCCATTGCATCAATGTTCCCCATCAAGTTTGGTATTTGTTTCTTGATTTGATTCTCTGTGAGCCACTCACCTTGATGGCTAAGCTGGCCCCTTTTGACCACTCGATAAAGCAGAATAGAGTGTCCTCTTGTTGTCTTCATCCAGGTATCCACAATCTGATCCTCTTCCACTGGAGTAAAACTCTATGGATCAAGATCATCAATGTCTAGTTGTTCTACTACAACTGAAGTGTCCAATAGAGGTGGGTGATATGGTTTGAGGAGCTCCACATTGAATATTGGATGTAGACCAATGTAGGTTGGTAGGTTTAACTCAAAAGCATTTTCTCCAACTCTTCTAGTGATGGTGTAGGGATTATATTGCAGAGGCTGAATCTTTCTATGTGGGCTTGCAAGTCATTCCTTTTGAAGTCACAACCAAACCTTGTCACCCACAGTAAAATGGTGTGTAATCCTGTGTTTGTCATGGCGTTGCTTATACTTCTGATTCATCTTCTCCAAGATGTCATGAAATTGTTGCTGGATGTGTTGCATTTATTTAATAAACTTTTTTGCTTTTGCTACCTTAGATGTTCCATGAGGTGTGTATTCCATGGTGGAAAATGGAATAGCTATATCAATCGGTGCCATGGGTTGGAACCCAAAACATACTTGGAATGGACTATGCTTGGTCGAGCTGTGCAGTGCCCAATTGTATCCATGTTGTATGAAAAGAAATCCCTCATCCCATGTGAGTGGATGTTTGGAGTGATACATCCAAATCATGTGAACAATCAAACAATTTACCACCTCTATTTGACCATCAGTCTGTGGACTTCATCAGCTTAATATCCATCGTCTTCCATAGAGTGGACCAGAAGATGCTTAGGAACCTGCTATCTCGATCTGAGACAATGGACTTGGGGAGACTAAAATGGAGCCATACATAACTAAAATATATTTGAGAAGTTTCCTCAGTAGATATATTTTTCTTACAAGTAATCATGACAACCATTTTTGAAAAATGATCAACTACCACAAAAATACAGTCCTTACCATGTTTCAAAGTGGGCAAACCTGAGAGAAAATCCATTGAGACAGATTCCCAAGGCCTAGTTGGTTCTGGCAATGGCATGTACAATCCTTGCTTCTTATTTGTTGGCTTGGCTATCACACATGGGGTGCAAGATTTGAGATATCTTTCCACATCCTTTCACATATGGGGTTAGTAGAAGTGTTTTTGAAGAACTGCCAATGTATTTTCAATACCAAAGTGTCCAACTGTCCTACTGAAGTGTGCTTCTGATATCATCTTTTGTTGCTCTACAACTAGAACACAGATGTGCCCCATATGACAGAAGACTTATCATGCAAATATAAATTAGAAACATGTTTACCTTTTTGAAGTGCTTGATATGTATTAGCAAAGGTAGGATCTACTTCATATAGAACACCCCAAGTGGCAGTCTCATGTCTGCACAGGTCCAAAACTATTATGAGTGCAGTAATTGGTGGGTAGCTCAGACAATCTGTAGCTGTATTTGAGCTCCCCTTTTTGCATTTGATTATCATGTGGAATTGCTAAAGATATGTGGCCCACTTTTAGTGCCTCTCATTTCATAGTTTGCTTTGCATCTAGATGAATTTCAATGGTCTATGGTCAGTGTGGATGACCGTTTCTTTCCCCAAGATGTAGTGTTTTCATTGTTTGCAAGCTTGCACAATGACATAGAGATCCTTATCATATGTTGGATATTTCTTGACTATATCCGTGAAATTTTCACTGTGATATGAAACAAGATGGCCATGTTGCATGATGACAGCTCCCATGGCATATTCAGATGCATCTATCATCAATTCAAAAGGTTGATGCAAATCTGGCAAGGCAAGAATAGGGGTTGATCAGAGTTTGTTCTTCAAATTCTAAAATACCCTTTGTTGTATTTCACCCCACTAAAATGTAGCTTTAGCTCCTCCTGTAGTCACTTGGGTTAGTGACCAAGAAACATGTGAAAATTCAAGAACAAACCTGCAATAGAAATTTACAAGACCCAAAAAGCTGTGAAGCTCTGTGAGGGTCCTTAGTGTGGGCCATTCTCGAATAACCCAAATCTTTTTTGGATCAACATGGACCCCTTCCTCATTCACAATGTACCCGAGGTACTGAATTGTTGTCATCCCAAATGTGCATTTGTCAAGATTTGCATATAACTTGTGCTCCCAAAGAGTTTGAAGCACCTTAGGAACATGTTGTAAATGTTCTTCCCATGTTCTGCTATAGATGAGTATGTCATCTAAGTAGACAACCACAAATGAGTTGGTGAAGGGTCTTAGGATGTCATCCATCATCCTCATGAAGGTTGTAGGTGCGTTAGTTAAGCCAAAAGGCATAACCAACCATTTAAATAGCCCCTCCTTAGATTTATATGCAGTCTTCTAGACATCAGTGGGATCAATGGGAATTTGGTGATAACCATATTTGAGATCAATTTTGGTGAAGAACTTCACACCACAGAGCTGGTCCAACAGGTCATCAATCCTAGGGAGAGGATAGCAATTCTTCATAGATATTTTATTTAGGGCTCGATAGTCAATGCAAAGCCTCCATGTTCCATCTTTCTTTGGTGCCAAGACAATTGGGCTACCACAAGGTGAAGAGGTTGGCCTGATGTGACCCTTTTGAATCAATTCTTGAATCTGTCTTTTTATCTCATCATTCTCCAAAATTGATCTATGATACACAGGACTGTTAGGCAAAGGTGATCCTATGATCAAATTGATAAAATGTTTTACCTGGCAATGTGGTGGAACTCTTGTGGGTGACTTGAATAAGTCATCATATTCTCCTATGATTCATCCTATCTACTTCTATTTTTGTGTTGATTGTGTAGTCAGGACTATATCGGCCTTCTTAGATTTCTATGGCTTGACCACCATGAGAATAAATTGATTGGTTTTCTCCACCAATCTCTTGCATTGCTTAGCACTGATCAGGGAGACAGATGTGGGAGGTGGTACCTTTGGTACCCTATAGCACCATGTTCTAAGGGTGAGGGTGATCCTTTGGGTTCGTGATTCATAGATGCCATGTCACTCAGACATGAATGGCTGACCAAGGAGTACATCACAAACATCTAGATTGACCACATCACAAAAGACTTCATCTTGGAATGGTTTTATAGCATATGAAAGAAGACACTGATGGGTGACATGGAGGTCTCTCCCTGGGCTCAACCATTCTATATTATAAGGATTTGGATGAGGCTTCATGGATAGATTTATACTTTTCACAACTTTAGCAGAGATTAAATTCTTTTTACTCGCACTATCAAGAATGAAATACAGAGGCTTACCTTTTACCCCTAATTTAGAGTGAAACAATCTTTCCTTATCATCTGGTCTTTCCTCACGGGTCTGTGATGAAGTGACAATGGTGTCAGGCTTAGCATCTAAAATTTCTTCTTTGTCCTCTTTGACTGTGGGTTGTGTATGAGGTAGAGTAGTAGATGTCGATTATTGTGACTTAGAAAGCAATGAATTGATGGCTCAACATTCTTCTTTAGAGTGAGTTCCATTTTTGTGGTAATCACACCATTTTCTAGCCTTCCCCTTCTGGGATTTCTTATCTTGAAACTCCTTTTGCTTCCAATTTTGGCCTCGTGTTTGACCTTCCTTATCACTTTTCCATTTTGAGGGTTGACTCTTCGTATTCTTTCTGCCATGCTTCTATTCAATCTTCACTACAAATTTGTATGCCTCACCAAGGGTTTCCAAATTGAAGAGTTCCATTTCCCCCCATATATACCATTGTAGTCCACCACGACATTTGAGATTCTTATGTTTCTCACTTTCTTGAATGTCCAATCTTGTAGACAAAGAATGAAAAGTGTTTGTGTAATCTTAAACAGATTGGTCCTTACCTTGGTGAAGTTGTTGCCACTATATGTATAGATCATCATATGCTCTGATGGGATAGTATTCTTCTTTCACCACTTCCAAAAAATCATCCTAGGTAGGTTCCACCTCAAGGCTAATGTCATCTGTATTGAACTTCTTTTTGTACACTTCCCACCAATTTTTCACAGGCAATGTTGATCTCAAAAGAGAAAAAGTAATATTTTCTCCATCGGTGAACTTATTTATAGAGTAGGAAGATAGTTGATCCAACCAATTTTCTACTGCATCAGCATTGATTTTACCTTCAAATGTAGGAATATCAAAATTTACCTAAACCTTGAAGGGTGTTGGGGCATTGAAAGGATGTTCCCTAGATGAGGAGCTAGGAAGTGGAGCTGCAGAGCTAGGATTTCCCATTGGAAGTGTTTGAATAATTTGGGAAAATTGTTGTATCATCTGCTCTTGTTTCCATTGGAGGGATTCATTCACCATTTCCTTGAAAGGATCGGATGTCTTGATGTCGTCCGCCATTTGAAGTCGTTTGGAGCGAACAGGTGAAAATTTTGGAAGCTCTATTGTTTCCCACCCAAGCTTCTTGTAGCCTAACCTCATCCTCGGGATCATACACTCTCAAGACAAACCGCTCTGATACCACTGATCTGAAACTCAGAAGTTCTAGTTGATAAATATCTCAATAGCATAGAAATAACACAATGACAATGAATTCTTTAAGAGATGTAGTATTACTCAAGATTGCAATACAACTATATGCTTATCTCTGGAAGAGATGTCTATCTTCACATTTTGGGTTACCTCTTCATTTATAAACATTTTGAAAGCATGGGGAGGATGTGTAAGGTCACCAATCTCGAGGGAGATTAAGTGGTTTGACTTCCAAGATTTAAAACAATACAGAATTCGAGGAATTACTATTTTTAGAAACTTACTATTTTTAGACTATACTATTAAAATTGAAATTTGGGACACTTCCATTGGGTTTTTGAGGGTCAAACTTCATCAAGCGTAGCTCCATGCCATTTCATGACATTTCCAATGGTTCAAATGGTGAGTCAATTGGAGCTACGGTGCAAAAGTTATGGCTCTTGGAAGTTTCGTCATCAATTGGGGTGGAACTGTCACCCGAATTGTCGCCTAAATTTTTGCCTAGATCAAGTTTGGTTCCCTATAATTATAAACACCAAATTTTGAATCCATGTTTCCCACCTACCATATTAAGTGTGCATGATCTTGTTGAGCCTATATAGACCCTGATTTTCATTATGAAAGGAGCCCTCTCCTTGGTATAAAAAATATCTACCTATTCAAGTTTGTAATATTAGCTTAGGCCTTCAAATTAATAAGAAATAAATTACCTTTTTCATGTTTTTTATTTTTTTGTAAACTAACATTTGTTGATCTTTGTATGTGGATGTTCATCCCTCTCATTATTGTCTTTTGTTAAAAACTCTACCTGGAATCATAGTCATTTGTAGGTTGCATGTTGTGTATAAACAGGTCTACATATGCATTATTTATGAATTATTTATTGTCCCTCTTATCACGATGTTGTTTTCTCATACCTTTATATAAAACACTTATGCAATTGGTGTTTGGTTGAAGACTAGGTGCTTTTAGTTCCTTAGATTTAATATGTCATCAAATGGGTGATGTCTTGAATCTATTCTCAGTACATCTTCACTTTCCCTTTTAACATAACTCTTACCATATTTACCCCTTTTCCTTTATCAATATTAGGTTTAACATTAGTCATATATTTCTTTTCTGCTCTTTATAGGTCTACACACTAGTCCTAAACTAGGTGCACTTAGATTAGATAAAAGTTGGCCTTCTTCAAAGGTTCATCCCAAAGAGTGAAAGAGTCCCACACTTTGGTTGATGACACCTTTATTAAATTGAATCATATAACAACTCTTAGGCATTTAGGTCTTAAGTCACTCAACATAGAAATTTTGTGTAGCCATGTGTAGACATTAGTCATTCTAACCATGGGTCCATGTTTCAAGTGATAACAAGACTGTCATCACTAGTGGAAGGGAGAAGCCTTCCACAAGGAATCCATGATAATATTAAGTTGTAATTTCAAGGGATTTAATTATTCAAAAAAATAATTTAATAGTTAATTCATTGATATAAGAGGTTAGTCTTTAAAAAAAATATACAATAAACTAAGGTGGATAAAAGATAGTTTGAAGGTTTGATGCATAATTTTTGGATAAAGTGTAACTGGGTGAATAAATATGCTAATTAAAGCACAAGAGTGTTATAAATCTTATGGAACCCTCACTCCTTTAAATTTAATAACATTTAATAATTTACCAAAGTGATTGATGTGTTCTTTGAGGACATTAAAGAAGATTTACATTATGTCATTTATAATGGTTATGGCACTATAGGGTTGGATAAAAAGGACTATTGGAAATATATAAAAATACTACATCATAATCATGTAGGGATCAAATGGATTATGTGTGGGGGGTCATGAATTTCAACACAATACTAAAAGCTAGAGTAAAGGTAGGTTGGAATTCTATCTTGGACCTAAGTGCCTCAGATTTTAATTATTATTGTAGGAATCTCTATTTAATTGATGTGGTACCCAAGGATGGGATCTTCACCTATCTCGATGGAATATTGGATTCTAATAATATTATGTAAATATTGGACAGGTTTATTTTGAGCTTTGAGTGGGGATTGTATAATAACATCTTTAATTTAGAAATTATAAACTTCTTTCAATTTGATCATTGCCCAATATCTTTAGATTTGAAAAATGATAAAAAAAAATAAAATAGAAAGGATAGATTTTAAAATGGAATTCATGTGTTTTCATGATCCTTCCTTTGAGGAAAACGTAAATAAGTTGTGAAAAACATATGAGCGTGATTTTAAACAATTTACCCTCAGTGAAAAGTTGAAGAAT
Organism: Torreya grandis; assembly: GCA_037957365.1. Lineage (NCBI taxonomy): Eukaryota > Viridiplantae > Streptophyta > Pinopsida > Cupressales > Taxaceae > Torreya > Torreya grandis. Next base: position 1,916,861 of record JARHVA010000644.1, on the reverse strand, counting down.
ATGAAAAATGATGTGAAAATATAGACTAAGCAAAAGCTAGGGAATGTCTTTGGTAAAAAGGAAGGTATGGTTGAGGAGATGAGGTCAATCCAAATGGAGATTGGGGTGGGATCAAAGAGGATTTATTAGGAAAAAAATCATGTGATATAATTCCATCAAGTACTTTGAATGGAGTAAACTCTCAAGAAGCAAAATTATATAGTCAATTGCCTAAAATAAGTTGATAAAAACATGATTTTTTTCATATTTTCACCATTGTAAAAATAAATATTAATATAATTAGGATAATTTGTCTCCCTTAACATAAAGTAATATAAAGTTAAAAGGATATAAGAGATGAATGTGTTTCATACTTTCGAAGGTTATTATTAGAGAAAGGAGATAGGAGTGAGGATATGCATAATGCGTTTTTAGTTAACATCCCCAAGCTAATCTTAAAGGAAGATAATTTGGAGAAAATTAATCCATTCACATGGGAAGAGTTTAGAAAATATTTTTTTCCTTGGGGGTTGATAAAGCTCTTAGCCTAGATGGTTCTTAGGTAAGATTCTTTCAACACCTTTGACATATTGTTGGGAAAGATGTTTGGGAGAAAATCGAGGAGTGTAGAAGATGAAAGTATATTTTTAAGGAATGGAATGTAATAGTATTGGTTATAATTAGAAAAATGGAATGTTTTATTATTTTGATGCCTTTATACACATTACCTTATGTATCATTATCTACAATATTCTCACCAAGGTTTTGGCCCTATCACTAAACAGATTTCAAGAGGTGGTGATTTCAGATGCCCAAAGTGAATTTTTGATGGGTATCCATATTTTGGATTGTATATCCATGTCCCATAAACTGATTTGGTCCCTAGATCATAAAAATAAAGTGGGCATGCTTATTAAGATTTATAAATAAAAGGCTTATGATAGAGTAAGTTGGTCCTTCTTTTTAAGGATCTTGGAGAAGTTTGAATTTGGTGAGGAGTGAATCAAATTAATCAAAAGTTGTATCTCTTCACCCATACTTTTGGTCCTCATTAATTAAGTTCCAAATATTTATTTTGAGACCTGTAGTGGGTTGAGACAAGGTGACCCCATCTCACTATATATTTTCATTATCCTTATGGAATCCTTAAGTATAATGATTAATAAGTTAGAAACTTCTAAAAAATTGAAATGATTGTTAGTTTCATCAGATATCAACCCCCTTACTCATCTACATTTTTTTCATGATACATTTTTGGGAACCTACAATTGAGGAATCTATGACACTTAAGGAGACTTTAATGAATTATGAGTTTGTTGTTGGACAAATAATAAGCATGGATAAGTCTATAATTTATTTTCTACATGTATCATAAGGTGTGAATTTTAGGATCTATGAAATATTAGGTTTTTTTAGTAGGAAGTCTACCAAGCTCATACTTAGGCATGCCTTTAGTTTGTGGAAGATGAAATCAAGAAGTTTGGAAGCCTGTAGTTGATAAAATCTAGAAGTTGTCTACTTGGAAAAGTAAGTGGTTGTCTCTAGTTTGAAGTACTCTCTTGATCAAATCTTCTCTTATAGAGATACAAATTATACTATATCTCTATTCAATATGTTTGGGGTAGTGGCCAAGGCTATTTCTATCTTTCAAATGAATTTCTTTGGGAATGGACTAGAGAACATAAAAATAATTAATTTGGTGGCCTAGAGCAATATTTGTCTTTCAAAAACGTGAGGAGGTCTAGGCTTGAAGTGTAATGATATGAATTTAGTTTTGGGCTGCAAATGTTTATGGATAATTTATGAGTAAATTGAGATTATGGAGTAGAATCTTGATAGTAAAATACCTAGATAACCATAATAAACCAAGTTATTCCATCAAGAAGACCTACCTAGAGAATCAACAATTTGGAACTTCGTAAAAAGTTGTAGAGGGATTATAAGGATAAAACTAAGATGAAAGGTGTGGGTTGGAGATCAGATATAATTTTGGTAAGACTCCTAGTTTAAATCTATCGCTATGGATCAAGACAAGGATTGGGTAAAATTGATAGATTTTTATATAGGGTTTTGAGGTTAAATCATTTCAAATTAATTTGATCTAATAGATGGAATAATGTTTTTGAGATAATTAGATGGACCCTCTAAATAATGTAATAAGATTGGGTTTAACCATCGAAACTTGTTAGAAACAACCTGTTATATCTTGAAATTGCACCCTTGTGAGAGAGTTCTTCAAGCTCCCTCACTTCCAGCTATAAACATGGGGACAACATCAAGATGTGGGTATACTATGGGGAGGTTGAACCTCAAGGATTTTTTATGATTCTACTTCCTCAGGTATTTCACTTCAGCTCTTGAAATCACACTAAAATCTACTATCTACTAATAAAAAGGAGTAGGAGGATGACTAAAAACAAAATCTAAGCTGAGGGATGTGATGCACCAAAAGAAGTTAACTACTTGGTCTCAAAAAAGAGACAACTAATTATGAATCCAAATAGGACATAAGTTATTCTAGTTTTGTCTCAAGGCCATAGGCATGGAGCTTTTGCATGGAGGTTGGAGAGAATCATTACACTTTGAAAAATAACAAAATAGGTCTAAGGGAGACACTATGAACTGGTAACACTTCAAAGGAGCTCATCACACAAACACTTCACATTGTCTTGCACAAAACTAAGAGGACTAAAATTAAGGTGCTAGAATAAATCATAGGTGATGAATAACAATAATAAATTCTATAAAATGAAACCAAATGTTCACACCTATTTTAACTAAAAATAGAAAAGTCTTCCTTGTATTGCTTCAAAAGAGTTTTTTACAAAGTGATTTGTATAGAGTGATTCTATCACCAATATAGGGATCATTTACGTGGCTCTAAGGCCTCTATATATATAGAAAAGGGGAAAGAGAGAATGGGAAGGGAGAAGAAGTCACTGACAATGGGAACTCTAATGTAGAACTTTCTTGTTCTCCCTAAATGCATTGCTTAGGATCACTCAACAATCCTCTTGAGCCCCTCCCATATTTAAAACTTTCTTTAGCATGTCTAAAAAGTCATGTTGTGAGAAGCTAGAATGTTTCTTCTTGACATGATGCATTTAAGCAGCAAATTATGATTACAGGAAGTGAACCATGGCAAATGAGAGCCTTCAAAACTTCTATCTACCAGTTGCTTAGACTCTCTCATGTTTATTGAACCTCCTTGTGCCACTTGTCCTTTATTGATTGGCCCTTTTTGCTTTAGTTACACCATGTGGTAGCCTTATATTCATTACATCATGATTCTTTTGTTGGACCATGCTTAAGTCAAGCCCTTAGAGAATCCTGATTCACTCTATGTAGAGTAATTCAGGTTCTTTAAATTCCCCAACTTCAGACTTTCCCAGATCCTTCACTTATAAAGCCTTTAAAGTAGAGTACTTGGAGAAACTTGATTTACTCTATGCAGAGTAATTCAAGTTATTTAAGCCTAATTACTTCAAGTTTGTACATCTTGAAATCTTGTCTCTTTGTTGTTTCCCAAACCTTAAGAATTTGAGCTTTTCAACCCTGATTACTTCCAACGACTAGTCGCTTATCTTGATTTTGACATCTATTGGCCTATCATTTCCTTTAGACACTTGGTCTCAGGTTTCCTTCTAGGCTTATTTATTTCGAGAAAATATTTTTAAGGAATTTCCTTGGATAATTTGTTTGAAGGAATTCCTTTAGACTTTTTTTCCATGTCTGTCTTTGAGACTACCTTTCAAGCTTTTCATAATGGACTTTCTCAAAGGGTAAGAGACCTTTCAGGATTTCTACATGTCCCTTCAAAATCCCATGAATGATCTTCTTGAAGGGAACTATACCCTTTGTGAATTTTAAAATGGTCCCTCTAAAGGGTAACATTCCCTTCAAGAAAATTATGACTGTCCACTTGGAGAAGAAAAAGCCCTTCAAAAAATTTGAAGTGTACATTCATATTTTTTGAAAAAGACTCATCCCTTGAATAACCTAAGAAGCACCATTTTTTAAGACCAAATCAGGTTTGTCAAGCCTCTTTACTTATTTTGGGCTTCTAACTACTCAAAACTTATGAATTAATCAAGTAGTGTTCCTTGAAGAACTCAAAGTACATTGTCTATGAGTAATTCAAGTTTGTAAACCTGAATTACTTCTACTTATAAAACATTTAAAAGATAAGCATTACAAGAAACCTGATTTGCACTATGCCTTCAAAAACACAAAGCTGTCACCACTATAAAACTTGAAGTCCTCCAAAAGACTTACCATTTTCTTGACTATAATATCCCTTTTTCATACTTAGGCAAACTTTGATATGTGGGCCAAAAAAAATGGCCAACATTTTTGGTGATTTATAGGGAAGCATGCCTATTATACTTGAGAACCTAGCTCATTTGCTTTGTTTAATCCATTGGGTATGAAGTCACTACTTTTGTATAAATTTGGATTTATCTAGAAAACTCCCTTGAAGAAACAAGAATAATCAAAATGAAACAAACTATGCTCAAGACACTTAGAGAAGGGAAAGCACTCAACTAGAATGGATGTGCATAAGGCACTTAGAGAAAAACATAAAAAGCTATACAAAATGTAAAATAACATATATTGGTTGTAAACTCTTCTAATAACATGGATTTAGATGAATCCCATTGATTTGGATGGGTAATACCTCCCCATCCAGTTGGATGAGCTAAAAAATGTTATGTTGTTTGCATCTATGAATCAAATAAGGGCCACTCCATAAGCTATCAAAATTGGTGTGGTTGCTTGGTTTGGCCTTTTTTGAGTCCCATTTGAAAACTAGGTCTCCTTCCTTAAAATTCCTTGCTATATCTCTCTTGTCAAAATCCTTTTTGACCTAAGCTTGATGTGCCTCCAACATCTTCATTGCAAGGTCCCTTGTCTCCTCGAGCTCTGTGAGTTCTGTCAATCTCACATTCATGGGTTCATCTTCTAATAGCTCCAGCTGATGGGCTAGCTCTAATTTAGGTAGCTCAAGGGAAATGGGTAACTTGGCCTCCCTTCCATATAATATAACATATGGATAATTACCAGCAATAACTTTAAGAGTTACCTAGTCAGCCCACAAGGTTGTCTTTAACTTGATGTGCCATGTCCTATGATTCTCCTCCATGGTCCTCTTGATAGTCCTCAAAAAAAAAAAATTATGGACTCAGCCAGTTTTTTTCTTTGAGGATAATAATTTGAGGAAGTGATAAGGTAGATGCCTATTTTGAGATCCTATTCACTTATTTTTAAACAAGGAAATCCAATTCATTATTAGATATGATAGTGGATGGAACACCAAACCTAGTCAAAATGCTATCATAGAAATCTAAGACTGCACTTTCATTGGCTTCCTTTAATAAAATGGCTTCCACCTACCTAGTGAAGTAATTAGTTATAGTAAGCACCCACTTATGCCTTACACTTGATGGAGGGTTGATCATATCAATGAAATCCAAACCCCACTGCATGAATGGTTTCTCCACTTGAATCAAGTTGAGAGGGAAAACTACTAACCTTTGCTTACCAATGATAAGAGCACATTCTTGACACCTCCTCACCCATGCATAAGCATCCTTAAAGAGGCTAGGCTAGTAATAACTATCCCTAGTGATTTTTGCTGCAGTAGTTCTTAAAGCAAAATGACCTCCTACATGCCCATCATGAACTTGCCCCAAAAGCTTGGCTACTTGATCATCATCTACGCACCTTAGGAACACTCCATTGAGGTCTCTTATGAATAAAACCCCATCAACTAAATCATAAGTTATGGACTAAAGTCTAAAATATCTTCTTTTTTGTTTGTCCATACCTTGAGGGCACTAACTTATTAGCAGAAAGTACATCATATCATGGAACCAACTAGTGTGAAGTGGAGGTGCATCTGCTTGTAGGTTATCTTGTGTTACCAAGATGACCTCTTTGTCTTAACGAAGTTCATTGACCATATGCTCATATAAGCCTTTACCTATTACTAGCTTAGTGACCTTGATCTCCATGTCATACTCCATGACTTTAGTAATCCAACCAGCTCTTTTTTTGCTCAAATCCTTGTTAAGAAGGAAGTCTCTTACCCCAGGATGAGACACCATAAGGTGTATTTTGATATTAGATAACATTAGCCTAAAATTCTTGAGGATCCTTACTGCTATAAGGACTTACTTTTCTACAAAGGTATACCTCACCTCATATTCTTTATGCCCTTGACTGAAAAATGCTAATGGCTACTCAAGCCCACTATTTATTTGCATTAGCATAATTGATATATTATCAATGTTGGTAAAATCATATAATATTAAATCCCTTAATAAATTAGGATTCATAAGTGTGGGTGCTTGAGCGATGGCTTGCTTGATAGCCTCAAATTTTTACTTTCCTATATTTGATGAGGTGAATACTTAGCTCTTTTTAGCATAGCAGTGATGGGTTTGACTAAACTTGTAAACCTAGGGATAAATCTTCTCACAAAGTTTATCTTTTCAAGGAAACTTTTGATTCCCTTCTTATGCTTGGGTAGGGACAAAGCCAATATGGCACTTATTCTCTTAGGATCAATGGACAACCCCTCCTTTGAGATGATGTGGCCCAACAACTTGCCTTCATGCATGGCAAACATGCACTTCTTTGGATTCAATGAAATCCCATACTCTCTATACCTTTCAAAATTAGCCTCAGGTGGTTCATATGCTCATTGGCATTCTTGGAGAAAACTATGATGTCATCCAAGTAAACTAGCACCATTTGGTTTAGTAGCCCCTAGAAAACTATGTCCATGGCTCCTTAGAAAGTTGTGCTAGCATTTGATAGACCAAATGTCATCTTTTGGCATGCATACATGCCCTATTTGGTCGTGAAGGTAGTCTTATACCAATCTTCATCTTTCAAACTTGATTGTAACTAGAAAATCCATCCAACAGAGAGAAGCATTCTGACCCTGAAACTACTTGGAGAAGTTGCTCCATGGATGACAGAGGGTAGTGATATTTCAAGGAGACTTTGTTCAAATCTTTAAAGTCTACACAAAGCATAATCTCCCCACTCTTTTTTCTTATAGGCACCAAGTTGGCTACACATGATGAATGTTTGATGGGAAAGATGATCCTAGACTCAATCAACTTGGTTAGCTCCTTCCTTATTAGCTCTTCAATCTTGGGGTTAATGGGCCTTTGATTTTGCCTCACATGCTTGGAATTGGCCTCCAACTCTATGGTATATTGAGCTAACTCAGGATCAAAACCTTTAGGTTATTATACTTCCAAGTGAAAATGTCTACATACTCTTGGCAAAAGGCTATGAAAGCATGCCTCCCATCCTTGTTGCTTACCTTCCCAAGCTTGAAAAGCTTGTCCTTGAAGATGAAGACTCTCTCATAGTTTTCTTAATCAGTTGATATTATTGCCTTATCTTTTCTCATATGGTTTCCTTCATGAAAAAGGCCCTCAAGTGCAACCAACCCCTTAGGAAGTTTATTTGATTCCAACTAAACAATCTGATCCTCATATTGATTTTATAATTTAGCTTGGTTGGTGGAGGAGAACTTAGCTTCCTACCATAAGAAATAAGTAATTTGCTTGTCACTCTCAAAAAATCACCAATGGGATTCATTGTCTAACACTGATGGACTCACCACCACCTTGGCCTATGGCTAAACCTTAGCTTCTTTAAGCTCATTTAGAATGTCAAATTGAGCTCCCATGGCTACCAGCCTATTAGCATGTTGGTTCTAATTTCTTGGGATAGCTTGAATGTCAAAGGCCTCAAAATCTTCAATTAGGTCTCACACTCAATTTTTGTAGGACCTCATCAAGGGATTCTTTATAACGTTTAGGTCTCTGACTTAGTTTACAATGATTTTATTGTCCCCAAAAACTTGTAGAAGTTTGATTCCTCTTTTATTGGACTATTGAAGGCCATGAATCAAGCCTTCATATTATATTGTATTTGAAGAGAAATTGAAATGGAACCTATAATAAGATAAAATCTTATTACTCGAAGGGGAAACTAACATTGCCCTAACACCTACACCATTTTTTCTCCTTGAACCATCAAAGAACAAATTCCATAAACCATTGGGGTCCTTTTTAGGTCTAATGAGGGAAGGCATGGGTTGATTCTCTTCATATAGCAGATAGACACCCATGTCTCTTTCCTCAACACCTTCCAAATGGTTGAAAAATTGGTTATCTCCCCATAGCTCATCTAAGAACAAGTCTAAAACCTCTTTAGGATTAGTGTTCTACTCTTGCCCAATTATAAACTCATCCTCATCAAGGATAGTACAATTGAGGTTTACATTATTTGGATGATGGGGGTTAATGTGTAATTGTGTCATGGGTTCATCCTTGATTGAGACCTTAGTCCCATACCTTGTTCTGAATGCCATGTAAGACCAATCTACTGCAAGGTAACCCCTGATCTTGGATGTGAACTCTCTGGAAAGATATAATTCAAAGGAAGGAGTGACATTCAATATTAGTACATCTTGTACCACAAACATGATAAGACAAGCATGAAAGGTTAGGCTCAAATTCTTGATGATACCTAATGGCTTTGTGGAAGAACCATCAAGATGTAATAATCCTTTGGTGTGTGGTTCATACTTTAGGTTCAGTTGCTCAACAATATACTTTAGCATGACTGAGGTGCTAGCTCCACTATCCACCAAGTAGTTGTGCACCAAAGAGTCACCAATGATTAATGAGATGTAGAATGGGGGGGCTTGGTCACACTATTTGACCTTTCTCCTAAAGGACTCTTAGTTTCATTGGTTAAAACTTTAGCTTCCTTACTTGGTTACTTACTTTCAAATGTAGAAACACTCATCCTAGACAAACCTTCCTGAAGAATGTCTACTTGGCTAGGCATGGAAGCATGTCCCACATTGGTACTCTCACATTATATTTCTTCATTTGTTCCATAATGTTAATTGGTGTACGCCCAACCTTCACTTGAGTTTTGGGAGTAATTGTTGTTGTCTTTGTCAGTGAAAGAGTGGTGATAAGAGGTTCTTTGAAGGCTTCTTGATTGTCACCCATATTCCTTCTCTTGAATCTTGTGTTTTTTAAGACTAGGGTGTGGCCCAAACTAGGAGTAGCCTCCTAATTAGATGCATATCAATACTCTTGCTCATTGAAGACCATTGAGACTTTTGAATGGTTTAACCCCTAATCCTAGCCTTATTTTTATGGAGGCTACTCTTGCTTTGTCATCATGGGCACCTCTATGCTTTGGGATATAAGAGCCTAGTTATATCCATAAGCAACAACCTATTCTCATTGATCATTGAATGCTTGGTTTGATCCATTATTTGGGACAATGGATTATCTAAAATAATGATTCTAAGGTATTGTCCCTTCAGCCTCTTGAGCCGTATTGTTTTGAACTAGGACCAAGGAGTTGGAAAGGCCTACAACATTTAGATTATAATTATGCTACCTAGTATAGTTAGGCTACCCCTATCCTTGGAAACCTCATTTGTAGGGTGCCTATTAGCTTGATAAGGCTATTATTGAAGCTGATATAGAGCTTGATAAGTATTTTTGTAAGCTTTCTACCTCTTGACATTGACTACATCAATCCCTAAGGATTGGATCATGATTTTTAATTTCCAATTAATTCTTCTACTCTTAAGAGTCATTGGATCTACTAGTAGAGTCCTTCTCTTACTTAGGTGAAGGCACATCAATAAATGTTAGTGTTAGAAGTATAACATCAAGTGGAGGAATGACTGTAGGAGGTGGTCTAATTTTTGTAAAAAGAGGCATTAGGGGTTTGGGAGTAAGCTTGCTAGCCTGAACTAGGTAATTTTCTACCTTGATTACCACTTTGTATATATCTGGTAGTATGTCTCCTCCCATAGACTGAATCATTGTAGCTATTTCACTATTGAGAGCCTTTAAGTAATACAAGAAAGCAAAGTTTAGAGATGATCTAATAGCTATTGAAATTCTATCCCATGCCTTCTAAAATCTTGTATTGAAGTCTTTCATGACCTCATGAGGAGCTCTCTTGATTGTGGTTAGTTGCTCTACAAATGATAGATGATCACTCTTATCTACAAACCTCTTACATAGGGTTGTTATCAACTCATCCCATGAATGGATATAATTAGGATCTAGGACTCTATACTAGTCCAATGCCTTTCCTTTGAAAGATACAGCTAATATCCTAATAATCACATTCTCCACTATGATATTATGAATGTTACAGAAGTTGGCTATGTCCATTATGTGCTCAGTAAGAGTTACAACTTAGTCTCTTGTGTAATAAAGAACACTTTTGAGGGTTGCTACTGGTATAGAATCATACTATGGTAAGTTCAAATGGCTTTGGCTATTGAAGCCCACAAAATCTCTTTGGGGAATCATAGCAGCAAAAGGGGTTGATAAAGATCTTCTTATGTAGGTATACTTTATGACTAGTTTAGGAGGATAACTTCTTTCGTAAGGGTGAGTATGGGAAAGCCTTAACCCTCTTGATGAGATTAAAGGTACTTCAACAAACTCAAAAGGAATACCTATATAAGTCAATTTTTTAGTCACCTTTGGCATGAAAGATAGTTAGCTCTACAACCAAATAGTTGGGCGTTATTTAGAGTCACTAGATATTGAAGGATGAATGATACCACTACTGTAAAATGATCAAAATAGCATCAAATTTGACTAATCTTTCATGAAAATAAAAATGAAATGGTAGTTATCCCATTGGGCATGCCAAAATTATTATAGCTTGGAATTGCACCCTTGTGAGAGAGTTTTTTAGGCTCCCTCACTTCCAGTTATAATCATGGGGACAACCTCAAGATGTGGGTATCCTATGGTGAGATTGAACCTTTAGGATTTTTTATGAGATAGTTCCTTAGGTGCTTCACTTTGGCTCTTGAACTCACACTAAAATCTATTGTCTGCTAAAAAAAGGAGTAGAAGGATGATAGAAAATCAAATATAATCTAAGGGAGGTGATTTACCAAAAGAAGTGATCCACTTGGTCTGGGAAAAGAGCCAACTACTAATGAATCTAAACAAGACATAGGCTATTATATTTTTGTCTCAAGGCCATAGGCATGGAGCTTTTGCATGGAGGTTGGAGAGAAGGCTTACACTTTGAAGAATAAAAAAATAGGTCTAAGGGAGACACTATGAACTGGTAACACTTCAAAGGATCTCAACACACAGACACTTCACGTAATCTTGCACAAAACTAAGAGGACTAAAAGCAAGGTGCTAGAATAAATTGTAGGAGATGAATAACAATCATATGTTCTACAAAATGAAACCAAATGTGCACACTTGTTTTAACTAAAAATAGAAACTTCTTCCTTGTATTTCTTCAAAAGAGTCTTATATAAATCAATTTCTACAGAGTGATTCTATCACCAATTCATGGATCATTTGATTGGCTCTAAGGCCTCTATGTATATATAGAAAAGGGGGAAGAGATTAGGGGAAGGGAGAAGAAGTCACTGATGGTAGGAACTCTGATTTAGCACTTTATTATTCTCCATAAATAAATCATTCAAGATCACTCGATAATCCTCTTTGTTCCCTCCCATCTTTAAGACTTTCTTAGGTGCATCTAAAAAGTCATGTTATGAGTATCTAGAATTTTTCTTCTTGGCATGATGCATTTAAGCATCAAACAGTGATTATGGATAGTGAATCATGGTGGATGAGAGCATTCATAACTTCTAGCTACTAGTTTCTTAGACTCTCTCATGTTTATTAAACCTCATTGTGCCACTTATCCTTTATTGATTGGCCCTTTTTGCTCCAGTTATGCTATGTGGTAGCCTTACATTCATTGCATCATGATTCTCACATTGCTAGACCATGCTAAAGTTGAGCCCTTGGAGAATGTTGATTCACTCTATGTAGACTGATTTAGGTTCTTTAAACTCCCTAACTTTGGACTTTCTCAGATATTTCACTTATAAATCCTTTTAAGTAGAGTACTTGGAAAACCCTGATTTACTCTATGTAGAGTAATTTGGGTTCTTTAAGCCTACTTACTTCAAGCTTGTCCATCTTGAAGTCTTCTCTCTTTGTTGTTTCCCAAGCCTTAAGACTTTGAGCTTTTTAAAACTAATTACTTCCAATGGCTAGTCACTTATCCTAATTTTGACATTCATTGGTCCATAATTTCCTTTAGACACTTGGTCTCAAGTTTCCTTCTTAGCTTATTTCTCTTAGGCAAATCTCTCAAAGGAATTTCTTTAGATAATTTTTCTAAAGGAATTCTTTTAGACTTTTTATCCACATCTATCTTTGAGACTACCCTTCGAGATTTTCACAATGGATTTCCCTGGAGGGTAAGAGACCTTTCAAGCTTTTTACATGTCCCTTCGAACTCCCATGAATGATCCTTTTGAAGGGAAAGATACCCTTCAGGAATTTTAAAATGGTCCCTCTTAAGGGTAACATACCCTTTGGGAAAATTGTGACTATCCACTTAGAGAAGGAAAAACCTTTCAAAAAATTTAAAGTGTACCTTTAGATTTTTTTAAAAAGACTCATCCCTTGAAGAACCTGAGAATCACCATTTTTCAAGACCAAATTGAGTTTATCAAGCCTCTTTACTTATTTTGGGCTTCTGACTACTCACAACTTATGAATAAATCAAGTAGTGCTCCTTGAATAACTTGAAATACACTATCTATGAGTAATTTGGATTTGTAAACCTAAATTAATTCTAATTATAAAACATTTAGAAGCTAAGCACTACTAAAAACCCAATTTGCATTATGCCTTTAGAAATCTAAAGTTGTCACTACTGGAAAACCCAAAGTCCTCCCAAAGACTTACCATTTTTTTGCCTAAAAGTTCCATTTTTCATACTTAGGCAAACTTTGATATGTGGGCCAAAAAAATGGCCAACACAACCCTTTACCTTCCTTTGAAGGGGAAGACCAGCTAGTTTGGGATGGTAGTAAAATTGGATTAGTCAAAATCAAACAAGTTTATAAGGAAATTCTAGAAGCCACTCACCAAGGTGTGGAAATGTTCCCTTGTAATAAGGTATGTGTTGGAAATATTATCATTGATGTCAAAGGTCTAGCATTGGTGATAAAGGCCCCATTGCATTTAATAATGTTTTTAATGTTCATATCTTAGCTAATGTGTGTTAATATTTGATTAATATTAAAAAATATATTTTTGGTTGCATATAAGTCAAAAGAAGGCCCATGGAGAAGTCAAAGAGTCATAGGGTAAAGACAAAAGAGGAATGGGATGCATTTTCTCATGAAGAGTCATCTTGAGGAATTCAAAGAGTCACCATGTGAAGACAAAAGAGGGTATGGTGTATTTTTCCATGAAGGGACACTTTGATGAATAAGAAAAGTCACCAAGATAAAGACAAAAGAAGAAAGGATGCATTTACTTATGAATGGTCACCATATGACTTTTCAAATGCAAGGTTACGAAGGGTCATGCAAGTTTGGCACCATTTTCCATGAGCATTGAAGGGTCAAAAAGGGTGAATTCCAAAGGTCATTTAGAAAGCTATAAATAAAGGCTTGAGAAGCCATTTTTCATATGCAAAAAAGTGCATGGTTTTTGTTTTTTTTTTGAAGAGAGAAAAGTAGGAGATATTGTAGAGTTCTATCATTTTTTGAGTAAGCAACATTGAGAGATAGTTATGTTTTATACACAAGAGGGGTTGGTGTTACTATGAGTTGGTGCTCACAAATCTTTGCAATGGATTGGTTTTCGTGTGGGTTAGTTATCACAAATAGTTATTGTATTGGTGCTCGGTAAAAGGGTTGGTGCTCCTGCAAGTTGGTGCTTGCAAACTTTGTAATTTGAGTTGGTGCTCATTCATATACTTGAGATTGTTCTCTATGGTCTTTTCCACTTTGGGTTTTTACATAAAAATATGCTCTCTCTCTCTCTCTCTCTCTCTCTCTCTCTCTCTCTCTCTCTCTCTCTCTCTCTCTCTCTCTCTCTCTCTCTCTCTCTCTCTCTCTTTTGTGGTGCATATTATTGTTTTGGTTTTATTGCATATCTTGAATGTGTGATTAAGTGGTTAAATTAAAGAAATCAAATTAAGTAAAAGATATATAATATATTAATTCACCCCCACAAGTATATTGCATGATTAACAATTGGTATTAGAGCAGGTTATTTTTGAAAAAGCTTTACAACTTGAAGGTAGATCAAGAAAGCACGATGGTTGGATCACATGAAGGTTTCTATACAAATAAGGCACCTTTGTTTGATGGGATAAATTATGCTTTTTAGATTATAAGGATGAAGACTTATTTGATGGCCCTTGGATTTGACATTTGGCAATTAGTGGTGGAGGAATATGAAGAGCCACAAACACTTGTATCTATCTGGTAGAAAAGAAGGCAAGTGAAAATAATGCTAAAGCTTTAAATGCTATTTTATATGGTTTATGTGAATCATAATTTTTTAAAGTTATGCAATGTAAATTTTCTCATGAAACTTGGGTAAAACTTGAGAATATTTATAAAGGTGATGGAAAGGTTCAGCAAGCTAAGCTTTAGACTTTTAGAAAATAGTTTGAGAGTTTGAAGATGGAAGAGGAAGAAAATATAGCAAGTTATTTTTTGTGGGTCAATTAAATAATCAATCAGATTTAAGGTCTTAGAGAAAAGTTATAAGATTCAATTGTGGTTCAAAATGTTTTGAGATCTCTACCATTGAGATATGATGCAAAAGTTTTGGCAATTAAAAAAATGAAGAATTTAGCTAAGCTAAAGATGGATGAGCTACATGGTATTCTTATGGCATATGAGATGTAGACTAAATAAGAGAAACCCTCAAAAAGAGAAGTTACTTTCAAGACATCAAAGAAAGAGAAGGCTAAGATTCAAGAATCAAGTGAGAGTTCTAGCGATGATGAAGATGACAACAAAGCTCTATTCATTCGCAAGCCAAATAAGGGCACAGGTAAATATTAAAAAAAAATACCTTTTAAATGTTTTAATTATGGAAAATTTGGACATTTTTAGATAAGTGCCTAGATAAGGGTAATGGTGATAATGAGGAAAGAAATTATACATATAATAATAATTTCAAAGAAAAATTCAAGAAGGGATTTGAGAAGAAGAGCTTATATTATAAAGATCCTAGCTTAGTCAAAGATAGTGGAGTCAGTGATTTAAAAGAATAAGAGATTCTGTTCATGGCCATACATGAATATGCCTTCGCAAGTAAAAGTAAAAATGATAAAGAAGAATAACGTGATGAAGCTAAAGTGAATCTAGAAGGAGAACTCATTTTTGCCTTAGAAGAGTTAAAAGATCTTAAAAAAAAAGAATTGAAGATTAAAGCTTCAGATCAAGAAAAATAAAAAAGGAGTCAAAGGAAATAATTGAAGATCTACAAGCACACTTTTAATAAGCCAATAACAATGAAGAAGATATAATGGCATAGTTGCAAAAAATTAAGTAAAGAATGTGAAGGGTATGTTATTAAAATTGCTTCTTTAAAATCAGATCTTTAGAAAATAAATAAAGCAATCAATGATAGAGCATCCAATGATTCAAAATTTGAGAATAACACTAATATGTTGAATAAGATATTATAAAGTCAAAGATCAATGTTAGATAAGACATGTATTAGATTTGAAAAAGAGAATGGAGAGGCCACTATTTTCATAAACATTGAAAAAGGAAAGAGATGTGTTGAAGCTCTTACAAAAGAGGAAATAAAAAGGGAAGAAGTTAAGAATACAAAGGACATCTCAAATAAAGAAGGTTGGAGGAAATAGACCTACAAAAGGCAATCAGGTCAGAGATACACAAATAGGTCCTATTTTTATTGTAATAGATATGGTCATAAACAAATAAAATATCAAAAAGGGCTAATAATTTCATAAGGAGAAGGAAAGTCATACAGAGTCAAGCAGAAGCCACAATTCTTTTGCTCCTCTATCATGCTTTAATGAAGATGCCATAATATGTTACAAGTGCAACAACTTTAGACACATAGCTTGATACTGTAGAAGCATGTTCAATTTAGTCAAGAAGGACCAAAGTTTCAAGACTCCATTCATCAAGAAGAAAGTTCAGACAAGTTCATGGTAGAAGAAACAACCTAAAAAATCTATGTTGATACAGATAGCTTTGCATGTAATAAATGGAAAAATACATGGTTCATTAATAGTGTATGTTTGAGGCACATGATAAGAGATAAAATCAAGTTCATAACCTTGAAGAATATCAATGGTGGCACAGTGAAATTTAGAGATAATACTACTGCCAAAATTGCCAAAAGAGGTACACTAAGTTTAGATAATGGTAGAACTAAAACTAAAAATGTTTTATATGTAAAAGGTCTTAGGCATAATCTTTTGAGTGTAAGACAAATGTGTGATAAGGAACACACAATAAATTTTTATGTAGAAGTTTTGGAAATTAGGAGAAAAGATTCAGATGTGTTGGTTACAGATAACAAGCAATAATTTGTATATGTTATCAGACATTAAAGGTCAAAGATATTGTTTGAGTCAGATTGAATAAAGTTGGATATGGCACAGGAGAATGGGACACATAAATTTTAACAATTTTGTCAACATCAGCAAGAAGAAAGTAGTCCAAAAATTTCCATAGATTACAAAGCCATCTGACATGCTTTGTGAACCTTGTTAATATGGGAAGCAGGCTAGAAGGTGGATCAAAATAAAAGAGTAATCGACCACTCAGGTGTTAGAGCTTATTCACACTAATCTGTGTGGACCTATGAAAACTCAAAGTACTCAATGTGAGAAATATTTCATGTTGCTTGATTTTTTTTACATATGACTTGGGTAATGTTTTTAAATAAAAAATTAGAAGCTTTCAGACATTTCAAAGCATTCAAAGAATTAGTTGAGAATGAAACCAATTTGAAGATTAAGTGTCTAAGATCAAATCAAGGAGGAGAATTCATGTTAGATCAATTTATTGAGTTTTATGAAGACCATGGAATAAAGAGACATTATTTAGCAGCCAAAACTCCACAACAAAATAAAGTAGTTGAATAGAGAAATAGGACAGTTCAAGAGATGGTGAGGACAATGATAAATGAATCTAAGATACCAAATAAATATTGGAGAGAGATAATTACTATAGTAGTACATATTTAGAATAGATAATTATTGAGAGTAAATAGTGACAAGACTCATTATGAGCTATGAAAAGACAAACTAGTAATAATTAATTATTTTAGAGTTTTTGGCAATAGATGCTTCATAAAGAAAATTGACAAAAAACTTGTGTAAGTGTCAGGATAGAAGAAGATGGAACACAAAGAATCAGTGATCCAATAGACATTCATAAAATCATTTAAGAGGAAGATTTTAAAGAATTAGATGAATATGAGAAGAAGGATAAAAAGGACACCAAAACTCCATCCAAATATGTTCAAAGAAATCATAATGAAAGTGACATCATCAAGAACATAAATGAAAGAATTTACACCATAATAATGATGGTAAGTGAATATGAGAAAGTTAATTTATCTTTGTTATCCAAAATTTAGTCTAGAAATATTTCAAAATCTAGACATGATAAGCATTGGGTTAAGGTAATGGATGAATAATTAGATTAGATAGAAAATAATGATACTTGGGAATTAGTGCCTAGACCAAAAGATCACAATGTGATAGGAACAAAATGGGTTTATATAAATAAGTTAAATAAAAATAGAGAAGTGACCAAGAATAAAGAAAGATTAGTATGTAAAGGATATGCTTAGATTGAGGGAATAGATTTTGAAGAAACTTCTGCACTAGTGGCAAGCCTAGAGGCTATTAGAATGTTTCTTGCATATGCAATGTTTAAATTTTTCAAAGTATTTTAGATGGATGTCAAATATGTCTTCCTAAATGGGAATCTAGAAGAAAGGTTCTAAATTGAGTAGCCTGAGGGATTTATTCTCTCAAATATTATTAGCCATGTATGTAGATTGAAGAAAGCATTGTATGGGTTGAAACAAGCTCCCAGAGCTTGGTATGCAAGACTTGATAAGTACTTGCATGATCAAGGTTTCAAGAGAGGATTTTTTGATAGTAATCTCTACATCAAAATAGAAGGTGAGCATAAATTTATTGTTTTGGTATATGTTAATGACATCATTTTTGAAAAAAATATTGAAAAGATGACAAAAAAAATTTGATAATATGTAATAAAAAATTGAGATGTCTATGCTTGGAGAATTATCATTTTTCTTAGCATTTCAAATATTTCAATTAGATAAAGGAATTTTCATATCTCAAATCAAATATGCCAAGGAAATTTTGAATAAATTTGGTTTTGAGGATTGTACACCAGTTGGCACACTAATGAGTACAAGAAATAAGGTGAGCAAAGATGAAGCTTCACTTGTTGCAGATCAATCTTTGTATAGATCTATGATTGGTAGTCTTTTATATTTGACAACATCAAGGCTAGACATCATGCATGCATTAGGTATGGTTTCAAGATATCAGTCAGCTCCAAAAGATATTCATGTTCAGTTGGTGAAGAGAAAATTTAGATATATCAAGGGGACACTAGATTATGGATTGTGGTATCCCATAGGCAGAGATTTTACTTTGGTTGCTTATACAGATTCAGATTGGGTAGGTTGTTTGGATGATATAAAGAGTACAAGTGGATGAGTTTTCTTCCTTGGTGATAGCTTTGTATCATGGCTAATCAAAAATAAAAATTTAGTATCACTTTCTATAGCTGAAGAAGAATATATTGTATCAGTATTGTCTTGTAATCAAGTGCTTTTGATGAAGCAAAATTTGGAAGATATTAAGGTAAAATATGATGAACTTATTTCTATTTTTTATGACAACACAAGTGTTATTAATATTTTGAAGAATCCATTGATGCATTCAAGAATAAAACATATTCCCATTAGATATGACTTCTTGAGAGAACAGGTTGCAGATCAACAGGTTAAGATGGAATATATCAATATTACAGAGTAGATTATAGATATTTTCACAAATTCACTACCAAAAGACATATTTGATTATCTATGAGAGAAGTTGGGAGTAATCTATTTTACTTCATGTCATTGAAGTTCAACATTAGTTTAGGGGGAGCTAAGTGTTAGCTCTAGGTAGGCCCTTTGCCATTGATGTCAAAGGGGGAGAAGAATAGAAACAGGTACAAGTACATGTGTAAAAATAGATATAGGGAATAGGTACAAGGAAAAAACTATAGGTTGTTATAGTAAGGGGGCAATTACTGTATGTTTTTCAAATGGCATTATATGTAGGTTTTAGGATGTGGTAGTTTCAGTTTGAGGTTGCCATCAATGACAAAGGTGAAGATTTTTGGAAATATTTTCATTGATGTCAAAGGCCTAGCATTGGTGATAAAGGCCCCATTGCATTTAATAATTTTTTTAATGTTCATATCTTGGCTAATGTGTGTTAATATTTATTTAATATTAACAAATATATTTTTGATTGCATATAAGTTAAAAGAAGGCTCATGAAGAAGTTAGAGAGTCATGGGGTAAAGACAAAAGAGGAATGGGATGCATTTTCTCATGAAGAGTCATCTTGAGGAATTCCAAGAATCACCATGTGGAGACAAAAGAGGGTATGGTGCATTTTTCCATGAAGGGACACTTTGAGGAATATGAAAAGTCACCAAGATAAATAAAAAATAGGAAAGGATGCATTTGATTATGAAGGGTTACCATATGACTTTTCAAATGCAAGGATATGAAGGGTCATGCAAGTTTGGCACCATTTTCCATGAGGATTTAAGGTTCACAAAGGGTGAATGCCAAAGGTCATTTGGAAAGCTATAAATAAAGGCTTGAGAAGCCATTTGTCATATGCAAGAGAGTGCATGGTTTGTATTTGTTTTTGAAGAGAGAAAAGTAGGAGATATTGTAGATTTCTATCATTTGTTGAGTAAGCAAAATTGAGAGATAGTTGTGTTTTATACATAAGAGGGGTTGGTGCTCTTGTGGGTTGGTGCTCAAAAATATTTACAAGCAATTAGTGCTCCTATGGGTTGGTGCTCACAAATAGTTGTGTTGGTGCTTAGCAAAGGGTTTGGTGCTCCTACAAGTTGGTTCTTGAAAACTTTGTAATTTGAGTTGGTGCTCATTCATATACTTGAGATTATTCTTCATGGTTTTTCCTACTTTAGGTTTCCACATAAGAATCTCTCTCTCTCTCTCTCTCTCTCTCTCTCTCTCTCTCTCTCTCTCTCTCTCTCTCTCTCTCTCTCTCTCTCTCTTGTGAGGTGCATATTATTGGTTAAATAAAAGAAATCAAATTAATTAAAAGATATATAATATATTGATTTACCCCCTCTCTTAGTATATTGCATGTTTAATAGTATGGAATTATTTTGGTCTTCAAAAAGCTATTTTTTTCATCTATTTAACTATATTAAAAAAATATTTAACATATGGCAAGCTAAATAAGATAGGGTTCATGGTCCATATATTCACTTCTATGCGGTGAGGCTAAATAATTTGGTAATCATAGTTTCATTCATTATTCTTTTTTTGAAACCATATGAGGCTTTACCATGAAAAAATAAAAGCTCGGCTTTGTTTTCCCAATATTGGTGAAAGAATTGGTTGAGAAATGAAATGTGAAAATAAAAAATGGTGATCTCAAAATCTTGTGGTGAATTTAATCAATAATATTTATCTATCATAGTTTTATTTAATGAATAGAATAGTATTCAAATAGGTTTCAAAGTCATTTGAGTGATGTTGGGAAGAAGTAAGGTGGTTATCTCTGACCTAACTAAAATTTGGATAAATAATAAGGATGGCTTTTTAGGTTATAAATAATTTTTGTGTAAAGAGTGGTCTCTCATCCCTTGGCCTTCATTTCCTAGGTCCCCTAATAATGGGTTAGGTATAATTTTCAATAAGAATAAGAATGTCTTTTGGCTCCCCTCATTGCCTAGTTACATAAAGTTCAACTTTGATGGGGCAATGGAAGCTAACCTTGGCTATATTGGGTAGGGTGTGTGTTTATACTTAATCAAGGACAACCACTTATCTTTTTTGGTTTGGATTTTTTTAGAGGTACTAATGATCAGGTGGAAGGATTGAATTTTATTAAAGGCTTAGATGTAGTTGTTGCAAAAGGGTGGAAGCATTTGATAATGGAAGGAGACTCCCAAATATTGATACAAGCAATGGGTAGAGGATAAATTTATTCATATAAGTTGAAGGTAGTAATTGAGGACTTAAAGTGTCCAAGTAAATAGTTTAAATCAATTGAATTTTAGGATACTAAAAGAGTAGGCAATAAGATTATGAAAAAGCAAGTTGGTTTAGGGGTCAAGCTTCTTTCCCATTCCACTAAGCTAGACTAATTTTGGGAAGACTTGATTCTTAAGGAGCTAAGAGAGCCTACTATTAATTATGTAATTATATTTTAAGTGAAACACCCCTACTTAAATATCACCACAAAAAAGAGAGAATTTAAAATCATATGGAAGGATGGCAGTGGTTGTTTTTATCATTAATGGTTTGATAATTACTTTTCCTCTCCCTTATTTTAATTGAGTGAAGAGATACCTCACACCCCATGTTAAATCATTTAAGTATATGAATTGGTTTTATTTGAATTATATTTTTGAAGAGGCACATGTTATGGTAAGGAGTAGATATAGAGAGAAGAGAATATTATGGAGTGACTTTGGTCAGTGGTCTCTCATGGTGGTTTTGGGTTTTTTTTGTTAATAAAACTAGGTGGGATGAAGTGAATTGTTTTGTCCTTAAATGTGAATTAAAAGGAGGAAATGAATGGTTGAGAGTGCATTTTTTTCCTTACTATAGAGGAATCGATCTGTTCTTTACAAATTGAATGATATGGCTAGTTGGGTAGAGAATATTGGTTAGACTAAGCTAAGTGTTTGTTTTGGATGTCTTAATATTTAATCTCTTCTCTTTTGAGATTATAATTTTACATAATGGAAGAAGAGAAGGATTTACCTTTGGGTTTATCTATGCATAGACATTCAAATCATGTGGAAAAGAAATAGGTTTACAAGAAGGGAAATAAATTGGCTAGGCATGCTCACTAGAAAGTAATAGATACAAGATGAAACATGGATAACTTCATGGATGAATTTGTATCAACATTATATATCCTAGTACATCAATATGTGTTTTTTACCTAGTTAGTTTACTATGTCAAGTTGGGAAAAGAGATGAACAAAAAAGATTAAAATTTATAAAATGACCTCATCAAATAAATAATGAAAGATCAACCACGTATGGTTGTCATAACTCATTTTGTGTCATGCATGATATGGATACCATGACTCTAGTGGGCATAATAGGGACCTCCTATTATCTAAACCACAATGTTGTTATGTTAAATGCTAATAGTAAAGTTAATCATAAAAGGAGATATAAGGGTAATATGGAGGTTATTAAATGCATCATATATCTCCAAACCTATGTTGAAGCCTTAGATACTGGTAGTTAAGTTTTGACCTTGTATCTTTTGAACGACAATGATCTTGTGTCAAATGCTAATAGTAAATTTAACCACAAAATAAGTTCTAAGGGTGCCATGGAGGTTATCAAATGTATCAAATATCTCTAGACCTATGTTGAAACCTTATCTACTGGTAGTTATGTTCCTCTACCTCTTCCACCAAACTTGGATGGTAGAGACTCTAATAAGGAGGAAGCCAGTCCTATTAAGGCCATAGGTATTGATTGATATGGTCAAGTTTTCCTTTTTGATAATTATATATGAATGGAGGATTCTATGGACTATATAATTTGCCTTAGACCTTGAACTACACAATTTTTTTTAATAAATTGTGACTTGTAATTTTTCCCAAACTTTATTAAGTTTTTTAAGAAGTAAAATATGGTTTCCACTACCCCACATGGCACAAATCTTCGTTTTAATTCCTTTACTTTCTTCAATGGTTGTAAAGTTTTTTTAGTCTTGTGGTTTAAATATTTTGGTGTGATTGTAAACAAGAATTCAATATTAAATATGTTTACCCTAGGATTTTTGGTTCTCCACTCTTAGATTAATTTGATTAGATATTTTGTGGTGCTTATTGGTGTTCTTCATTATTTTTGGTCATTTTTGGTGTTCTTGGTGATTTTTTGGGAGATTATTGGTGTTCTTATATCAACTAAGTAGTGTGATATCTCCTTGGTTGATAGACATTTTGGTGTTCTTATATCAATAAGTCGTGTGTGATCTCCTTAGTTGATGGACATTTTGGTGTTCTTATATCAACTAAGTGTTGTTTAATCTCCTCAATTGATGGACATTGTAGGTTGGCAGGATGATTTGAGTGATTGATGTCTCTTGATGTTAAATATATACTTTTTGTTGCATGATAACATGTCTTTTTCAATTGATTAGATTATTGAGACCTAGTTAGAAAATGACACTCATTGACACTATATTTTAAGACTAAGGACCTCTTCGTTGGGCTATTTATAAAATAATATAATATATTTTTATAAATAATTATAATAAAATATATTATATAATATATTTAATAAAAATAAATATTATCTAATTATTTGTAATGATAGATAATTTTATATTTATTTTGTTTTTCATAATTTTTAGACCTAAAATTCATTTTTAAAATTGGGGGTGGAATGGAAATTTATGACTCAAATATTGGTGCCAACCTGACGTAAACCCAATGACAAAAAATGTTGGTTAGGTCAACTTTTTATCAACTTTACACAGCCAAATTTGATGTGAAGTCTTCAAATATATCAATGGGACAACACCAAACCATCAATTTCATGCATGATCCGAAACTAATTTTTGGCACAAATTACACTTAATATAATAGTGCATATATCAAGAATTAAATATGAAAAAATAAGTTCCATATGACCATATACATGTAAATCTTATTTGTCACTTAGGATACCTATGTGGTACGATAATAGAGTGGTAGAAGATGATCCGAAAGGTACAATACATTCAAGTTACATGATAATCTGGAGTGGAAAAGATTGTGGTTGTACCTTATAAATACTTTTATTTCCCAAAGCTTCATGATGATGTTAATAGGTAAATTATATCATGCAAAATATTTGATATATAAAACCAAAAAACAAATACATGGACTTTACGCATTTCAATCAATCCCCAATTAACCTTGGGAGTTAGTCTCTATGGATTCAATGTTAGGGTTGCCCATGACTAGGCATGGTCATGAATGTGTCTTTGTTATGGTTGACATATTTTCAAAGATGACAATGTTGGTAACCTATAAAAAATAAATCAAATATTAAGACATTGATAGGCTCTTCATTGAGTATGTGCGAGGCCACTTCAACGTACAATCGACCATTATGTCAAATAAGGACAATAAGTTCTTACCACTCTCTGGTCTACATTATGGTCCATGATGGAAACCAAGCTAACCAGTTCCACCTCTTTTCATCTATGAAAAAATTGTAAAACAAAAAAAATTGACAATATGATGGTGCATCTACTTTGGATGTACAACTTAAAATATCATCAAACATGGGATGATATTTTACCATATATACATCATATATATAATTTATCCCTTCACAAGTCCACAAAACATAGCCATTTTTAGGTTCATCTTGGGTTTTATTCACTTCCCCAATTGATGTAACATTCCCTATTATGTTGGAGGAAGGATCTCACCATATAGAAAAATTATTTTACAAGGCCACCATATTTATTATAAAATCTAAGAAATACAAAAGCAGGTGCATGAAATCTTATAGAAAACTACCCTGAAGTACAAGTAATGTCATGACTAGCATCAAGTCCCTCACTAATTCAAGGTTGGTGATAAGGTATAGCTACATTTATAAAATGGTCATTTTAAAGTCCCAAACAATTAACTTGTGCCTCTTTGATACAAGCCCTACATAATTAAAAAATAAAGTAGGTACCAATGGTTTTGAGCTTAAATTTCCACCCTATCTTGAGTTACATATAGTGTTAATGTAGAATTAATTTGATAATATTGTTCACCTCATAGACACTTCAAATATTATTAAATGATTATAGGCCACCTAGTTAAATATTAATTTTTCAACACCATTCACTATTGACCAACTCATAGCTACAATGGTAAAAGATACCAGACATCACAAAATTCCCCTATATTGAGTGATCAAAGTAGGGTAGTTTCTTCACTAAGAAAGTGGCTAACCAGGAGTAGGATTTAGTAAATTTTCCCACATTTGTTTAAATCCCTAGATGTATTGGGGCACATTTATTATCAATGGGGTATGAATGATCCTGATAATGACTCAAATCAACTAGATAAAACTAATGGTTTATTTTTTTAAAGTTACAATTTTCTTTTAAAAAAATCAATACATTAAAAATGCAAGTTTTGGTGGGCTTCACAATATTTTTGGATCTTAGATAGCCTCATCACTAAAATTTATCTAGGTGAATGTATTTTTGGTGATCTAATATTTTTATAAATCTATTTTAGTATAAAATTAGAGAATACCCAAGATATTTGACCTGAGTAAGGTGGACCGACCCACCTAGCTATTATTATCAATTAATCTTCAAGTTGAACTCTTAATCTTAGAATTTTTATCAGATCTACATGCCCATGCATGTTGACAATATATTACTATTTTTGTTTATCTTTAAAAAAAAATACATACCTATGCATGTTGAGTAGATTTTGTTAGCTTTGTCTAGCTTTGAATCAGTTTACTATTATTAGTTTTCTATAGCTATAACACAAGGGTTATAGTTTAGAGTGGGTAGTTAATATATCCTATTATCTTGAATTAAATAAATTTGTATTACTCTTACAAATCTATGTCAATTTATTAAATAAGATTTTGGCATTATTAAGCCTACCAATCGATTTGTAATTTTCCAAATTGAATCCTCAATTTGCATTAGTGGTATCATAGAAAGTTAGATCCTACATTTCCCATAAAATTAGGTCAATCTATCATGAATTTTTCATGGATAAAATAGATCCATCTATCTATTATATTGATATATGTAACCAACCACATATGAACATCGATGCAGGAAAAAAATCCTTAGAACCAATAAAGGAAATGCTCAAAAAGACTCTAAAAAATTAAATAACTGAAATGATGAACCAATTCACATATATTTTTTAGAAATTTTTAAAATCATAGAAATAGCTTCAAAAAGGCAACTTTCCAAAGGTCCATACCCTTTAAAGTACAAGTAAATTTTGATATCCTAATGTTTGAAGGTAAAATAGAATGGATTCCCTTGAAAATTGGATCATAAAATTAGAATTGTATATTTATTTAAAATCTTTCTCAATTGTAAACAAAGTAATGTTTCCTTTATTTAAATCTAAACCCCGATTCCAACAATGGTGGGAGGATCAATTTGAGCAATCTAAGGAAGATGGAGAAGATAATTATATAGTCATCACATATCCATCTTGGAATGACTTTATTTATGTTGTTATAAATGAGTATTGTATAGTAGATGCCTATGAGGAAAAATACATGCAATGGTAATTGTTAGGACAAAAAAAGGACCATTTGTGCAATATTAAAAAAATACCTTCCATTCTTTATCAAAGAAACTTGGCATCAAGGATTCAAAAAGGCACAAAGTAATCAAATATAAGAGTGGTCTGCATTGATATATCTAAATGGATATTGGATTCATAAATATTGAAATGATAGGATCCACCCATAAACAAGCAATATATATTAAGCAAAAATTATAAAATAAAGGGAATTTCCTTGTAGGAGGTCAAACATAATTAGATGATAGAAGCAACTCCAAGTATGGAAGCAATCAACATACCAAATAAGATGATGTAGTTAGGTTTATGGGTCTCAATTAAGATATTCCTTAGACCATAAATCCTTCAAAATTACATGATGAAAATAATTCAATAAAAGGTAAGAACATAGAACTCATTTCTTTATTATATTTCAATAGGTAGAAATTTAACTTGCACACTTATAACAAAAATAACACAAATTGTTTGCAATCTCAAATGAGGTGTGTTACAATATCAAATCCTCATGTATGCTCATTGATATATGTTTAATCTTGTTAAGTAGGTAGCTCAAGAGTAGGGGCTTATTTATAAAGGCACAAAACCCACCTAATTATAATAACTCTTAACAACCCACTAAAATAATTAACCACACCTCAATGTGCCACAAATTTTAAATGTATAAAATAGTTCCAAGGCACCATAACATGTTATAGCTTAACACATCATATGTAATATAAAATTTATCCATAATAGTTTACCATTATTCAAGAGATTAAATGAAAAACAATGACTCTTTTCCATAACATGTCACAAGAACATATGCACTCAACAAACTACACACATGACAAGTCATATGGAAGTTATAACCTTTCATAACCAAAGGATGTATTAAATTCCCCTTATGTTATGATCTACATATTCACATTGTTGCACACCAACATCCTGTATAAGATATCATAAGCTAAAATAAATTGGATCTAACCCTGTGTGTAAAAACACACTTGTATAAAAAAATATGAGTATATGTGTGCATAAATTTCATACAAAAAAAAGTGTGGACACATATAGATGTGTAAAAATTAAAAATAACTAGTGTGCATGCAACGAAAACATAAAATAACATAAAGAAACTTGTGCACAACTCAATATTTTTGTAATTTACAAAAAGAATTACCTTTTTACTAACTATTAACCTAAGTTTTTTTTGTTGATGTAGAATTACAAGTGAACTTGAATGCTCCTGCATCATATATCATTCTATATCAGAGCAAGGTTTTATTCCTTGCAGGTGAAAGCATGGATAAAAGTTTGTTTTTTACATTTATGAGTGTGGGTGAAAAGTTGATAATACATTTTTCAATGTAAGTGTTGATAATAAGGTATAAATGATTGTTCTTTAATTTTGAGGGAATGACACACAAAGCAAAGGTTCAATGGTACAAAACTAGGTAGCTAAAGTGCTAAGACTAGTAATCTTAGTTGGATTAATAAGAGATATATGAGTGTATTCATATAAAATATGAAAATTGGTAGCTTGAGTGTGGCTTAGGACACCTAATCCATAGGTCCATCTTGCATGCTCTTATGACCCTTCGAAGCATCTTTTCACTAATTCCCAGTCATTCATAGTATTTTGAGACCTCATTCCAGCTTAGATAGGACCCTTGTTTTATGCTTATTCCATCCCCCTAGGTATCATACCCTTATAATAATAGTGTTCAAGTTGGACTATAGCATTGGACCCTAGGGTGTCCTATTTCTAGCACTCCTATCCAATTACCTTTAGAGCCCAAATGACAATTTTTTCTTGATTCTTCTTCTTCATTGTATCATTCTAGTGTGATTGCATTTAACCCATGACCAATAAATCTCTATAAAATCCCATTTAAAGTTCATTTATAAGGGTTGTAAATTATTTTCAAAAGTAAAGCACGAATACAAGCAAGACCACTAAGGTAATTTTCCCTATTCTCTACATATAGCTATCCAATACAACCACAAGCTCATTCAAACCCTCACACCAATCCCTAACCACCTCAATCACACCTAGTTTAGTATTTTTGCATCTTCATTACACTATTTCACAAAGCACATCAAGTGGGAGAACTACATATGGCTTGATCCCTCTTTGGAGTATTGGTATGTAGGTAACATGCCCACACAAAGGGTGTGGATACATGTTTAGTGCATCTTACACACACTAACCCCCCCTCTCTCTCCAAGTTTTCATTCAAGTTCAAGCATAAGGAAGACCTATGGTTAGAGATTAAATTATCTCTACAAGTAGCTTCATCTATAGTCAAGACTTGAAATTTCATAGGTAGACTAATACAGGGATAAGGGAGAAAACCCAAAAAACTTAGATTTATGTGACTCATTTAGACAATAGCAGTAGGACCTAGACTATAACATCAGATCCTAAAGTGTCCTATTTTTGACACTCCTATCCTTTCACTAAATGAAAGCTAGATCATTGTTTGTGATAGTGTCCCAGTCCTACATAGCCAGTATCAGCTTCTATCTCAGTCATCTTAGACTAGTTTAAGATAAGTTATATTTATCTTCATTTATTTCTATTTTTAGAAAGGTTTAAATTATACAAATTAGTGGCTTAATTATTGAAATATTATTTATTGATTTAATTATCTTATACCTTTAACTAAATTAGGAATAATACACCAATATTCCCAAATTTGTTAAATATATGAGTATGTGTAGAGGATATGGATACTATAAAATTTTGAAGAATTGGGGTGGTAGATAATGAAATATATGTTGAAGTTAAAAAAGATTCACTTGAGATTCAAGGTGTAGATGAAGAGGTTGATGAACCTACAGATAATTTCCTACAAGTTATTATGAGAATGTTTAGTAAACCAAAGATGGACATTATAAATTATTCTATAATTTTGAGTCCTGAAGAGCTCATTAAATGGAATGATAAGTTGGATAAGTATGAGAGTACAAGAGCTTTTTATATCCCTAGTGGCTAAATTTCACTAGCACAAAGTTAAAAGGTCACACATCCTTATGATGCGAGCATTTTCAAGTTGAAAGAATATGAAAAGGTAAAGATAAGATAAAGACTTGGAATAGATTCATCATAAAAATAAAGTCTAAATTCAATCATGTGGATTATAACATGAGTTTTTTTAAGAAGCTCTTAAACTTGTGATAAATGGATATTAGTGTGAAATATTACATTAAAGAATTATATAGACTTACCATTAGAATGGGTCATGTTGAAGTTTATGTTGATAATATATTGAGGTATGTAAATTGGTTGCACATTTTAATTCAATCTGAATTTGATGAGATCATATTGTAGTCTAATGAAAACCCCTATTAGTGTGCATTGAAGGAAGAGTAAAAGTTATCACACAAACACCAAGGAGTAATGAAAAGAAAATGAAAATTCACATGTGGATATGGAAAAGGAGGTGGAAGTGGTAGAGGTTATTATATGCAATAAATTGAGGTAATTAATTCATATTGAAATGTTGCTAATTCTAAAAGAGGCAAAGGAATTTTCATAGGTAAAGGATCTAATGGATGAATTAGAGGTCATGGATTCCTTAGTACATGTTTTTGATGTGTTTAAATTGGACATAAAGCATTTAAGTTTCCACATGTACATAATTAAGGATGTAGGATAACTTATGCAATTATTCATATCATGCAAGCAAATGAAGAGAATATTATGTTTATTAATAATATAGATTAACCATAAACTAGATAATCTCTCATGATGAAGACAGTGTTGTTGAATCCTATGAAAGAGGAGAATATTCCCATGTAGAGAAATAATTTATTTAGAGCCATTTGTAAGTATAGATTTAAGTGTTGAAAGTTTATTATTGATAATGGAAATACATATGATAATTTTTGAAAAAAATGGTAAATAAACTTGGTTTGAATAAAATTTTACATCTGAATCTATATAATGTTTCATGGTTGTTTAAATTATATAAGGATTTTGTGAATGAGAAATTTCATGTAAGTTTACATATTAGAATGTATAAGTATGGATTATTGTGTGATATAATGCCTATGGATGTTTTACACATGTTATTTTAATGGCCTTAGTGTTTGATGGAAGGATGTAACATGATGGCCATACAAACACATATACATTGGTAAAGGATGGGGTGGCACACTTTAAGTCCTTTGAAGAATAAATGTGAAAGAAGTGGACAAAGGTCCAAAAGTATTTAATGATTTCAAGAAAATAATTCCTAAAATAGATAAAGGAATTTACATGTTGTGCATTAGTTTCAAAAAATTTGCAAGCAATGAATACATGCACAACAATAAAATAAGTACTTATGCATGAAGTGAAGGAGATACTAAGTGAGTTTCCAGATATTGTTTCTAATGATCTACCAAATGGGTTTCCACCCTTGCCACCCAAGAGGAGTATAATTCATATAATGGATTTGATTCTAGGTTTAATTTTACTAAACAAATTAGCATATGTTTTGATACCAAGGGAGAATGCGTAGGTATAAAGGAAAGTACAATATTTGTTTGATAAAGGGTTGATCAGAGAATGTTTGAGTTTCTGTTCTAGTAGTATTAACACTTATTAAAAATGGAGAATAGAGAATTTGCATTGACTCTATATCCCTAAACAAGATTATGATTAAATATATATTTCCATTACCTTGCATAAATGATTTGATGGATTTTTTAAGTGGATAAAGATAATTCATGAAAATTGACTTGAAGAGTGGATATATCTATATTCACATAAATTAAGGTGATGAGTGGAAGACAACATTTAACACATGGTAAGGATTGTAAGAATTTTTAGTCATGTCATTTGGACTAAGTAATGCATCAAGGACATTATGAGACTCATGAATGAAGTTTTGAAGCCATTTTTTGGTAATTTTGTCATAGTATATTTGGATGACATATTTATTTTAAGCATAATGAAGGAATAAACACAATACATTTTAGACAAGTGTTTTAGTAATTGTTTCATAGAATTTCAACTTATATTCCAAGGAAGGAAGAAGAAATAAACTAGATACCAGTATGGTATAAAATCATGTTTAGTTATGCATACATTGAATTACATGATTGTAGAGAGCTCCTATTTAGCTTGGGAGGATTGACCTATAAATAAGACAACACTAAAGCAAATGGTTGGTTAGATATATGGTTGAGTGGATTGCCTAGAAAGCTAAATCCAAGAAGCACAAGCTTCTTTGGAGGTTGTCAGTCCATGCTTCTTAAAAAATTAAGTTTAGAATCAAAAGATAAAATACTTAAATAAATCAAAAAAGATGCTAAAATTAAGTATAATAAATGCTTGATTAATAAATTTACTAATTATAGTAATTAACGAGTCAATACTAATGCTAAATAGGTTCGGTGTGGTTCAAAAAATAGGTTGGGGCTCTATGAATAGACAAAGACAAAGAAAGTTAGATTTGGTTGAGGGTAAGTGGGTGAAAATAGCTTGTTGTTATTTTGTGCCATAGTGACCATTAGAGGTTGAGGTGACCATTGGTGGTTGGGGTAACCATCAATAGTTGGGACAAACCTTCCGTAGTCAAGGTGACCATCAATAGTTACTATGGGTTGGGTCTAGGTAATAAAAGGCTAATTGATGAAGTTATAGAATATGAATTTGAGAGATTAGGTTGGGTTGATTTTGAAATACAAACAAAGTAACTAAATAATTAAAAATAGATACTTAGCTTACTAGTGGTTGATCAAATGAATTGTTGATGAGTATTGTTAATAGACTCCTTGATGGAGTCTAGTGTAATTTTGATAGAGTAATGGTACTTGGTTGTTGGTTGATGGATGGTAGCACTTTAGCTCTTTATCATGATGGTTGGATCATTGGATTACTAGAAGAACACTTGTAAAATAAACATTGGATTTAAAAGCTCTTTATAGTTATAAGATGATTGAATGATTTTGGATTCTCTTTCACCTCCTACTCTCTTCATATAGGAAGGAAGGAGAGGTCTAATAATACGTAAACAAGAGGTTTAACTTGATGTCTAAATATAAATCACATATGCAATAGCTCACACATAAATTAGACAATCTAATTATAGAAATGCAAGTTAGAGTGATGTGAAAGTTAATTAGTTTAGATGGTAGAACCTGATTGTCGATGGTTAGGGTGACCATCGATGGTTGTGGTGACCATCGATGGTTAAGGGTCAAGGTCAAGTTAAGTTAAAATATAGGTTAAGTTAGTTGGTCATGATGACTATTGTTAAGTGGGTTTGTTGGTTGAATGGTCAAGGTTGGGACCAAGGGGGTCTTGAAGTGGTCTAGAGGAGTTGGGATATTCAGAATCATCATGTGTGTATTTTTGGTGTCTACATTTTGCCCCTTTTTATTATGTATTTTGTATCAGTAAGTTACAAAAAAAAAAATGGATTGTAGTTTAAAGGTTTGGTTGCCCAAAACATGGGAGGAGGTGTTCCCCCTCAAATGAAAAAGTGATGAGGTGAAATCAAATCGAGTACAAGTTTGATGAGTGGTGAAGGTGATGATAAAAGGTGTGTGATAGGTGGGGAAATAAATCACAAACACATGTACAATGTGTGATAAGAGTGTGATATCTAAAATCATGCATTGACTAGGTTGTCATAGTTGGTAAAAATTAAGGTAAGTGCTAGAAGTACAAGTGACAAGTGGACTACATGACCTCTTTTAGGTATTGTGGTTGGGAACACTAATAAATTTAAGTATGCCAGGAAAGATAAATGTTTTCATGGGTATCTAAAATAGGAAGTGTTCCTAGGGAAAACACAAATTAGTTTGGTGTAGTCATAGGTATTTGAGGTAGGAAGTGCTCTTGCGAAGATACAATTTGGTAGGGTATGCATAAGGTAGTGAAGTTCAAAAATTATTCAACATGGTAATTGTTGTAATTATGTTCAAAAGGACCAAAAAAGGGTCATCATAAAATACATGATAGTTTGGGCCAAAAATGAATAGTAGCAAGGTGACGAGGTTAGTATTCGAGGTGGGCAGAGAAGGCAATATCCATAGGTAGGTGCTTTATTTGGTTTTATGTTAGATAAAAAATTTAAAAGTTGGTTGGTGTGGGGGAAAAATAATTCACTATGACTTGACCATCTATGATCAAGTCTCCTTGGGTCAACCATTGATGGTCACCTTGACCATTGGTAGTCAGGTGAAAACCCTAAAAGTGTAAAAACAAAAGCACTACAATGAGTCATTATCACTCATTTGCTTTTATGACTTTGGCATTTGGTGCTTTTTTGGCATAATAGGTGAAGTTGATGATAAGGCATTTGTTGAGCAAGTGATTTATTGGTTGAGTTGACTAAGTAGATTAAGTGGATCGATGATGTAAGGTAGATGTGGATAAACACATGGTTGGGTAACAGGTCCTTAGATTCCTCCTTAATGTTGATTGAGGAATGAGGTAGGGGTTGTACTAAATTGGTATAATAGTTTGTGATTTGTGCAAATTCATTTAAATTTGGCTTATGGTTAATTGATTGGGAGGTAGACTTGGGTTTGTTTTTGTGTTTGACCTAGTTATAGGGTTTAGCTTGGTTTTTGGTGGGATTAATGGTTGGATGCTCAAATTAGGAGTGATAGGTTACTTTAGGGTAGATAGGGGTAGGAATTTAAAGAAATTTAGTGGATTTAAGAGGTTTTTTAGATGAGTTAGGGTTGGGATGCTCCACCGATGATCACACTGAGTAATTAGCAATGATCATCTTGACCATTGATGATCGATGATCATAGGCAAAATGGTCACTTGATCATCAGTAGTCATCATGACCATCAGTGATCAAGCTAAATGGTGAAAAAGCTAAGTTTTAAGTTCATATATTTTTATATTTTTGAATGGTAGCTTAGATTGTTGATGTTAATGATTGATACATAGGGGGTTTTGGTTAGGGTATAGGTGATGTTTAATAAGATTATAGGGTAAAAATAGGATAGGTTAAGTTTTTGGTATAGGAAGTAATCTATAGGTATAAGTTGTAAGAGGTGAAGTTCATAGGCAAAAAATAGTATAGAGGACTAAGTTTATTTTCTAATGAACCCTATAGGTACGAGAGAAAATCTAGAAGTTGAATCAGGTACCTCACATTTTTTGGAGATTAATCAAGGGATGAATGTAGCATACTAGGCTCACATGGTGGAGGTGAGCCTTAGATCGATGTTGCACTATTAGTACATGTTATGGGATGTAGTGATGATCATGGACCTCATCAAGATATGGGATCTGGGCATAAACACCTTCCTACTACCCACTAGTGAGATGATTATTTTAATAGAGGATGTACATAGGATCACATGACTACCCATTTAGGGTGAGCTAAATAATCATATTGAGATAGAGGAGAGAGATGACCATGACTTTTCCAAGTGACATGTTATAGGTTTTATCTACACTCTGATATATCAAAGGGCCAAAGATGATATAAGACTGATGACCATGATGATAATGGCATTCTCATGCTTTATTGTATTAGATTCAAGTAGCAAAAGGTTTCCTTATCTATTTTTGGGTTTTTTGGTTGAGATGTTATTGGGCCACACAATGTTTAATTGGGTGCCTATGCTACTAGTTTAGATATACAATGAGATGTGGGGTTTTAGAGCTCAAAATAAATATGGTATTATCATCAAATTTATTCTAAACTATTGGGCCTACGAACACATCTAAGTGTCGAGGCTAATGGGGCTACTATGGGAGGGATATGCACAGATGGAGTTTAGATTCAAATTCATATATTGGAGAGATGATTTTTCCCTATCAGGATCAGGTGGAGGTGTGTATGACACATATTGGTTCAGAGGTGCCCTAGATTCCTTAGTTGTAGGTGATGTTATCTCAAGGCCATACATTAGATTTTTAGATTGGGTTAGATATAAGAGACACACATTATCCTTATAGAATTATAAGTGGATCCTTGATAGGTGGGATAGGGAGGTAGATCTCATCCCATTTACCAGGGTGTAGAGGTAGTTTATCCTAGTGCAAGGTATCCTAAGCCCATTTACCACATATAGGTGAGAGGATGTAGAGATCCTACTACCTGAACCATAGCCAGTCCAAAAATTAATATATTGAGAGGAGTTTTCAAAACTGTTAGAGATAAATGATTCATATTTTATGGATGGTTATCTTGTATGGTACTAGGCTCTTTATACGACAATAAATTTTGGTGGCAATAATGGTGGTAGGTAATTGATGGTTATTGACCCAGTTGGTAAAGGTGGCTAGAGGGCATAGGTATAGGGGATTTTCCTAGGTGCACAAGTAGAAGTCATGCTACCTATAACATAGGCTCAATTGGTAGCTTTATAGGGTCAGATAGCTCCAGCATAGGGTTAGATAGCTATAATTATAGGTGGAGGGGACTAGGCTAAAACTACACTAGCCTTGGTTACCCAGGAGAGAGACTCTTTAAGGTAGATTAAAGTAAGAGTTGCAACACCTTCAAGACCATTGGTAAATATCCCCATGGCATGGTATCTAGCCATAGTGGAAGAGATATGCTACTAGGAGGATATAGTCTCAAGACATTATCTTGATGAGCCCCAATGGGGTGAGTACATAGCTAGTTTGGTAGGTGGTGTTAGCATGGTGACACAAAGTTAGTGGGTTGCTTCTATAGGTGGATAGGTGTGTACCTTGGGAAGACAAGCACCAGGAGGTAGCAGTGCCCCAAGAGATAGTAATTCCCTAGGGGCATAGTTATGATATGGTTATGGGATATTATATTTTGTTGTACATCATTTTGATACTAGCTTACGAGCCAATATGGTAAGATGTATATTTTGAGAGAGATACTTTTATATTGTTATACACATGATGATGTTTGACTCATGATTTATATATATGATCCTCATTTATTGATTATCATTCATGGTTTATGATTTGATGTTTATGTTCATGATGTTGATTATAGTTATATTGATCATTGGTGATGTTATATTGATTATGCTTATGTTATGGATATGGATACTAATGTGGACTCACCTAGCTAGGCATGTGATGAGATGGCCTTCTATTTATGTTTATGATAATGTTGATATGATGGTTATACTTGGTATATTTGATATGATAATGGTTTGGGTGATGGATAAATAATGTTATGATGATGATCACATGGATTACTATTTATGTTTTATTGTTATGTGTTTTATGATGATGATGTTGATTATACATATGACATGATTATGTTGTTCATGCTAAAATTGAATGAATATATGTTCCTCATTTAGATTTAGACATGTGGTGAAAAATGGTTCATTGATTTATTGTTCATGGATGGTATGATGTTGATTGTGATGATGAGAGTGATGATTATGGTTTAAGCTAATGGTATCTATTTTTGTTTATGATATATGTTTATATGATGTGATACAATTATTGTCATGGTCATTGTGCTTAAGGTAAAACACATAAAGGAAGTTGAGTAACAATATTAGATGTAATAAAGGGAAGATGACTAAGAGACAAATGTCCAAATGAATATATCGACTAGTTAGGAGAGGATAAGAAGAGGGAACAATGCTTATTATTTATCAAGGACTAAAACAAAAACCAAATTTGGATTGGATTAAGGAACATAAGCCCTATAAATGCTTCACATTAGCATTCATTAGTTGGTTAAGAAGTTGTCATGATCATATAATATCAAGTGAGCTAAAAAATACCTTACTCATAGTGTAAAAGCAGAGATGGAAATGGAACCTTCTTAAGAGACTAGCATGCCTCTTCTAGAGGTTACCAAAGAGTCAGTATAAACAAGTCTATGTCATATAAGGTGTAGATTGATTGATGCAAGAAGTCTACTCATGAGAGATGATTGTGGCTTTCAAAATTATTTTGCTTATGAGAGTTTATTGTGGATTTCCAAATTCAATCACTTCTATTTTGATTTCAACAATGGGTCTTTTGTTTTGTTGTTGTTTAAGGGAAGTTGATCGATGCAGGAAGCTTCTAAGGAATTTCTATGCTTTTGACTAATGATTTACTCTTCCATCCTTCAAGGGAGTGGTCTAAGTTGTGTGTTTTGTTTACTACCTTTGATATCTATCCTTTAAGGGAGTAGTCTACCTTAATTTGAGCAATTTTGATATGTTTCTAGTAGTTGTCCTTTAAGGGAGTAGTCTGTGAATGCTAGGAATGACCCATGATTATTTTTTGTTATGAAATTGCTTTTTTCTCATTTGATTTTACTTGACATAGACTTATTTATATAGGCTTAAAGGTTGACCTTTATGAAGGTAAAAATAAAATCACAAGAAGGTTGATTAGGTGTAAAGAGGTTTAGGTGACAATGATCATGGGAATCCATCTTGTAAAAGGGGTGGAAAGTTCCATGAAAATCATGCCATGGGTAGAGATGTGGTACCCATTATTCAATATTAGGCTATGATTATGAAAGATAATCACATGATTCATTTTTAATCATTTGCCCCTAAAATAAGGAGATGAATTTGGTTTGAAAGTAAGGGATGAGCTTAAGTTATAAAAAAGGTGAATTTAATCTTTTTTAACAAAAGAAAGGATGAAAATATGAAGCATTAAGGGTCTTAGGTTCTAGATTGCCTTTGAGAGAAGATAATTGGTAATCTCCTAATCCATATTATGGGTTATGATATAAGGTTCAAACCAATTGAAATCAAACTTGCCATGCTTGCTTTTCTCCATATTGGTGACATGTTGGTTTTACTTTAAGATGAGGTCTTTGATATTAAATTATTACATTCAAAGGTGTTTGTCATAGGCATATTTGATATGCTTTTGAAAGACATGAAAATAGGTAAGGGTGGCTAAGTGATGCTTATCAAGTATCTCAAGCTAGGATAAATGATGTTGATGATGATCATCTTCAAAAATGATATCCTATAGGGATATGTGAAGAGAAGGAATTTAGACCTTGAGAGGTAAGACATCCTCCACTCCAAACACAAGAGAGAATGGGGTAGCACCCGTAAGGTTTTGGATACTAGTATGATATGCCCATAAGGTGAAAGGGATGTGCAAATGCCAATCTTGACCAGATTCATTAACCATTTTAGTTAGCATGTTATTGAGAGCTCTATTAAAGGCTTCTTCCTGTTCGTTAGCTTGTGGACAATATGGTGAAGAAAAATTGAGACTGATGCTAAATGCATCAAAAATACCTTAGACTTGCTTGTTTTTAAAATATTTTCCATTATTGGTGATAATTTTATGAGAAAAACTAAAATGAAAGATAATGTGATGGTTGATAAAGTTGATAATCTTTTTAGCTTTGATTGAGACAAAAAGAATAACCTCTACCCATTTAGTAAAATTCTCAATTGCAATGATGATAAAATGATGTCACTATGATGAATGGAAATTAATTTCACCAACAAGGTCCAAACCCCATTGTGAAAAAGGTCAAAACTATATGGAGATGCAAATACTATGGCTAGGCACATGATGTAAATTGGCATATTGTTAACAGTTAACACACTTTCACAAAATCATAGCAGTCTTGGTTAAGGGTAGGCTAGTAATAGCCAAGGTGAAGGACGCATTTAGCCATAGCAAGGCCACTAAAGTATCTCCCATAGATCCCATCATGAATTTACTTGATAGAATGAAAGGCTTCATGACTACGTAAGCAATGAAAGAAGATACCATCAAAGTTGTGTTTATAAAGAATTCCCCCTAGTATGGTATAACATGAGGTACTCTAGATAAATTATTTTTGAGCATTCCTAGAAAGACTAAAAGGAATGATGGAAAGGTTAAGATAGCTAAGGTTTGTTGATACCAAAGGTCAGATTGGGTCTTCCCCACATTGAAGATGGTGGGATAATCTAATTTGACATAAGAGGGTTGGGTTAGTCTATGGATAGTGATAGATAGTTTAGAGTTAGAGGGTGAAAACATGATCTAAGATGTGAGGGAAACCATGGTGTTGGAAAACTTGTTGGTAGATCACAGGGTGGATTGAAAATGGTAGTGTTCAAATGATGTTAAGAGTTCATCAACTAGTTGTTTTTAATATTACAAAACATCATTCTTACACTAGTAAGAGCCATTGATTTGATTGAACACTAGTTGAGATTTGCCAAATATGTTGATCATTTTGACTCCCAAGGTTAAAAAACTTTGAAATCTTATGACTAGGGATTCATATTCAACCATATTATTGGTACATTCAAAGTCTAGCTTGAAGGATAAAGGAAGATGTTCACTATGGAAGGGAAGAAGGATGATACTGGTTCCCCTACCACACAAACACTTTGATCTATCAAATAACATGGTCACTTGATAGATGAAGTCTACCTGAGAGAGGGTCATGATGGACTCATCTAGAAACTCAAGAGGAGGAGGTTGGTTATCTACTAAAGGTTCTTTATCTAATTGGTTGGTAATGACTTACCATTTAATTAACTTCTAATGAATAAATTCAAGGTCAAACTTAACTAAAATCATGATCCATTTGGCCATACGTTGGTTTTGGTATGGCTTGGAGTGAATATACTTGAGTGGGTCAGTATTGGTTATGACATAGGTTTTGTGGTTACGAAGGTAGTGATAAAGTTTGGTGGCCACAAAGACTAAAGCTAAGCAAAGTTTCTTGGTATGGGAGTATCGAGTCTCGTATTTTACAAGTATGAAACTTATGTAGTAGATGGCTTGCTCTTTGTGTTATTCATCCTGATGAGAAAACATTTCCCCTAAGGGGTGGTTGGTGGTAGTGATATAAAGGTAGAAGGGTTGATCATTCTTAGGAGGGATAAGGATAGGTGGAGATAAAAAGTACTTTTTAAGTGAATCAAAGGCATTTTGGTAGTCATCACTCCACCTGAAAGAGACATCCTTCTTTAAGAGGTGATGGAAGGGTTGGCATCAATCTAAGAGCTAAGAGATAAAGCTTGATGAATGGATTGGAGCTTCCCATGTAGGCTATGGAGTTGCTTAAGGTTGATTGGGAGAAGCATGTTGAGAATTGTTTTGATCTTGGCAGGATCAACTTTGATCCCCTATATGGAGATGATAAATATAAGGAGCTTCCCTGAAAAGACCCCAAACATGCACTTATTTGGGTTAAGATGGACATGGTAATGGATGAATCACTCAAAGATAATTTTGTGAATGGATAAATGATCTTTATGGCATTTGGATTTCTTGAGAAGTTCATCCACATAGTCCTTGACGATTTCATGGATAAGGTCATGGAAGATGTAATTCATAGTGCATTGGTAGGTTGCACCAACATTATTTAGTCCAAAAGGCATGGCCTTATAGTAGATGTTCCCCTATGGGGTGATAAAGGCAATTTTGTGTTGATCTTGAGGGGTGATTATGATCTTATTGTAGCCTAGTTGGTAAATGCTTGGTAGAAGAAAGTCATCTTTTGGGAAAAAAAGGTTGAGATCACAAAAGTCCACACAAATGTGTATTCCCCATGTGGATTTGGTGATAGGCACGATGTTTAAGACCCATTGGGGATAGTCAATGGGTTGAACAAAGTTGACAGATAGAAGACATTAAATCTCTTCTTTGATGAGAAGGGCTATTTAAGGGTATATTCATCAAAGTTTATGTCTAACAAATTTGGAATCACAGTTGGTGACTATGCTATGGGTAGCTATGGAGGGGTCAATGCCAGGCATGTTATTGTAAGACCAAGTAAATGCTATTGTACAATCTTGAAGGAAGGAGGGGAATTCTTGAAGCTCTTCAAAATTTAGTGATTGGCCAATTTTTATGATGCACAAGTTGTTTGGAGTGCCCAAGTTGATATCTATGGTAGATTCATTTAACATGGTCAAAGTCTCAAGAGGTAGAGATTTATGGATAGAAGAATCTGGTGCACCAAGGTAGGTGAGAATAGAATCATCATCTTGACACTGAATGGTAATAATGGTAGGAGAGTCATCTCCTATCATCTCAAGATGGATCATAGGGATGGTTACGGTCACCCCATCATTTTGATAGGTTAGGGGTCTGAGGATGATCATGTTGATGAAAAAAATTTAGGGGGATGATGTCAAAATCTTTTTATTTTGATGGTGAAGGAGTCAACAAGGATGGGAGTTTTTCATCAATGACGGTAACATGAGGTGATTTGGATTGTTTATATAATGGAGAGAAGCTTAGGCCATGTTTCTCATGGGGTTTTTAGGTCTAGATTAGAAGCAGATCATGTTTCCCTTATTCATATCATCCAAGACCAAATCCCTTCTAAACACACCATGAAGGTATGTCTTGGCCAAATAAGGTTTATCTAGATAGGAGAAGCCAGAGGTGAATGGTCAGGGTGAAGAGAGGTGATGAAAGCACTAATGGATTTGTCAAGTCCCCCATAGATGAAATGGGTTGATAGTTTGAAGGTCCAAGGGGAAAAGTGGCTTTGATATTGGAGTCATACCCAAGATAATTGTTAAGTTTCCCATATACATGAGGAGTAGGGAAGGCATCAAGGGTCAAGAGGTGATATTCCCTAAGTGAAAGGTATTGGAATGTTGATTCCAAGTGGTCTATGGTGGGGATTTGATTTGAGGGGATTGATGAGCTAGTAGATGCCTCATTGGTAGAAGAAGATATGGCTTCATCTCTTATGGTTGAGGGCTTGTCTTTGGTTGATGAGGGTGTGCTAGATGGAGGTAAGAGGATATTTTTAGGTTGATAAGTCATGTGGTATGATGAAAAAATAATTAGGTTAGCTTGTATAGTGACAACCTGACCTTTGTGTTAAAATTTGATGCAATGATGAAGGGTAGAGGGTACACAACCCATGGAGTAGACCCAAGGTCTTCCTTAAAAAAATTATATTGGAATTTGTCTTCCACTAAATAGAAGAGTTTTGGGAGTGTGCAAGGTCTTAAATGGATATTAAGGATAATAATTCCCAAAGTAATGGCCATGGTGTCATTGAAGGATTGAAGGATGATCAAGGTTTCAGACATGATATTATTTGGTAGTTTAAGTTGATCATAGGCATGGGAGGAGATGATGTTAATACTATCTTCCCCATCAATCATGACCCATTTGATGTGGTTTTGGTTGATGTAGATAGTGATGAAAAGAGGGAGATCTAGGTCATCAGGGTGGATACAAGGTATTTTTGAATTCTTGAAGTTGACAAGATTGGAAATTTGGAGAGTGCCAACAAAGGCTTCCAGAGGTTGAGGGTCTTTAGGTTAGACCTCTATTGATTTCAATGCCTCTATCATTGCTTGATTATCATGGGGTGAGATAAAAATAAACAATTATAGGCTCATCTTTGCCAAGGTTTGGTGAAGTTGTTTGAGAACCACTTTTTTGATTGATTTGGAGGGGTTAGATTGGGAAGTGCCCAAGATAGATACCTTGGGTCTTTTTAAAGGTGAAGGTC
Organism: Torreya grandis; assembly: GCA_037957365.1. NCBI lineage: Eukaryota > Viridiplantae > Streptophyta > Pinopsida > Cupressales > Taxaceae > Torreya > Torreya grandis. The sequence goes on along the minus strand of JARHVA010000644.1, from coordinate 1,874,063 downwards.
CTTGAATTTAACTTGGTTGGGAGGTGAAATATGGGTATGTCCTTGGGATGGACACTTTATCCTTCCCCTTATCATTTTATTATGGGTGTGATTGGGTGACCACATGGATAGTATGGACAGAGGGAAGAGTTGGGGTAGGAGATTGGTTTGGTTCCCTGTCACTCTGAGGTGAGGGTGAGGGAGTAGGTAGGCATTGGGTAGTGGTTTTTTTTTTTTTGGATTGGTATTGGGCTCATGGTAGGTTCATCTATTAATAGATCATCCTCATCATAGAGCTAATGGATTATGGTTTGGAGAGTTTTATAGTTCTCTGTGTCATGTTTAGGTGTTCTATGAGAAGAGCATATCTGGTGGTTATTATACTAGGTTGGTTTTGAACCAAGAGGGTAAAATGGTTAAATAGGAGGTAAGGTCAAGTAAGAATCTTACAATAACCTTTATAAAATAGTTAAGACTCAGATAAAGGTGGAGAGGGTTTATAGGTTTTAGCCTTAGTTGGTGAGATGGAAGTCCTTTTAGAAATAGTCTTGGTCGTAGAGGTCTTGGGTAAGGTGACATTCTTAATTTATTATTTTGGTTTAGATAAGGGATTTGATAAGTTAGAGGTATGAGATGTCAAGGTAGCTAGGTTGGTTATGGATGGATCGATAAAGATGGGCATGTCAAAAATCAAGAGTGATGGTGTAATCAAAGGAAGTGGTTGGGTTTTGGTTGAGATAGTTGGCTTACCAATCAAAGTAGAAGGATGAGGCCCCAAGATAGAGGTAAAGGTTAAGGGAGGCATAAATCTAGATTTATGGATTTTTGGTGGCTTTACCTCCTTGGCTGATTTGGTTTGGTGTTTAGTTGGTGGGTCTAGTGAGGTTAGCTCTAGTTTCAAGGATGGGTGATTAAAGTTATACGTAGGGAAGATGTCAAAGTTTTTTTTTAGTTTGGTTCAAGTGATAGAGGATGTTTTAGATATTTTGGATTCGGTTACTTTGGATGGTTGAGATATGGTTGGGTTTGTAGATGTTTTTATTGATTCAATTGATATGATAGTGGGTTAGATGATATAAGTGGAAAGTTAGCCCATCAAATAGGTGGTTGGATGTTCCTATTTGGTGATGTAAAGGAGCCCTAATTATTTCCAAAATGTGGCTTGATCAATGTCAAGTTTGAAGACAAACTCCAATCTCTGAACTAGTCTAGAGAATGGTTTATAGATTGATCTTGTTCCCTGTGCATTGAGCTTGAAAGATAAACCCATAGGTTGAGAAAGGGGAATGGTGACCTTATCCTTTTCCTCAATAAAATAGTGCAAGGTTTGGATGGGTGGTTCCTCTATGGGAGGTACAGATATGGTGGTTTCTACCTTGGGAATGATCTCTAAAGGGGAAGTGAATTGTTTGGTGGTTGAAGGAGGTAAAGTGGTGATGCTTTCTTATTTGGGTATATCAGTTGAAGGAGGGGTTGTTGAATCCACTAACTAAATAAGTAGAGGAGGTGAAAATTTTAATTATATGCTTTGGGTCTCCAAAGGAAGGGAAGGTAATTCTACTATCTCAACAAGCAGAGAGGGCGAAGAATAGGTAGCTTGGGTGGAAGGATCTTCAATAATGAGCATGTTAAGAACCATATTGATGGTATGGGCATCATGAGAAGACTCAGCTTTGTTTCTCTCATTTTTGGTAGGTGCATGATTGGGAAAGGTTGTTTGAAAATGTTAAGGGCTTGGTTTATAGGTGCATTGGGGTTGTCTAACACAAACTCCCCCTTATTAATGAGGGTTTGGACAACATTTTTGAAGGTATTACACCTACTAATGTCATGTCTAACTACTTGATGGAAAGTACATAGGTCATTCTCATTGTACCAACTAGGTGTAGGACAAGAAGAATAAAATTATTGAGGGGGTTTGATGTGAGGAACCTATATGATATTATCTTTTAGCAACTTCTCTAGGAGTGAAGCACAAGATTCCCCAAGTGGAGCAAATTACTTTCAATTGTTTTAGTTTTTGTTTCTTGTGCTTTGATTTGATGAGTTAGAAGAGTTTGTTTGATTAATAGATGGTGGAGGAGTGCTCTTAAGGAAAATCACATTCACAATTCCCTTGATTTTGGAATTAGTATTGGTTTAGTTGCTTGGTTTGGAGGAAGAGGCTTCATTGATTTTATAGGTAGAGTTTTTGTTTTTCAATTTTAAATTTCCTTCATTAATGGCTCTATTTTCTAGCTTATGCACCATGGTAAAATCTTAATCAAAGGTTTTGAATCTCTGAACATGTAATGTAGAACATAAGTGCTTGTCACATGCCTGAGTAAAAAGTTTTATCAGTTTAGGTTGGGGTAAAGAGAAGGAAATTTGATTGATTAGGCTCCTCCAATGAACTACAAAATCAACAATAGATTCATCATCAAATTATCAGATAGAGTAAAGGTTAGAGATGGAAATTTTCTTAGAGATGTTTATTGAAAAGTGATCCAAGAAAGTTTGGGCTAGCTAGGTGAAAGAGAAGAGAGAGTGTTTCATTATGGCATTGTACCAATCTAATGCTAGACTAGACAAGGACATGGGAAGGTACAAAGAAAGATAACATCATCATAGGCAATCAAATAACATGAATGCATAAATTCCTTGAGGTACTATTGGGGGTCCTCCTTACTTTGTAACTTAGAAAATGTAGGAAGTTCCCACTGAGGAGGACATGGTCTGATAGGGATAGATGGGTGAGTGGGTTTATTGTAGATATGGTCATATGATAAGATGTTGTGAGCACCAAAAATGGATGACTCTAAAGTAGTCATTTTATTCATGAGCATTTTCATTATATTTGTTTGGGGCTGCACACTTGAAAGGTTGTAAGGTGCATATTATTATTGTGGTTGGGTGACATATTGATATGTGGACACAAGTAGTTGGTTAGATGTCATATAGGGATAGGTGGATATAGGTGGTTGGGTAGTGGATATACGTACATGCCCTTATGGGTTAGGGATGTAACCCAATTTTGGTGTGATGGGAACCTATTGAGAATTTAAGGTGGGTTAGGTAGGAGCTATGGTTGGGTTTGTAACTAAAGCAAAGGTGGTGACCTTTGTATTGATCAATGGTAAGGTAGAAGATATAGACACCACAAGATTTTGAAGTGGAGTAGTAACTAGTGGATTGGGGGTAGCCAAAGGAAGTTTGGTGATGTTAGCAATAGGTACCCCCATGGTGAGGTGAGTATAGGTGGTTAATGATTAGGTTGATCCTAGGGTAGAGGATTTATTGGTGGGGGTGGAAGGCATGAGGGTGTTGATAGGTTAGGTAGGTTAGTTTTCCATAGCAATTTCAAAGGGATTATTAGTAGATGAAGATGCTTGGGTAGTCAATGGTTGGGTGGTGACTATGGCAATAGAAGTGTTCCCCATAAGGTGGGAAGGCATTCCATAAGGTGGGTCCATAGGTGGAATTGAATCAAGGGTATGGTGAGGCATGGTGCTGAAGTAATGCTAAAGGGCCACATGATTATTATCTAAAAAGGTGGTAAAGTTTATATCTCCTTGGAGAACTACCTAAGGGAAAGATGGACTTCTCAAAGGATGAGGATAGTCTCCTAATTTAGATATATACTCCCTGGGTGAGGAGGTAGAAGAGGTTGATTGGTTTGGTGATGGGTTCTATACTATTAGGTTCTTTCACTGTTGATGAGTTGGGACCATGAAAGATAAGGGAGAGAATACAAAAAACAATCTCACCACTTAAACAAAGGGAAGACAAGAAATGAGCAAGGAAATAAAACACACACTAAAAAGTATGTTAAGTCCTAAAGTTCCTTTTAGTCTCTCTTTTGGCTTATGCCTTAAGATTTAAGAACTATGTGACTGAAATTAGCTTGTAGAGTGGGTACTAGAAAAGAAGTCTTTGGTTTATTTAGGTTGTGTATAGGATCTTAAAAGGATATGTATTGGGAATCAATACATAGCTTGGTATTGGGGCCTACCCCCTCACTTCACACACCATAGTGATAAGGGTATCGGGTACTTAGCCAGTATATACCAATTTTTAGAGTTTGTACTCAACTAGAGAGCTAAGTTGGTTCTCCCTTTGTTAATGACCTCTAAGTAGGATCATCAAGAAAGGGTATGATGAACTCTAGGTGATGAAATCTTAGTCGGGCCTTACATCAATTTATTTTTATGTTTGATTAATGTAGGTGGTTTGGTTTGTGTGTGTGATACAAGTGATGCTACGATCAAATTAATTTGCTTTAATTTAATTGTGTGAGATAAACTTGAAAGAAACTAGTGTGTGCAGTTAATTTTAATCCCAAAAGAAATTTTAATTTCAATTATGAGCACAAAATAGGGAGAAGAACATGAAGATACAAACAATAAAAACCTAAGTAGAGACTCTAGGGTCCCACTGGGCATGCCAAAATGTTTCAAATAATTTTAATTTATATTCCAAGGAAGAAGAAAGAAACTAGATACATGTATGGTATAAAAACCTATTTGGTTGTGTACATGTTGAATCAGATGATTATAGAGATCTCCTCTTTAGTTTGGGAGGAATGATCTATAACTAAGACAACACTAAAGAAAATGGTTGGTTAGATAGATGGTTGGGTGGATTTTGCGTCAAGCTAGATCCAAGAAGCATGAGCTTCTTTAGAGGTTATCAGTCCATGCTTCTTAAATAATTGATTTTAGACTCAAAGATAAAATACTTGCATAAATCATAGAAGATGCTGAAATTAAGTATAAGAAATGCTTGATAAAAAAATTGACTAATTATAACTATAAGTGGGTCAATACTAATGCTAAATAGGTTAGGTGTGATTAAAAAAATAGGTTGGGGCTCTGTGATTAGATAGAGACAAATAAATTTGGATTTGGTTGAGGGTAAGTGGGTGAAAATATCTTGTTATTTTGTGCCATAGTGACTGTCTGGTTGAGGTGACCATCGGTAGTTGAGGTGACTATCAGTGGTTAGGGTGACTATCGATAGTTGGGATAGACCATCGGTGGTCAAGGTAACCATCGGTGGTTATTGTGGGTTGGGTTTTGGTAATAGAAGGCTGATTGATAAAGTTATAGAATAAGATTCTAAGATATTGGTTTGGGCTAGGTTGATTTGAAATACAAACAAAGTGAATGAATAATTAAAAATAAACACTTATCTTATCAATGGTTGATTGAATGAATTGTTGATGAAGATTGTTGATAGACTCATTGATGGAATCTAGCACAATTTTACAAGAATAATGATACTTGGTTGTTATATGATGGATGGTAGCACTTCAGCTCTTTTTTTGTGATGGTTAGATCATTGGATTGCTAGAAGAACACATACAAAAAACTATAGATGTAAAAGCTCTTGATAGTTATGAGATGATTGATTGATTATGGATCCTCTTTCACCTCTTATTCCTCTCTTATTATAGGAAGGAAGGAAAGGTGAAACAATATGTAAATAATATGTTCAACTTGTTTTCTAAATATAACTCATGCATGCATTGGATCACACATGAATTAGATAATCTAATTATATAAAATCAAGTCAGAGTCTTGTGAAAGTTAAGTGGTTTAGATGGTGGAACCTAACCATCAGTAGTTAGGGTGACCATCGATGGTTATGGTGATTTTTGATGGTCAAAGGTCAAAGCTAAGTTGATTTAAAAGGTAGGTTAAGTCAATAGGTCAAGATGACTAGCATTAGGTGGGTTTGTTGGTTGAATGGTCAAGGTTGGGCCCAAGGGGGTCCTGAGGTGGTCCAAGGGAGTTGCAACATTCAGAATCATTATGTGTGGATTTTTGGTATCTACAGTAGTTATGAAATGAAAATTTTCTAATAAATTTAAATAAATGTATCTTCATGCAGGAGTTAGTTTATTTTGTATTTGTTATTTCTTTAGAAGGTTTGGATATGGATCCAAAAAAAGTGGGATATATATTTGAGTGGCTGACACCTAAGAGCACATTTTAATTATGAAGCTTTCATGCCCTTATGAGTTTTATAGGGATTTCATTAATAATTTAAATGTGTGTATTGATCACTAATGTGATGTGCAAAGATAGGAAAGATTTTTTATGGAGTACAGAATTAGAATTTAATTTCTAATAATTAAAGAAGAAAGTAATTGAGTAACAAATGTTGGCATTTCCATCTTTTATCAAGATATTTCAGGTAGATTGAAATTCATGTGGTGTAGAAAAAGGAGTATTGATGATTCAATAAGGTATACCTATAGCTTACTTCACTAATAAACTAAATGATGTAAATAATAAATATTCAGTATGTGATCAATTTTTCTATGCCATAGTGTAATCACTCAAATAAGTGGAGGCATTATTTATTACCTAAATACTTTGTGTTGTATGAGAACCACCAATAATTTCAATTCATAAACATTCAGGGAAAATTAAATTAGTGACATATGAATTGGGTTGAATTCCCATAGAGCTAATCATTTATATTGAAACATGGAATTGGTAAGTTAAATAAAGTTTCAAATGCACTAAGTCATAGAGTTATTTTGTTGTATGAAATGTGATTAGAATTCATATGATATGATTATATGAAAAATATGCATGAAGAAGATGAAGATTTTAGAGATGCATGGGCAGCATGCATATAACCAGTGAGTGGTGATAGAATACCATGATTGGATTATTTCATGTAATAAGGATTGTTTTTCTAAGTATAAAAGTGGTGTATACCTAGATGTTTAATGTATGTAACTTTGATCAAAGAGAAACATAGTGGAGGTTTAACATGTCATTTTGGTTATGAAACTTTTTATACACAATTGGCTGAAAACTATTATTATGTAAAGATGACTACAAATGTGGATAAATATGTTCAAGAGTGTAAAGTTTGTTAGTTGGAAAAGGGGAGATGTCATAATTCAAGGTTATATCAACCATTTCCTAATCCAAAGAGACCATGAGAGGTTATCAGCATGGTTTTTTTTTAGGATCTCCTAAAACATGGGAAGAAATGATTCCATAGTTGTGATTGTGGACATATTTTCAAACATGGCAAATTATGTAGCTTGTAATAATACTAGTGATGCAACACACATTGTTAACTTGGTTTTTAAGTAACTTATGTTACTACATGGTTTGTGGTGCAACATAGTATCAAATAGGGATGTGAAATTTGTAGGACATTTTTGGAGGATGTAGTGGAATAATTTAAAAACCAAATTTTAGTTCAATTCAATGTACCATCCTCAAATGAATGGATAGATGGAGGTAGTGAACAGAAATTTTGGAAATCTATTGTAATGTTTGATTGAAATGAAGTCAAGAATTTGGGATTTAATTATGGCACAAGTTGAACTTATAATAATTTAATTAATAAGAGTATTAGGACACCATTTCAGATTATGTATGGTGAAGTCTAAGAGGTGTTGTATAATTGCACAATATAAGAGATGAGATAAGGAAAAGTGTTGAATAAAAATATATTTTTTAGTATGTGTAACTTACATTTACAAGTGTGTGAATAATTGGAGAGAATTAGTATGAATTACAAACATGTATATATAAAGAGAAGAGAATTAGAATATCATTTGGAAGACTTAATATTAGCACACTCACATAAATATTTATTTTTGAAGGGAACTTCTGACTAATTAACATGTAAAAATATTATGCCATACAGAGTGTTCTAAAAGTTTACAAAAAATGCATATGAGAGAGAGTTACCTGAAGAGATAGACATATCACTTATTTTAAAGGTAGCATATTTGTATTTGTATCATGAATAAAAAATTAGTGAGGAAATCACAAGAAAAAAAAATTAAGAGTTTGATTTGAGAGTGTTGATTCTTGAGAAGAGACGCAAGGAAGGAGAGAAGGTGTTTGACACATAAGTAGGTAAGACAACATATAGGAATGAGTATACATAGTATCTAATAAATTAGAAAGGTCAAGGAATTAAAGATGTAACTTGTATTAGTGCATTAAAAAATATAAATTAAGGGATGCCAACAGCTGATCTCTTAGAGAGTTAATGAACAAGAGCTCATGTTCTATTTTTTACCCAATGTGTATGATGTAGGAGCATCTAGGTTCACTTGTAATATTACATCAAATAAAAACACTTAATCTAACTCTTAATTAAAAACTAAGCCTTTTTAAAAATTATAAAAATCTTGAGTTGTCCATAATTTGTGTTGTTTTATGTTACCTTTGCACATGAGAGAGTTCTTTGTAATGTTTGTGCAGCCTCATATGTCCACATTTGTTTTGCACAACATTTATGTGTGTGTGTGTGTTTGTATTGTTCTGTATAAGTGTGTATTTGTACACATGTTTACATCTAACTTATTTTAACTTGCTATATCTTATGCAATATGTTCGTGTGTATCAATGTGAATGTGCAGATCATAATCCAAGGGTATTTGATGCATCATTTGGTTGTGATGGGTTAAAACTTAACCTTTCAAGGTTATAACTATAGATACCTAAATTTGGTCATAAATAATTAATTATGTTAGTTTTCACCTTTTTCCACTTTAATTAACTTGTGCACATAATTCAGACTTATTTTTACACCTTGGCTTATCCTAAGCACATGTGGAGACCTTTTATATTCTATTAATCATCCATCACCTACTAAAGTCTTCTATCAGCTAAAGATAACCCTAAGTGTCTATTTGGGATGGACCTAGACCCAAAAAGTGTCATGTTTACTTAAGGTTCAAAACTATATAGTTTGGGTAAGGAGTGGAAAACATTATTAACCCCTACATGATGTTTTTGACCCTTGCCTTCTAATAGTCACAATTTAAAATTAAACCCTCCCTTAATTCATCTTCCATGTTTTTATGCTTCCAAGCATGTGATTTACCCTTTTAGATTGTTATAAAAGAGCACTAAATTCACTCATTGTTCCACTTGAAAAATTCAATATAAAGGCACATTTACACTACTACACATTGATCAAGGCTTCCCTATTCTTCCCAATTCTAATTCTAAGCATTACAAGTAGTCCTCAACCAAGTCACAAGTCTATTTTACTCAATAAAAAGTAAATAATAATCAAATATTCAATCCATCTTTTGATGTATTCATATAGTCAAAGAAGAAATATTACACAAAGCACTCTAGGTGGGAAAACTAAATGGGCTTGAATTTACTTTTTGGATTATTAGATACATAGGCAACATTCAGTCATCAGCTCAGCCCAATTACACTCCACCTTTTTTTATTTCTAGTTTTACAATCATTTCAAAACCCTACTAGGGTTTTTATCTTTCAAAATTTATTTGCATGTCTTTTTCACACTTCTAAAAGCTAAAACTTCACATATAATACTTAATTTCAACTGTTTCACCTGAACTAGTTTTTTTCAAAGGGTCAAACTTAAGTCAAAATTGACAGTTAGTCTTGACCCTAATTAGATGGTTTTGACCTTCTTTATCTTTCAATTCTATCTTTTAGGTTTTATAGAGTTTTATCATGTTTTCCTATTTTTGCACTGTGACAATCAACATAGTCAAAAATTAGACAAAAACATCTAAGATTATTTTTCATTTACATAATTATCCATGTTTTCATTCATTTTCACCTCATTGAATTCATTTATTTTATTTCATTATGCTTGTTGAAAGCACATTTTTAATATTCTATTACATTATAATCATTTTATCATAATTAAGGTTAATCACCACATTAATTCAATTTTTTATAAAACATATTGGTGAACCTAATTTAGTGATTCACTTTCATTATTCCAAAAAGACACTTCTTAGGGTTTAGATAAATTCTTGAATATCCAACACTAAAATAATATTTTTTCAACCTTGGATATAAATCTGACACTAAAAAAACTTGCTTTTGATCTCGGACATTATAGCTGACATTAACATCATTTTCATTTTACCTTGGATGATATATAAGACTAAAAATATCTTCTTCTTACCTTTTATTTCATATAAATTTACTTATCTCCACATACACAAAATTTATATTTTTATTTCTTACATTCTAATTTTGTAAATGATTGTAGTATTTTTTTACGATTCTCACTTTTAGTTTTTAAATGCTTAATGAACAATCTATGGATCTTTTGATATCTTGTTATAATATGCAAAATGTATGTATGGTTACAACTACAATAATATGATGAATTATTTCTTCCATTATACCAAACCCTCCTCAACCCCCTCCACCTCCCATAAAAATAACCAAAGGGTATGATATTTTGGATCAGTTATAGCATAGCCATGCCAAGATTTATTTACTATATTTACTTCAACCAATGCCTATCTATAAGTATATTCTTTATATAGCATTGAAAGACACGATGGTACAAAGTGATGCATAACCCTCTTACATCTCTTCTATGGTAAATACATTAATATGTATAGAAGAAATTATTTCCATTTAAAATAAAAATTACCTCCCAAACATATAATAGATGCATGCCTTCCATTATATATTTGAATAAGAACTCACAATAAGATAGTCAAAATAATTTTGGTGAGTAATGGATTAGGACTAAATATTTGTAACATATATTTTCTCAATTTATTGGGGATAGAAGCTAATGATCTTATTCATTTTGATATGAACATTTTGGGATTTGATAACGTTCCAATGAAAGTATTAGGATAAATTACATTTCCTATTACATTGGGTCCTACAATAGTAGATATGGTTTCCCAAGTCATGCCAAATGATATAATTAACTATATACTATTGGGAATACAATTGATTCACCAAATTTATGCCATACCATATACTCTTTATGCATGTCTAAAGTTTATTTACCAATGATACATTTATGCATACCCATTGGGAAAAGAACCATTTAAGTATTGTGCAATGACACACCTTGAATATCATCATATTCCTCACATGCAACTACATATTCAAAATTTCAAATCAATTTCCATCCCATATACTCTTTATGCATGTCTAAAGTTTAGTTATCAATGATACATTTATGCATGCCCATTGGGCAAAGAACCATTTAAGTATTGTGTAATGACGCACCTTGAATATCATTATATTCCTCACATGCAACTACATATTAAGAATTTCAAATCAATTGCATCTATTTCTTCAATAACATATCCAATTAATTAAAATAAATAAGGATTTGGTTCTACATATCTAAAAAAATGGAATACACATGACAAGGATTAGGAACACATGCTCAAGGTATTATTGATCCTATTCAATTTTTTCAACCAAAAGGATGACAAGGATCAAGTTATTCTAAAGAGCCAGAGTAATCAAAAAATAAAGCATCCACACCATTTAGTGTATATACAAATTTTATCAAAGCAAAACTACATCCAACACATTAATTTCATCATGCATAGATGTTAGAGTTGGTATATCCAGACATGATAGATGGTAATTCTTCACCAAGTTGGATAAATTTTATAATGATGAATATCTCTTAGAATAATTGGGTGCATATGAGGATATCCCTCCATTTTATCATAAGAATATGTTTCAAAATATTGGTCATGCATATTTTAGATAAATTGACAAATTTGATACATGAGTCCAACTCAATGGTCTAAATACTATTCCTACAACACCTTATGTGGAAGATAGATTAGTTTTACTTAATGAAGAAAAATTCAAGTTTTATTTTAGTACAAATAAAGATCCAAGACCAATATTATTAGCATATTTTTTACAAAACAAGGAGGATACAAATTTACAACATGTGTTAAAATATTATCCATAATTTTTTTTTTGGGTTTATTCAGACATGTGTAAAATAGATCTTATAATGGTAATTTATGACATCATATTATACCCAGATGCACAACTTGTCAAATAAAAAATCCATAAGATGCATCCTAAAGTGGAACTATTAGTAAGGAAATAAATTGAATGATTACTTGAAGAGGATTTATTATATCTATTGATTTCCATGGGTATCCAATATAGTCCCTATTCTAAAACCTAATGGAGACATCATATATTATACATATTATCAAGATTTAAATAAATATTGTTCAAAATATGACTTCCCTTTACCAAATATTGACATGATTGTAGATTTTATAGCATGATATGAAATACCATCATTAATGGATGTATTTTCAAGATACAATCAAATTAAAATCAAACCTAAATATCAAGTAAAAACTTCATTTACCACACCTCTGGGAACATTCTACTATAAAAATATGTCTTTTGGATTAAAAAATGATGGGGATACTTATCAACATGTTATGATGCATATTTTTTATGATTACATACACAAGATAGTATAATACTATGTTGATGACTTGTTGGCTAAATATAAACAAATTGAAAATCAAGATATTGATTTAACTTATTTGGGAATAATGGAGTGTTATTCCTATTTTAGTTAAGGGTTTGGATTAATAAATCAAAATAGAATATAGAAATAAATATAGTCCTTATTTGTGTAACTATGTATCTTTTTTACCTTTCTAAAAATATCAATAAATAAGAAGAAATCTAACTTAGTTGGAAAAAAAACTAAGATAGCTGATATAGAGGTTGAAAATGGTTGTGTAAGACTAGGAAGGTATTGTAAACCTAAATCTGGATTTTGTTGGGTGAAAGGATAGGAGCACCAAAAAGTGGGCACTTTGGTGTCCAGTACTATTGTCCATTCCTCTCATTTTTGACCAAACTAATCACAAAGACCTAAAACTTGTTGGGTAGTTGTGTTGTGTCTGTGTGAGCTTATCTATGAAAAATCAAGCATTGGCTATCAATAGAACTCATTATGGATCTAATTTTATCTTCAAACCCTAACCCTCCATCATGCTTCATAAACTAATATTTGAGTCACTTGAGAAAGAGGGAGGTTAGTGTGAAATATGTGTTGAATGTGTAATCAACACCCCTTATGTGGGCATGTTTCCTACATACCAATACTCCAAAGAGGGATCAATCGATATGTGGTTCTCCCACCTAGTGTGTTTTGTGCAATAGTGTGATGTGGATGCAAATGATAAATTTATAGTTTTTTAGGTGGTTAGGGACTAGTATGAGAATTTGAGTAGGTTTGTATCTATGTTGGGTGATTGTGTGCAAAAAATTTTGAAGTTTGCCTTAATGCTTTGTTTGTATTCTTTTTTGCTTTGTAAGTTTGGTCACTTCCCTTGTAAATGAGCTTTGAGTGGGCTTTTATAGGGAACAATTGGTTATGGGTTAGATGTATTCACTCTAGGATGACCTAATTAAGGATAAATATTAGATGAAAATGACATCTGGGGCTCAAAGTGCAAATAGACAAGACCACCAAAAATAGGACACTTCTTTATGGGGTGCTATAGTCCAAATGAGGCACTCTTGTCTTACAAGCTCAGGACCTAGGAGAATAGGTTTGGCATGGGAAATATTATTTTACTAAGGTGGAATGATTGTTTAGAAGGTTCTAAATGACTGGAAATGAGCAAAAAGGTGTCTAAAAGGGTCATAAGAGCATGCAAAAAGGACCTATGAATGGGTTGTTTCAAGCCACACTCAAAATACCAATTTGGATCTTTTATTCTAATGATGTAACAAAGTGAAATACTAGGATAAAAGAAAAATAAAAAGCATACCTAAACTTACCTGCAAGGGTGAAGCCCATGAAGATGTGTGATGTTGAGTGTGTGTAGAGAGAGCACAGCATGAAGTGTAAATCTACAAGAGAAAACAAGGAATAAATCAATTCTTAATAAACATGTTATGTCTAAAATAAGAACATACAAATTCTAGGTAAAAGAGAGAGGAACAGAAAGGAATGAGTACACATCATCAAGTACATGAACCAATACAAGATTTATTGTGTTATTGAGTGATGTTGAGTGATGTTGGGTATGTGTTGCACCAAGAGTAATATCACAAATAGATCTGAGTGCTCAATTCCCCAAGGATGGCTCAAGAATATAAAGGATTTCCCTTTAGCTCCATCATCACCCACTATGTAGTTAATCTATGTGATCATATGTGTGTTAATCAATGTTTGGAATATGTGTCCAATCCCTTTGAGTAGGTGGCTCAAGAATATAAAGGCTAGCTAGTCCTTTGGCTCCATTATTTCCCACTAAGTGTGAACTATGAACTGATACTAGTATGAATGTGTGTTTTATGAGATGTCTCATAAATCCCATGAATGTTCTATAATCTAAAAATGTGGTGTGGATAGTCAAATGTGTACTAAGAACTAGGCCAATCTTGGCCACTCTAAAAGGTGTAGATTAGGCTTGTATGAAAGACACTCTAAAACTGAGAAATAGGCTTATATGAAAGTCACTTTTAGATGATGTCAACCACTTGTAGATGGAATAAGGTACACAATTTGAAATGATGCCAACCACTTACAGATTAATAAGGCATACAACTACTGAGAATACCTGGGTAATATAATGAAATGGAAAGAAAAGAAGGCAAATGTGTCATACACATTACCCCCAATCATTGGTGTTTATAACATGGGTTTTGATCTCAAAGTTATACCAACTACCTAATTTGAAACTATAAGTGAGATCCATCATGTCACACATGATGCCCCCTATATATAGATAATCTTTGTAAAATGGTACTAAAACTACCCAATCTAAATTGGACTATAGTTGACAAAATTGTAATTAACCTTACCTTTCTATATGTTTCTAAAAATTCTAGATTTTTGGCTATTTGGATAGGAGCACCAAAAAGTGGACACTTTGTTGTAGGTCACTATAGTCTAAATGGGATGCTCTTATCCTTTACTATTTTTTATGACTATTCTATGTTCATCCCTATTTTTTGGGCTATTTTGCATGTTTTAAATTTTGATTGTTGTTCTAAGTGTTCTAAAATTGATTTTTATCAGTAGAGGGCTCTGATCTTTGTGACAAAACCCCTATTTTTTTCCTCCTCTTCTAAGGGTAGGAATAAAAACCCTACAATACTGACCTAAGAAGAAAGGGCCCTACAAGTGTGTTATGCTATGAAATACATGATATAGAAATGGCGATCGAAAGGATGTCTCAAGTATAGCATAGTTTGTGTTGGAGAGTGTTAAATCAATGAGGGTATGCCTAGATAGATTTAATAATGTAATAGCATGTAAAATATACTGAACTAAAACTAGAAATATTGTTAGTTATCAAGGAGGGATGGAGCATGATGTCTATCATGGCATCTAAAAAGGCAAGATAATGCATGATGTGTATCATGGCATTGCAAACAACTTAGAAGCAAATAAGCACGTAAGGCAAGAAGTAAGCAGCATACAAAAGAGGCCGAGGGGGAAATAAAATAAGGGACATGGGCACATGTCAATCAAACTAGGAAAGCAAGCATACAATGCATGTTTAAATACCCACATACACATATAATTTCAAACAATCAAGATTAGCATGAGGGTTATAAGCACATACAATAGTAGAATCAAAAGACTTTGGAAAATGTCCTAAGGCACACACAAATAAAAAAAGAGGAAATGAGAAATGCAATCATATCTAGCTACTCAAAGAAAGAAAATAAGGCATTTAAATGCTAGAAATATTATCACATCTAACTAATCAAAGTAAGAAGAGAAAGTATGAAAAACATGTAGTACAAGACTAGGTAGATGCTAATAAATACACAAGTGTTATATATTAGTTAGTGTCGATAGAATAATCTGTATAAGCTAGTAATTAATGTACATCAACATGATAACTAGAGTGTGTGGTGTATGAATGACATAACCTGGTTGGTGTAATCATGTAGAAGATGCCCTTGGTGGGTAGATATGTTGATGTATGTCTCTAATGTAAAATTAGGATGTCCCCTTAATGAGTAGAGTAAAGAAATCAAGGATCTATGTGTCACTACACACAATCAAAGAAGATCAAGTGAAGCATGGTATGTAGATAAATCGACAAACAATAACATAAAACAACAAAATGTAAGTCTAGCATGGTAGTATAAATGTAAAGCATGGATAATGCATATAATTGAAAAGTTTTTAGTGTTTTGAGTTATTTAAATATTTTCATATTTTGACATGTTATATTATTTTTGGTATTTTAAAATATTGTATTGTTTTTAGTATTTTTAAATATTGTATTATTTTAGTATTTTGACATAAGCTATATATAAGAAAGCAAAAAAACTATGTACAAGTAAGCTGAGAAATTATGTACAAGAAATACTGAGAATAAATAATACTAACCAATGAGTCTCATAAGAGGCTCCCTATCATGGTGTTTTGTATCAAGGAGAGGGATCATGTGTGATTGTGAAGCACAATGGAAGGGTTGAGACTCTGAATCTGAAAGTTGTGTATGTTGTAAGTGCTTTGAAATATTTGTAGTGGAAACTAACTGTGGGGTCCCCTTGTAACTCTAAGAAGTGGATGCAACTATGGGTCTCTTAAGGACCCATATAGTAGTATAAGAAGCTCTCTAAAAAATTATCTATGTGTAGAGGCATGAAACATTAATGATACTACCTTGGGTGTGAATACTATAGATAGAAACTATTTAGAGTCTTGAAATTATCACTAATGTAGTGGTCACTCTAAGAGAGGCCTTTGTGTAAGTGTATGACTCTCTATGCTAGTGAGGGAGGCCTCAACTATTTCTAAATCTCAACTACAAGAATAACTGTAACTAGTGGAGAAGCTAAGATTGGTGACTATAGAGTAGGATATGGATCTAAATTGGGGAGTGGTAACTCATATAGAACTCCACCAAGTATAAAAACCTAATTATCATGAATGTAGTTCATGCATATGTGAAATATAGAAGGTACTACATGAAGTTTCTATATATATGGTCGACCAAGCAATATGTGAAAGACTCCTGCATTGGGAACAATAGTAAATGGTGTGGCCTAATGTGCTAGACCAAATTATAGAGGAAGTACAATCTCATCCAATGAACTCTATATGTGTCCATTGAATCTACTGATAGCTATGTTCATTGGGGTGATATCCTTCTATGAATATCCTAATGTTGAAGTAATGTCATAGTGCACATGTTTACACTAGATCCATTATCTATGAGAACACTATAAATGGGATGGTGATCAATTTAGGCTTTGTTAAATAATGCATAATAATCTAAATCATCCTCAACTATCTCCTACTCTAAGAAGGAGATCAAAGGTCTAGCTATAACTCTAGAATTATACACACCACTCATGTTACTCAAAGGATGTGACTCCACTAAGGTGCTTGGTATGTATTTGGTCGAGGGTGTGCATGATATGCATGTTGAACATTTGATGTGTCCCCTGTCTCTTGTTTAGAATGTTGTGGGAAAGGATATGAGAAAATTTTTAGAGCCTTGTCTTGTGTTTTCTTTACTTAAGGAGGCTCAACTAGAGTGCCAAGATCAATAAGGTTTACATCTATCAAGTCCTATATCTTATGTCACAAATTGATACATATGTTTTTTGTGTAACTTGGTGCCCTATGAAAATCATAAAATGCATTTGGATCATATCCACATGGAAGAGGCTTTGTTGTATCAACTTCTTGAATAAGAGGGAGAGATAGGACATTGCATTCCAATAGCTACTATAAGACTCTGGCTAGAGATACTGGTAGATTGGTAAAGGCTCACCAAGGAGGTGCTGATAAAACCACTCACTAAGGGGGCTTTGAAGCCATATTAACTATAGGTTGATTTTTATTTTTTCTATCATTAACATTTACTTTATATGGGACTTTATTTTTACTCTTGTTTGTTGTTTATGATATACTTATGTACTTGAGTTTGCCCATTGAAATTAATTTGAATTCCCTTTCCTTTAGTGTATGACATAACTCAGTGAAGGAAAAAACTTTTTGAACATTATTGACTCATGCAAAGCTAGCAGAAGGCTTTATTTTAAGATATCTTATAATTCTTGATCGGCCATGGGGATAGTCATTTTAGCCAAGATAGTCTTATATCTAAGAACATTATCTATGAGATGCTCATTTGACCTTTGTTTTTTTTGTGCAACTTAAGCATAAGAAATCTTGTCACGTATGTTAATGTTGAAATGAGATAGGAACATGTCAGCTAAAAGATTGAATGCTTTGATCTAATGATTCGGTGGAATATAAAACCATTGTAGACCATAATCCTTTAAACTCCATGGAAATAGTGTGGTTAGTAGCTAGTCATTTGGCACATAGTCAAAGCATTTTGCATTAAAATCTCTCAAGTGTGTCTCTAGATCACCCTTATCATCATATAGAGTGAGCTTGAGTTGAACAAAACCTGGTGGCAATGATGTAGAATAAATATTTGATGCCAATGGTGTATGAAGTAGAGAAAAAGAGTCTAAATCTTGTGTTGGTCTAGAGGTACCTTGCTCAAGATGTATCACCTTAGATTGAAGATATTTAATCTCTTTCACAAGGGTAGTCATATTAGAGGTGAAGATGTATTATTTTTAATTGGTGGTGCCACATACGAAGGTTTGGCTACTATAGGGGGTTGTTAAGACATAGTCACCCCCATAGTGTAATTTGTAATTAGTTATTCTATGGTTTGAGAGGATTGACCATTGTTTGATTTTTATTGTTATTTTTGTATTATTTTAAGAATACCATCTTGCATATCAATATTTTTAGTTAAAAGGTCTTGAAGTTCCCTCTTATCAGTTTTGTCAAAGCCAGTATATTGGGCCATTATTAAAGTAGGAAAACAAAGTGAAAGTGGATTGAATTTTTTGCAATAAGTTGTAATAAAAAAATGAGATGGAAGGAAAGTACTAAATAAAGGAAATGTAAAGTCCTAAAAATAACAAACTAGAATATGCATAAAAAGGACACTAATCTCACTAACATGTAAGGTGATACCTCAAAAGCATAAGGACCTAGTATATGCAACTAAGATTTGAAAAAAATGATTTTTTAAATTACTATGGTGAATTTAAAAATTCTAATGTGAAATTTTGATTTATATATGTAGTAAAAATTAAAAGAATATTGCTAAAATTAGTAAATATTTTTCCCTAAGGTTTTTATGTGCAAACAAAGTAAGTTAGGTTCACCAAATGATTTAACTTATATGGGAATAATGGATTGTTATTCCTGTTTTAGTTAAGGGTCTAGATTAATAAATCAATACAAAATATAACAATAAATATAGTTTTGATTTGTGTAACTATTTGTCTTTTTCACCTTTCTAAAAATAGCAATAAATAATAAGAAATATAACTTAGCTAGAAAATAAACTGAGATGACTAATACAAAAGTTGAAAATGGTTATGCAAGACTAGAAAGGTGTCATAAAATTGAATCTAGCTTTCATTGGGGGAAAGGATAGGAGCACTAAAAAGTGGATGCTTTGGTGTTCGGAATTGTTGTCCATTCCTATCACTATTATCCAAACTAATCATAGAGACCTAAAACTTTCTAGGTAGTTATGTTATGCCTATGAAAAATTGAGTGTTGGTTGTTGACAAAACTCATTATGGAGCTAATTTTGTCTTCAAACCCTAACCCTCCATCATGCTTGATAAAATGATATTTGAGTCACTTGAGAAAGAGGGGGGTTAGTGTGAGATATGTATTAAACATGAAATCCACACCCCTTATGTGGGCATGTTGCCTACATACCAACAATCTGAAGAGGTATCAAGCCATATGTAGTTCTCCCACCTAGTGTGCTTTATAAAATAGTGTTATGCAGATGCAAATTCCAAATTGATAGTGTTTGAGATGGCTAGGGACTGGTATGAGAATTTGAGTGGGTTTTTAACTGTGTTTGGTAACTGTGTGTAAAGAATAGGGAAGTTTACCTTAGTGCTTTGTTTGTATTCTTTCTTGCTTTGTAAGTTTGGTCACTTCCTTTATAAATGAGCTTTGAGTAGAATTTTATAGGGAATAATTGGTCATGGGTCAGATGTATTCACACTAGGCCAACCTAATTAAGGATAAAGACTAGATGAAAATTTATCATTGGGGCTCAAAGTGAAAATGGATAGGACCATCGAAAATGGGACACTTCTCTATGGGGTGATATAGTGCAAATGGGTCACTCCTATCCTAAAGGCTTATAACCTAGGGGAATAAGATTGGCATGGGAAACACTATTTGGTTGAGGTGGAATGATTGTTCAAAAGGTTTTGGATGAATGACAATGAGACAAAAGGTGTCTATAAGGTCACAAGATCATGCAAAAAGGACCTATGGATGGGGTGTTGAAAGCCACACTCAAACTACCAATTTGGACTTTTTATATGACTACAAATATTGATTTATAACAAAAAAAATAGCATTTACACAAATATAATGTATACTTAAATTCATATAAGTGTGTCTTTGGGATCACTTTGGGAAAATTATTAGGATACATCATATCTTAATCAATCATTGATTTGGATCCTAAAAAGGTAAAATGTATTTTATACATGCCTCCACTAAAGAGGTTAAATCAATTATGATAATTATAAGGAAAATTTTGGGAAATTAGATATTTTATGGCTCAACTTGATAATAAAACACAACATTTTACATGATTGATAAAAAGGACACAAGATTTAAATGGGATGAAAACTATCAAAAACATTTTGATGTTATCAAAGAATATCAAATTGTAACCACCTATACTTATGCCACTATCCCTATTAGGCCTTTACTATTATCCATCTTTGTTATTGATCATGCCTTAAGGGATCTATTAGTATAGTATGATTATGACCATAGGGAATGTGAAATATATTATTTCAATCATACTTTGGTTTATTATGAAAATAATTATAACATTAAATACAAATTATGACTTGCACTAGTTTTTGCAACATAAAAGTTATGACATTACATGTTAAATAATCAAACATATGTTATCACCAAGGTTGATCGTGTATGAAATGAATTAGGATGGATCTACAACTTGTCCTACTTATTGGATTCTAATCTTGGAGAAGGTAATCTTCCAAAAAATTAATTAAATATTTATTTATATCAAGACATGACCAATTCATATTTGTTACACATAACCAAGGGATTTTTTACTGCACAACATCAAAGGAGAGGGTTCTAAAGTCTCTAGATGAATGATATTATGTAATAACTTAGCTAGGCCTAAAATACATAAAATAAATCTAATCTAGTACTCACTAAAGCTTGCGTTATAAAGGGGGATAGTTAAACAAACAAAACAAAACAAGCAAAGACAAATCTACTGAAGTCAATGTAGAGGTAAACTAAGTAGGGAGTAAAACATTCATCCTATTACCTTATGAAATATCTATCTACCAAATGAAATAGTAAAAGTTAGAAATACTTACCTTGAAGTCAACCTATCATGTCTCAATCTCTCCCTTGGCCAATGGTGCTTTTTAAGTGGTTTTTATGGATTTATAAGGATCACACTATAGAAATCAATAAGGAGTAAAACATTCATCCTATTACCTTATGAAATATCTATCTACCAAATGAAAGAGTAAAAGTTAGGAATACTTACCTTGAATTCAACCTATTATGTCTCAATCTCTCCCTTGGCCAATGGTGTTTTTTAAGTGGTTTTTTTGGATTTATAAGGATCACACTACAGAAAGGGGGATAGTTAAACAAATAAAACAAAACAATCAAAGACAACTCTACTCAAGTCAATGTAGAGGTAAAGTAAGTAGGGAGTAAAACATTCATCCTATTACCTTAGAAAATATCTATCTTCCAAATGAAAGAGTAAAAGTTAGGAATACTTACCTTGAATTCAACCTATCATGTCTCAATCTCTCCCTTGGCCAATGGTGCTTTTTAAGTGGTTTTTGTGGATTTATAAGGATCACACTATAGAAAGGGGGATAGTTAAACAAACAAAACAAAATAATCAAAGACAACTCTACTAAAGTCAATGTAGAGGTAAACTAAGTAGGGAGTAAAACATTCATCCTATTACCTTATGAAATATCTATCTACCAAATGAAAGAGTAAAAGTTAGGAATACTCACCTTGAATTCAACCTATCATGTCTCAATCTCCCCCTTGGCCAATGGTAATTTTTAAGTGATTTTTGTGGCTTTATAAGGATCACACTATAGAAATCAGCTATAGGCTAAAATACTTCTACTTTGCATCCAAGATTTTCCCACAAGATAAAATTCTTTCCCTCCAAGGTAAGACCCTAAGAAATGACTCCTCAAGTGTAGAAATAAAAGAATTGTGAGTTGTAACAATGAAAAAATGAATGTTTCCCTTTTTTGTATTAAAGTGAAGGGGGTATTTATATCCATGTATTTACCTTACACCCTTTCAATAATTTAACCAACAAGATTATCTGGCTCGATCTCGTTAGGCAAGAAATATAGTAGTTAGGTCTCAAACTATGTCATCTAGAACAATTTAGTTTCATAACGTCTGCTCAATCTTTAAAAAGATCAACTTGGCTAACATAGTAGGAAAATGAAGAAAATGGGTGTATGCTTAATCCAAAGTTATTTAGGAAGGTGAATTTCTTAGAGGAGTAGATAAATGCATTTTAATTTATTAAATATTTGGATAAAAGTAATTTATAGTGGTTTTAAGTAATGGTATAGGGACCAACAATCTTAAAAAGTATCAAAGGTCCACCCACCCTTTTCCTAGAGCATCTTTTAAGGCGTGCACTCATAAATATTGAAACTCAGTAGGTTCTTTCAAGAGATAAAGTGTCAATAAATGATAAACTTTAAAAATAAGGTGTGTATACATATGCCTACTCAAATCTCATCACATGTCATTTATTTTTAATATGGGATGGTGCTTAGAGAAATAACATAGCAATGCACAATGTTGAGCTAATAAATTATAGTAAAAATCATAAAATAAATGAAATTAAAGAATTTAGAAATATGTACCTTCACTTAATTTATTATTTTAAATTTGAGGTTGCATGAGAAGTAGGTTTAAGAGGCATCCAATGTACAAGACATTAGGTGGTCCTAAAAAATAAGCTAAAATTTGAATTTTTTGCACAAAAAGTATGGGATGGATATAGAAAACTTCTCTTCATTGTCAAAGTTCTAATAATTTTCTTTGATTTGGAAAAAAATCCTATATAAACATAGTTATGTTCAAAACACATATTTTTTAGTAAGTAATTGGTAGGTAAAGAATTTTTAAGTTTTAAATATAAATATTCATTTGTAAATTTACTATTTTGAGAAACTAGAGATCTATGTGACCTAGAAGAATGATGAGAGAAATGATGGCATAGATATAAGGAGCATGAGGAGGAGGACACATTAATATTTTTTTGAGTGTTTTCTAGGTATGGGATGTATTTAATTCAAATTTTTAACATTTTAAATTGTAAAATGAGGCAGAATTATAAAACTAGGTATCGAGGCAAATTCATGTACTAGAATTTACCCCAAAAAAAATTGGGGTAGAGTAAAAATTAGGGGGGGAAATAGGTAGGGGTCAAGGATGGTTATTAATTATAAGGGCATTAATGACAAATTTGTTAAAAATCACCATAATAAATGAATGGGATTAGCCAGGCTGATATAGTTTTAAATCAATAGGTTGATGTTAGTGGTCGATTGCATAGTATTAATCTGGTCTAGCTAGTTAGTAAAGGTGGTTGGTTGTGTATATCTTGGCAAATTTCATAAGGTATTTAGGTGGTCAATTGCATTGGTTTAGTGGTCAATGTACTAGGGTTATTTGGCTAACTACATATCAAATGGCTGATGTAGTTACATTAAATGGTTGACTTCTTATAAAGTGGTTGATGTAGTTATAATAGTTAGCCGACTTCATATAAAGTGGTTGATTCAGTTATATTAGTTGGTTAAATTTTAATGAAGTGAATAATTTAGATTGATTTTGATAGTGGTTGATATAGTTAAATACCTAGATGACATAGTAGAAAGTATATTCTTGGCTGACATAATTAGTTATGTGGCTGACATAATATAAAATGTTGGAAAAGAGGTAGTATAGGTTGATGAAGTAGTTAATTTTGGTTTGAATACATATATTATTTATTTTTGTAATGTAATTTTTTGATTATATGATATGGAGAATTGATACATGCATTATTTTTTGATATTTTTCAGAAACAATAGAGACTCTAATGACTAGTATATGTTGTTACTAATTTTGTTGGATAGATTAGCAACTGATGATTGATCATGGCTAATGACATTGGAATTTAGAGGCATTAAGTAGATGTGTCACATTCCCTTCAATTTTGACTTATTCATCATGTTCTTAGGGGCATGGGAGTGGCTAAGAAACACTTTTAGGTGGGTTATGGATGGGGATACCATTGAATTGGGTATTACCTTAGAGGATATCCATGTATATTAGGACTTCCTATTGTAGGGTCACATGTTATTTGTGATACTCATGATACTGATATTGAGAGATGAGCCTTAGCCTTATGGGTGACTAGTTTAGAGAGATATTTTAGTTGTTTAGGAGTGTGTTTATTTGATGTATATGTGTCAACCATTTAGGATATCTAGAAGACTATTATTGTCCTTGTGAAAAATAATGTGCTCTATCACAAATCAAATGAGAAGGTTACACTATATGTGTTTATCTTGTGTCATTTGATATTAGATTAGGGTACTAAGTACATTATATGGTCAATGATTTTGGTTTATTTAGTTCATGATATGTATAATATCCTATCACGAGGGTAGATGACTATGGGCCCTATGATTTTATTGATTTGTTGCATTTATGAGAGGTTTCCTATGTATCAGCATCTGGGGTTACCCCATATGATAGATGATATTTTACCTCATTTTCTAAGATGGATACATGACCATGTACTATGGTTATACCACATTACCCAATATTATATAGATTGTCACCTAGGGAGATATTTTTTGACAGCCGTATGTGGGTATTGTAGCTAGTTGGATTTCTTGGCCAAGTGTTTTTTAAGGATTGGATGATGTTCATATTAAATGAAATTATATGTGGTGGGTGTAGCCGCATATTTTTTCTTTATTACCATGTTAGTTTGGGTTACCACCTCTAACAACACCTATAATAGTGCCTAGATATTGGGCATGGCATGTGAAAGAGTGTTGAGGTAGTGGAGGTGTAAGAGTGCCTATAGATGTGCCTACTATATGACCTCAATAATGAGACCTTAGGGGTGAAAATGATGGAAATAAAAGAGAGAGATGAGATTTATTGAGGAGGAATTGTGGTTATTATTGTACCATAGTAGGCTTTATAGTTACCATCATGGCCACCATGATAATGATATAGATAGAGGTAGATACAGGTACAGGTAGATGAGCAAAAAGAAGAGACACCATAGCATGGATATCATATAGCATAACCTAAAAAAATTTGTCCATGGAGTGATAAATTCATAGTGGATTATGGAATACTCATGATCTCCAACCTATTTTTGTGACACCATAGAGTCATGACCCACTTAAGGTACTCGACGGGCAAGCCAATGGAGATACATTTGTTGGTGAGTGATTTATGTTTTGATATGTAGTTGATGTTTACTATATTGTGAACAGGTAGATATATATTTGTTTAGATAGATTATTTTGATATATATATATATATATATATATATATATATATATATATATACATGATCTAATGTACATTTAGTTTGTGTTTTTCATATATTTATGTAGAAGATTTTATATGGTCAAAAATAGTGCAAGAAACACATCAAGATATTCTATATGATGTGTTACTACATCATGATAATATAGAGATGATTGATCCTATTGTACCTTCTAATATTGATTATGATACTTGGCTTCAATTGGTTAGTGAGGCAATGAAAGAGTTATGGAGATGAGGAGATGTAATACTTGTGCAGTTATCACTAAGAGGGTAAATTTTGAGTTTTAGGCATTGTAGACATTAGTCAAGAAATGGGACAATCATTTGGATACATCTAGAGATATGGCATGTGTATAGGGCTAGGTGGCCAATTTATAGGGACATATTGATGGCCTACATATACAAACAGAGTCATTTTACCACACCATTCAGAGGGCGTATTCTCAAGGATTGATGGGTAGTGTAACTCATCCACCATATATGCAAGGTGGACCACATGTGTAGAGTTGAGATTATATTATGCTAGTAACATTTTGTTGTATTTTATCAAAAATTGGAGCCATTTATAAATAGATCTATATTTTTTATCATGACATGGATATTATGGATGTATGTATTTTATTTTTAGCACATAAGTTTAATTTTTTATATATGTTATAAGAAAATGTATGATGTACTTTTGATTCTTTTCTAGAAATAGTGAACAAATGCATGGTTAAAAATAATGATAGAAAATGTAAAATGTAAAATAAACTAGATCTCATGCAAAAATAAAATAGTAGAACACACTAGATCATGTTGGGAAGTGTGTAAAACATAAAATAATGAGAGTGAAAATGAAACATGCAAAACATACTAAATCATGTTGGGAAGCATGTAAAACATAAAATAACTAAAGTGAAAATGAAATGAAATGTAAAACACACTAAATTATGTTGGGAAGTGTGTAAAAAATATATAAAATAATTTGAAATGTAAAATACACTAAATCATGTTATGAAGTGTGTAAAACATAAACACTAAATTTAACAAAAATAAAATGTAAACTAAGATATGAAAATTAAAAATAATAAGTGAAATTACAAGTAGAAAATGTAGGATATGTATTAATCACTTGTTTATAAAAAGTATAGTTATTTTGTGACTAACCATAGTATAGAAGTTGAGGATGCTTTATAAGGAAAGTTTGGTCCTATCCAAGGTCTTATACTACAACTCACAAAGGGTAAACCAATGAGGTGAATGAAAATGGTTATGAATGATAAGAGGATGTTTGTGAGGAAGGTCTAGTCATATCTAAGGTCTTACATTACAACTCACAAAAGGAGAACCAAAGGGGTATGATCAGGTAACAAACAATAATCATCATGGAGGAATATTGGACATGTATTGAAAAAAGGAAGTGTAAAAAGCATGACATAGGCATTTTCAATAATCCTTAGTAAACATGAGACATACTAAGAAAATAGGCAAGTGCTGAGAATTTATTGGATGCTAAATTCATAACACATTTATTCTCAGTAGACACAAAACTTTTTAGGAGATTAAATGTAGTACTGATATTATCTCATGAAGGTTATATATATATATATATATATATATATATATATATATATATATATATATATATATATATATATATATATATATATATATATATATATAAGAAGAGTAAAATCAGCCTACCTTCCCACAATGCATTCCCCATTCTTTGGGACCCCTTACAGAGTCATTGATCTACTATGAAAATTGGGTACTTGCATGAGAAAGTAGGTAGCACTATAGAGAAATTTGAGACCTCTTATCCTAGTCTATTGGCCTACCACACCCCAATGGACCTTGGCTATATCATGAGACCAATTGTGGAAATTGAGCTTTGACTAGAAATAGGAGATGTACCAAGATATGAATCACATATTTTGGTGTGATTTTGACTTATGAATATTTATTTTTTCCTTTTATCATTTCATTTTTTTAAATGATTTGTATTTTAACTTTTTATGGCTTTTTCTATTCCTCCTCCATGTGGATTCAAAACAACCAAACATGAATGATGAAAGTGACAAACACAAATAAGTTGTAGGCTTTGGTTACATGATAAAAAAGACCTAAATATTTTGTTAGCATGCTAAATAATTAGGCTTTCCCATAAACTAATATGTGATATCAAGACTAACCACATATATGCTTGGTATGAATAGAAAATAAGGGTGAAATGGAGAACATATAGATTTGTGTGTGTAGTGATATAATAAGAAATATGATTTCTAACTAACCATATGTTATATATTAAAGGTGTGTGGATATATAACCATGTTACAAAAATAACTATTTGATCCAAACAAATGACTAACAAATATAAATAAATCATCCTAAATAAAGATATGGGGGAAATAAATTAAAATGAAATTAATACATGAAACATTTCCAAGTGATAATTAAAACATAATATCAATATATGCCCATAAATCAAATCTAAATCATATGAAATTGTAATAAATAATGTAATAAAACACCATGATATGTTCATAAGTATTAATAAATTTGGTAGAAAACATCATTTATAACATCTTATACATCTTTGTGTAATTATAATTTGACTTTAATCAAAGTCTCATCAATATTTGTAGAGAGTCATGAAAATATTTCTTGACACACTATCTATACTTATAAAGTGGGTATGCTAGAAGAAGAATGATGATCATGGGGTAGTTCTTGCAAGGGATACTTGTTGGTCTCAATTTTTGACTCATAATAGAAATAGTTATTGGGTTAACCATTATGATGGGACAAAGGGAGATAAAAACACATGGCACATAATGTCCCATAATTTTTAGGATCCAACTAGGTGAATCCAAAGGCTAAGAAATTTTTAATCATTTAGTTGGGTGAGCAATGATAATTAACCACTGAAAGTTCAATCCAGTATGTATTGTCTGATAAATCTTATTGATGTTTGCTTAAGTCCTTTCTTCCTCATTCACATCGGTGTCACACTATAATACAATGGGTATAATATTCATCACAAAAAAGGGATAAAGGGGGATAAATAATAAAGTATGAAATTAAGTGATTTCTTGACTGAAACAAGATTGCTAATGTTCAAAATCAAAAGCATGCCTGATCACAATTATATCATTGTGTACCAGGTCTAGCTATGGTACAAACCAAAGCAACTCAATGGGTAGGATTATAATAATTTAATTGAAAATATTACCTTGACCTATATTAAATAAAATCAATGAAAGGCCTATGTCTACTACACATAATTTCTTGACACATCTTTAAGTTAAACAAAACATAAATTTAGAACCAATTAGACTAAATATTGCACAATCTAGCTATATATTCATTAGTAAACAAGTATTTCAACCTCTTCTTAACATTAATAAAAAATTTGTTCCATAAAAAAATGATGGACATTACTAAATAACAACATGAATTTATAACCAGACTGGTATCTATTTTAGTATTATTCCAAAAACATTTAAGTGCATCCTTTAGGCAGACAATCTCAAGCCAAAACAAAAAAAGAAAGAAAGGATTGAGACTATCATAATTTTTAGAGATTTTTATTGCATAACATATCCCCAATTTTACAAGAATGTGGACTTCCTTTTTATATCAAAGAGAATGAGACTTATCTCTAAGTAGCACAAGGATCCCATCTCTAGTCATAATTGCCAGTCCAGGCTACTACAACTACATTCGATTAGAATATTCCCTCTATTCTCAAAGGAAATTCAAATTCTACTTGTCTTTTCTCCATTATTGTGACACCTACCTAACTAAAATGATATCTCCACTTCTCACTTTTGGGCCAAGTATTTTGAATGATTCTTTTATTCAACCTATCTAGGAGAATATTTAGGCCAAAAAGCCATCAGCTCACTCCATTTACCTCCCTTAAGTAGTCAGACCCCTTAAAAACTAGCCTCATTAACTATTTTGATGTTTTCCTTAATTCAATCCATTCTAACATTTTTATGGGCCCTCAAATTTAATAATGTGTCTTTTATGACGACTCAGTTAATTGGCATGGTTTGGGTCTATCTTTGATTTATGTGTTTGGGTTCTTTTTGCCACTTGGCACTCATCTATAGTCTCCCAATTTGCTTTGTTAGCCTCTGGACCTTTTTCATTGGTTGCTTGGCTTCTTCTTGATTTCATGTTCATTTTCATTTAAGAGGCTATTGGCTTTGTCTTTTGGGTCCCACTTTGCCACTTGGTAGCTTGTCATTGCCCCCAAGCTTTACTTTTCTATTTACCTCTATCATCATTGTGGCCACATGGATTTTTATCAACTTCTCAATATCTTCATGCTTTGGGATAATGTTATAATACCCTTGATTTCCTAGGCTCTCAAGAGTGTGCCATGTGGAATTTTATCGAGGCCTTAGGGCCATGAGCCTTTGTTAATATTGTTTAACTCTTGGGATTCTAAGTCAATACTATAATCATTCTAATCTATCAGGGTTTTGAGAGGGTACCACATGGTGTCTTCTTAGGGACTCAGGGGAATGGATATTTACCAATGTTGATCAACTTTTGGGCCATTGGGATAATTCCTTAATGCTCTTGAAGTTCTGAAGAATTGAGAGGCCAAGTCATTGAGATTGTGTCACATGGTGTGATCTCATGACCTTAGGGTTGTAAAAAGACTGTCATTTTTAAAAATATTTGACTCCAAATCCATTTATCAATGAGATTTGGACATGTGGAAGGATCTATAGGATCCCAATAAGTCTTTAAAACCTACAATAAAAGACAAGGCAATAAAATAACTAAGGTAAATGAAGTCATTAGTAAGTTATCCTAAAAATAAGAAAATTGACCAATGCATAAAATAAAGGCCAGCTTCTAAGCATAGACACATAATATAACTTACCAATCCATGGTAATGGATTCATGTTATTTCAAAGCTCAAAAAAAATTTGAATATCCATGTCAAAAAAATTATAGAGACTTGGTCATTTTTAAATTGAAATAAAATAATTTAGAGGTACAATTAGAATGGTTAGATCAGACATGGAACTTCTTATGTTCAAAAGACTTGAATTCAAACTTAGTTAATATCAATGAAACATTTAAAATGTAGAACTTCATATCCAAAAACCTACAGACCAAATAGCAAACCAAAACAAGAGGGTCCTAATTTGAAATATGATAATGGGGCATGTTGGACCTAACAATACTCAATGTAAGGAACTAATGTTGCGATGTAATGAAATCCTAAAATTTGTGAGTGAATGTGGGATACAGAGAAGGGTGATCCTTTGTCCATGAACACCTTGGAGTATGCAGCTGATCTGGTTAAGGCGTAGGCCATAAAAAATCATGAAAGTGTTGTTTTATCACTCAACATCTATTTATATGATGTGTAGTACACTTATGTCAAAAATAATAAACTTACCCATATTTAGGGATGTATTCTGAAAGGATCATACGAGGAGGTAAGATCTTATATGTAGACTATGCCTTCTCTAGAAAAAGCATATCACTGTATTCTTGAAGCTATCAATAATGAGTAGAAGAATGATTATGTATGCCATGAAAGAAACAAGTACATCTAGGAGTAGATTGTGAAGGTTGTCTATCTATAGTAGAAGTATATCCTAACGTTTGTTCTTACTGGTGTGCACAACAATCCTTGGCCTAATAAACAATAAATCTATGGATCTCACAATATGGCTCATATTCCCATTGCATTAGTAGAGAATAAAGCTTAGGCAAAGGTCATGTGTCATCACCAATAAGAGGAAAACTTGGATTAGGATAATAACTAGGCTAGGCTACATCAAGAGAAGAGCTCAATGTGGGTTGGCATAGTGTAGTTGACACCTCTAGAGGAAGTAAGTTATAAGGATCTAAGAATCTAACAAACCGGTAATGTCTTGTCTTATCATGGTCAAGAATCATACTAGGAAGAGGTTCAATAGTGAGTGGAGGAGAATTAATGTGTTATGATTCATCTCATACCTATGAAAATTAGAAGAATAACTAATATCAGGTACTATACAAGGAAAAGGAAATATATGAAAAGAACTAAGAGAATGTTGTAAATAATAATATCTATCTCATCATTTTTAGCTTGAGCAAAGTCAGATAAGAAGAGATCATCTAAGGAATATCCATCATCATATTCAGCAATATTAATATAATTAATACATGCATCAATGATTTTAATATTTGAAGAAGCATAATAAATGGAGTGTTTAGTTTTTGTTAGGGTGATTGGAATGTCATCTAATGGTTTTTATCAAATTGAGCTTGTAAAAAGGAGGTAATTCATTGATTATGTGAGAGAGAGATCAAAAGTTTTGATTTTCAAACTAATTTTATCAGGTTCATCATCATCATCTAAGTTTAAAATATTGGGTGGTATGTTACCTATTAATTCTGGGTGACCATTATAATATCTAATAAATTTGATGGGGTATTTAAAACATTATGATTCATGAAATGGTATGCTAGTTAAAGGTTTGGGGGTAGGTACTTTAAATAACACCTCATTCTTGGAATTGTTCAAAATTCTAAGGATTTGTATCTCATTGAATCTTGTATTATCACCATTATAGGGAAACTTAACACATTGACATGATGAAGAGGCTACAACTCTCATGCGATGTGTCCAAGGTCAATCAAGTAAAATGTTATAAGTGGGAAATTAAATATCATGACTTTGATACACACCATGATAGGGAGAACCATGATAAAAATCCAAATACAACCTAGGGGAGGAATTTATCTTCTATCATATCCTTGACATGTATTTTGAGTATATTTGAGATTGCAGTCAAAATATTTAAGAGTTTTAATAAAATCAAGGGAAGCCATACAAGTGCCTGAGCCTTCATTAATCAATACATGTTTAACTTGTATATCTCCTATTTGGGCACTAATGAACAATGGAGGATTATCAACACAAATCAATATCTCATCAAAAATCATTGAAATGATAGGTAATTTGAGTGAAAGAAAGGTATCTATCATTTCATAAAACTGGATAGATATTTCTTCACACTATTGAAGGATGATATCTTTAGATCCTGACAAAGTAGTTTCTTACCCCATAGATGGGGGATGAGGGATGTTCATTTTAAATAAAATTTTCATAAAATGGTTATGATGATGAGGATAAATTATCATGAGTTTTAATAAAGGAATGTGAGATGGGAGATGTGAATTTTTGGCTATATGATCCCATTCATCATATCCCACTAGAATTTTATTAGATAAAGGTGTATAGTGTTAAAGTAAATCCTTTGAGGGTGTAGTATAAGTGTATTTAAATTGATTTTGGTAGGGTGTATTTGATTTAGATTTATATAATGTGGGTTGAGAAATTGTATTTGACTATTTTGATATGGTTGAATCATTGGTTGTGTCTTGTGAATGAGAGGAAGAAGTACCAGTCATGGAATATTTTGTGATTTTTGAGTGAGGGGTTTAGGCTAAAGGAGTATAATTTATATCGATATTATCTAGGTTATTGTCTAATTTTATTATTGGATTTGACACTTGTGATTTTTCTAAATTGATTGGAATTGGTTCTGTGTGCCCCAATTCTATGATATGATATGGGTAAGAATATTGAATAGTACAAAATGTTGAAAAATTATTTTAGTTGGAAGCTAGATAAGGATAAATATAAGAAACTAATATCCTCATATTATTCATATTAACAACATTCTCATCATGCATGTTAGTGTTCGCATCCATAGAAATTTTGACATTATTGGTGGTAGGAGGTTAAGGAGTACTAACTTGATGATTAGGAAGGGGATCCTTGTATATAGCTAAGTCAGTGATAGCTTGATTAAGGGCTTCATGTTTAGTTTTAGTTTCATGAGCCTTATATGAAACTTCATAATCTTGTTGACATTTATGTATGAGTAATTTATAATCAAAATTAGGTACAAGAAGATAGTCCATAGCAAAGTTTCTTACCTGACAAGTTTTATAAGAATGTACCCAACCTGCATGATACCAACAAAATTTATGTGAATCATACCAATGTTTGGTAGAGTGAGTATGATCAAGATCTCATGGTGAAGTTTGAGGAAGATGCTTTTGAATATCTATTGAGGAAATTTTTTTATAGATATCTACATTATTTACTTGGGATAATGTAGAACTAGGTTGATAATTATTATACATTGACAATGAAAGGGTAGGATCCATTGGATTACTTGGAGAAATGACTTGAATGGTGTATATGGAATCATAGGTATCCATAACACCATCATTGGTTGCATTTCTATTTTTATCTTTCATAAGCATTTGAGTCCCTGTGGGAGGGTATGAAGGCTCAAATTATTGAATAAGAAAGTCTTGATGTTTCAATTGGTCAAAGGCTTCTTATAAATATTTTAGAGAAAGAGTCTTCACACGATATTATAATTTAAAGTGAAGATAATTAACACATGAGTGAAATATATTTTCATCTAACATGTTATGTTTAGATTGGTTAGACAAGGATTTCCACTATTTGATGAAGATTTAGGTTGTTTCAGATTATAATTATTTACAGTCAATAAAATGAGCTAGGCTATTTTTAGGAATATCATTAGTTGTAATTATTGAACCAATGCATTAACTAAGTATTCCAAGCTAGAGATAAAATGAATTTTGAGTTGATTATACCAATCTAGAGTGTCACCTTAAAAGGTTTTAACTAATAGCATGGTGGTGGTGAAAGTATTGAGTTTAACCCAATCTTTGTATAAGTTTCCAAAAGCTTTAAAATGCAAGGTTGATTAAGTGGATCCATTATAAGTGATAGTGAAAACTATGCCACCTATGTAAATGTTTATAATTTGAGTAACTAGAGTTTCATTTTTCAAGTGTTTATTAGCGTTGTTAAGAAGTGGAGGTTATGATATAAGGTTACCATGTATATCTCTAAGGGGTACGATGGCATTAGGATTTTTCACCCCCCATTGAATAGTTTGAGGATGATTTTATAGATGCATTAGTTGATTTTGGATTTTCATCATTTGATTGGCACTATTAGTTTGAAAAGTATCAATTTGATTTAAAGTTGGTAATAACAATTGATTAGTGTTAATGGTATTTTGACTAGTGAAAGCAACATGGGATGCACTGGTGATCTGAGAGGTATTGATAGTTTGAGATGAATTAGTATCTTGAAATTCACTACTATTTGTAAGAATTTGAGTATTAGTGTGAGCAATTTGAGTATACCCACTAAAGGTTACTCCTACCATGTTTGTAGCAATTTTTGGCATGGAAGATGATGTCATTATAATATGAGGAAGCATGAGAGGAGAAAGGTGTGACATAATTCATAGAATGGCTTGCCCCAAATCCTATAACAAAGTAAGGTGAGGGTGAATGGGGTTCACCAATGTGAGGTCCCATAATGAAAATGAATGTCAGATCCTTACCCTCATTTTGAGGGTTTTCATTGATGAAAGGATCATTTCAATCATATACTCAATATCACTTTCATCTTCTACTATAGGTAAGAATAGAATATTAAGATAATTATAATGGGGAGGAGTCCCATAATTATTTGTTCTAGTAGCAACATGGATATTGTTATGATTAGGATTATTTACCACATGATAGGGAAGATGTGTCATAAATACTTTATGAGGATTAGTAAGACTCATCATGTTAGTTTAATTTTATTGTGTGGCATCATCAAAAAAATATTGCATGATGAGAAAATTATGTGGACATGTATTGGAGAAATTAAAGTCTAAAGGTTAAAAATAAATGAGATCAGGTTGATCGATCTAGTTATACTAACAAGATTATAGAAAAACCTAGAAATAAATTAGATTGAGATTTTTTATCTAGTTGAGAAATTAGGAGAATTAAACAGTCTATAAACTGACTAGGTCAAGTTGGTCAACCTATTTAGATAGATAGAAAAATAGAGTAGGTTATAAATGAAATAAATCAAGTTGGTCAATCTAGTTGTCAATATAATAAATTAGAACAGGTTGTGAAAAAAATTAATTGAGTTGGTCAACCTAATTGGAAAGATAAGAAAGTAAAATAGGTTGTAGGATAACTAGATCAAGTTGGTTGATTTAGTTCAAAAGACAAGAAAATAGAGTAGACTGTAAACTAGTTAAATCAAACTCATCAAACTTGTTGAAAATTTATTAAAAAGAACAGTCTATAGGCTGACTAGATCAAGATGATCAATCTAGTTTAAAAGTATAAAATAGAGTAGTTTACTAGATCGAACTGGTTGATCTAGTCCTAAGGACTGGAAAAAAATTAAAATGTTTGAAGCTGGATGATTTAGTTTTAAATATAGAAATGAAGTTAAATGCACTGGTAACTAAATTGAGTTGGTTGATCTAGTTAAAACACATAGCCCATAACTTGTATCAATTCTCTCTAATACAATCTATTGTATGCACTAAATTATGCTTGCCCCACTAATTCCTACTAATTTAATCTAAATCCCATGTTTCCTAACTAAAATAACTAATATCTTATTATCCATACCCAATTCCTATATCCCACATAACCTTTATCCCATCTTAAAACTAATCAATCACCTCATTACACCTCTAATAGATCCTAATACCTACTAACCTACTCCCTAATCCTACTAACCAATTTTAAATTCAAAAAAATCCCAACTACCCACCCACCACCATACACTAGCCTTCCCTAAACCCCTAAACCCTATGGTGATATTTTTAGAATTAGAGGATTCCATAAATCTCTCTAATTTAACCCCCTTCTTTTAGAGTCTTCATATTTTAGAGATTTCCATGGAATTAAAATTTTGATGGAAATTTTTTAACCACAGATCTAAATGACCTAAATTTGAATTTGGGCCATAGATCTTCCCCCTAATTTCCTATAAAACTAAGCTCTCCCCCCAACTCTCAAACCATCTATTGAGCTCATACCAAAACCATGCCAAAATAATTATAGGAATCCTATAGCAAAAATCCTTAATTCCTATCAAGCATCCATTATCACAAATCTAATATCAAGCTATCACTTTGTCAATCTAAGTCTAATCATTTACTTGCAAAATCTTAGAAGGAGGTAATGTGAAGCAAGGGAATTTGGTAAGATTATTATAATTCTGATTTGCTTTATAAATCCTTCTTATTAAGTACTTTGCATTTTGATTTTGGTTTAGCATTGTTGAATTCATATAGAGCTCAAAATATCTCTACATTTTGGTGACCACGGTGGGATCAATTGCTCCCATTTAATCATTTTTTATTATTAGTGTTATTTCTACTAGCTTGTAGGTCTAACTGGATTAATAAATCTTGAAATTTTTGAAATTTTGCATACACAGGTTATCATCATAGGTTTGCTCTGATAGTCATGGTATTGTCAATCTCAATCATGATATTGCAAATTGATAATAGTTTTCTGTCACGGGTCTATTTTCAATAATCTCACAATTGTCCCAATAGTGATAATGTCCTGCTAGTCATGAGATTGTCAATCCTAGTTATGATATTATAAACTGCTAGTGGTTTGTCTTGTAGGTCTATTTTTGACAATCTCATCACTTACCCAGTCATGATATTTCCCTGGTAATCATGGGGTTATCATTTTTAGTAGTGGTATTGTTAAATCTACTAGCTAGGTCCATAATATATCATGTCTCTACTAACCCTTTGCACCTATAGATTGTTTGTTTGTTGTTATTTATTTTATGTGCAGGACACAAAGGGGAATCATCTAAAGTCTAGGTAGTTATTTTACTTTGACAAACCCATAACTCTCCCACTCATGGTATTGCCCTGGTAATCATGGGATTATCATTTTTAGTAGTAGGATTATCATTGTAACTGCATTCAAAAACTAGTAAAACACTACCATTATCTCCTTTACATTATAGTTCATCATGATTTTAGAATCTATTTAAGAGGTTCCAAAGATCTGTAAATTTGAAATATTTAGGAAATTTGATCTTTTACAAAACTTAAAAATTTCCTTATATAAAATATTTAACCTCTCATTGACTAAAGACAAGTGCTGACAAATGATTTTCTCTATCTTACAGGACTTATAAAAGGCACAAGAGAAGGAAGGTTACCTAAAACTCATCATACACATTGGTTTAACCTCATTCAACAATACCATGACTACTTCAGACGTGGGTTTGCCCTATGAATAACAACCTTGTCACTCTCAGTAGCAGAATTATCGTGTAGCGTAGTTAAGACTAGTAGAATTTTATAGTGTTTTCATTGTAAATAATTGTATTTAAAACTAAAGCCCTGTAAATATTTTAACCGTCTTTCTACTTAAGTCATATATATATAGACTATTTTTCTTCAACACTGCAATATCATTACTTATTTTTTTGCTATTAGTCATGGGTTTGTCGATCTAAGTCACGATTTTATGGTTCATGACAAAACCACAACTATCATTCCATAGCTAACAATGGGATTGTCATTGTTAGTAGTGGTATTGTTAGATAGTCACAATTTTGTGGTTAACTATCATAGTTAGCTAACATCTACAATTCTATAACTCTCCTAGTCACAGTTTTGTCCTGTAAGCCATGGTTTTGCACTATGTAGTTGCCATTTTATAGTCATTTTTGCATTAAATTCAATCCTTTTTGAGATCATTTTTAGATCTAATTTTTGTGAATTTTGCATCACTTCGAGCCTCTCACAAAGCCTAAATTTTTGAGATCATTTATGCTCGCCCCACTAATTACACTAATTCTCATTAATCTGGCCTAAATCTCATATTTTTTAGCTAAAATAAATAATATCTTATTACCCATACCCCATTATTATATCCCACATAACCTTTATCCCATGTTAAAACTAATCAATCACCTCATTACACCTCTAATAGATCCTAATACCTACTAACCTACTCCCTAATCCTACTAACCAATTTTAAATTCAAAAAAATCCTAACTACCCACCCACCACCATACACTAGCCTTCCCTAAACCCCTAAACCTTATGGGGATATTTTTAGAATTAGAGGATTTCATAAATCTCTCTAATTTACCCCCCTTATTTTAGAATCTTCATATTCTAGAG
This sequence comes from Torreya grandis, assembly GCA_037957365.1. NCBI lineage: Eukaryota > Viridiplantae > Streptophyta > Pinopsida > Cupressales > Taxaceae > Torreya > Torreya grandis. The sequence goes on along the minus strand of JARHVA010000644.1, from coordinate 1,835,604 downwards.
ATTTCTATGGAATTAAAAATTCCATGGAAATTTCTTAACCATAGATCTAAATGACCCAAATTTGAATTTGGACCATAGATCTTCCCCCCATTTGCCTATAAAACTAAGCTCTCCTCTCCAATCTCAAACCATCTATTGAGCTCATAACAAAACCATGCCAAAATAATTCTAGAAATCCTATAGCAAAAATCCATAATTCCTATCAAGCATCCATTATCACAAATCCAATATCAAGCTATCACTTTGTCAATCTGAGTCTAATCATCTACTTACAAAATCTTAGAAGGAGGTAATGCGAAGCAAGAGAATTTGTTAAGATTATTATCATTTTGATTTACTTTATAAATCCTTCCTATTGAGTAGTTTGCATTTTGAGACAGGTTTAGCATTGTTGAATTCATATAGAGCTCAAAATCTCTCTAAATATATAATACAATATAAAATTGTAAATATCAAGAAGGAAAAAAATTAAATTAGATGTTAACTAAATATCTTAAAATAGTATTAGGATATTTTACTAAATATGGTGTTTGATAATGTAGGTTTATAAAGATATTAGCTTGTCTATTAAATAGTGTCGGTCTAATGTTTCAAAGTGATAACTATGGAGGAAACGACATTCTCATATCCCACTAAACCCAATTTCAAGGGTAACTTGGAAGTAAGTTATCAACACTAACTACTAAATTATGCACCACAAAATCAAATGGATGGATAGATGCCTAAGGTTCAATACAAAGAGAAATCCTAAGCATTTCTAAAATACTATGAGGTACTTGAAAACCAAAGACCATGTTTAGCTATGTACTATGTCTATGAGTATTGGGGCTATCCCCTTACATCATGATATATATAAATAATATTAAAAGATCATAAACAAAATATCATGTAGCCCTTCACAATAGTAGCTAAGTAGTTTTAAAACTTTAAGCACATAGTTTCTAGGGAAATACAAATAAGATGAAAATAAAGGTGAAAATCAATTTTGTTGAAAACCAAGTTGTGAATTTTTTGAAATTAAATAAAAAAAAATCCAATTAAAAATTAAAAGTGATTGTAATTATTATGAAATAGAGGCTAATTTCCTTTACTTATCCTAGAAAGTGAAACATACAAAATAAAATCAAGCAGGTCAATCTAGTTGTGCAAACAGTACATAATGGAATCAAATTGGTCAGCTCAATCTGTTGTAAATCAAGTCCAAACAAAATAAAATTGACTAGGTTAATTTATTTTGATGGCAAAAAATAGATACAAAATTAGATCGAGCTAGTTGGTCTAGTTGATTATGGGGGTGCAATTTTACAAAACTAAAAAAATGAGAAAAATAGTACAAGATTTTGAATTTTAACTAAAAAGTAGTAAATAAAATTTGCTTAAATTTTTCAAAATGGAAATAATAATATGTTAAGAATAAAATTGGAGGATAAAAAAAGATCAATTGTGCCTATTTAGTAATTTTTTTGAGAATGTTGAATTGTTATTTTTTATCCTGTAAAGGTAGAAAACAATGTTATTAGATAAAATCTAGCTAGTCGATCTAGTCTAAAGAAAACTAATAAAAAATAGGAAAATTAAACTAGATTGATCATATCAATTTTGTCAGCTGAAACAAAAATATAGGAATAAATAAAATTTATCTAGTCACTTTAATTATGCATAGAAGGTGAAATAAATAACTGGATCAACCAGTTTAATCTAGTTGGTTGAAATTAGAAACCTTGTGCATAAAGAAAAAATAGGATCAACATGCTTGATCTAACTGAAAACCCATGCATAGAAGATAAAACATGATCAATAAGTTTGATCTATTTGAAAAACTATACATAAAAGGTAAAACGTGATCGATGATTTTGATCTAGTTGAGAACCTATGCATAAAATGATAAAATAGGATTGATAGGCTTGATCTAGTTGATTGTAATAAAAAAATTAAAAAATTTAAGGGTTAGATTCACATTGGGTTCACCAGAATATATGTAATTAATTAATATAGATCTACAACTTATCCTACTTAGTGGATTCCAATATCGAAAAAGCTAATCTTATTAAAAAATTCATTGCATAGCTATTTATATCAAGACATGACCAATTTAAATCTGTTAAACCTAACCAATATATTTCTTACTACACATCAACAAAGGAGAGGGTTCCAAAGTCTATAGTCAAATGACATTATGTAATCCTATCTAGGCCTACAATACATAAAATAAATTTAATTTAGTGTTGACTAAAGTTTGTGGCACAAAAAGAGATAGTTAAACAAACAAAACAAAACATGTAAAGAGAACTCTACTCAAATTAATGTAGGGGTAAACTAAATAAAGAATAAAATATTCATCCTATTATCCTATGTAATATTTATCTACCAAATGAAAGAGTAATAGTTAAGAATATTTACCTTGAATTGAACATGTCATGTCTCAATCTCTCACTTGGCCAATAGTGATTTTCAAGAGGTTTTTGTGACTTTGTAAGGATCACACTATATATTTTAGCTCTAAGCTAAAAGAATCTTACTTTGAATCTAAGACATTCCCACAAGACAAGATTATTTCCCTCCAAGGAACTACCCTAAGAAATGACTTCTCAATTATAGAAATAACATAATTGTAATTTGCAAGAATAAGAAACTGAATGTTCCCCTCTCTTGGATTGAAGTGAAGAGGGTTTTTATAGCCAAGGATTGATCTTAAAACCTCTCGATAATTTAGTCTACATGATCGAACAACTCAATATTGTTAGGTAGGAAAGATAGTCATTAGGTCTCGAACTATGTCAGCTAGGTCAGCATAGTTCTATAATGTGTGCTCAATCTCTAACAAGATTGACATGGTCGACATAGTAGTAAAATGAGTAAAAGGGGTGTATGCTTAGTCAAGATCTATTTAGGAAGGTGAATTGTCTTATAAGAATGGATAAATGGGTTTTAATTGCTTAGGTATTTGGATAAAAGTAACTTATAGAAGTTTTAGGTAATGGTATAGGGACCAACAATCTTGTGAAGCATCAAATTTTCTCCACCCCTTTCCCAATACACCCTTTAAGGCATGTACTTAGATAAATTAAAACTCAATAGGTTCCTATAAGAGATAAAGTGTTAGTAAATGATAAAGATTAAAAATATTGTATGTATATAGACCCTATAATATTTCTAATGTCAAAATAACATTTATCAAGGTGTATTTCCAAATGGGTCATGATACTCATGAAATTTGAACTAAATTTTATTTCACAACAATAAGTAAAAATACAAGTTATTTCAAATCAACTAGTGACGACTCCATTAAAGGAAACTCTACCAATTAATGAAGATTTTTAGAGATGATTTCACTTTTTATCATATTGATGATGACATTTGGACAATGTACTTTAATGGATTTAAATGCACCCCAGTTTTTTATGTTGATATTATTTTCATCACACCTCAAGGTAAACTTATGCCATCTTCTTATCATTTGGGATTTTCTTGCATAAATAATATTGTAAAATATGAAGCACTCATATTAGGATTATACACAAAACGTATAGTACAAATAAAATTTCTCAAGATATAAGGAGATTATTAATTAGTGGTCAACCAATAATAAATATAGACCAAATAAAGGAAGAAAATTTAATTCCATATAAATAATTAGGACAATGATTAATGACATGTTTTTAATATGTTCTCATATAAAGCATCCCTCAATAAGACAATTGACATGTAGATGTCATGTCTAGTGTAGCTTCTCTAATTCCTATTTACATCAATGATAATCATTTTTATTACTATATAATAGTTAAAACAATCATCCATATCTATGTCATAAGTGGAAGCCTTAGAGGTGCTTGTAATTCCTCACAATGCAATTAATTCAAAATGGTAAAGTGCCATATATAATTTTTTATTCAAAGTAGCCTACCATAAAATGTTAAACGTATTTAAAAATGGAAATTATAATGAGATTCTACCCATTATGTTCTTATTGATGGGTCTTTATTTAAAATATCAATTTATGGACTATTACTTATATGTTTAAATAACAAATAATCTAAATGATCAATCTTTGACATGCATGTGGTGGTAATTTTAGTGGCAAAGATATGTCTCACAAATTATTACAAGGTTACTATTTTCCTATAATGGAATAGGAATGTCATGATTATGCAAAACTTTGTCCACAATGTTAAAATAATAGTAAACTTAATCGTAATCCATCATATTAATTAACACCTATTGTTTCACCCTGGCCAATTTTACTATGGGGTTTTGATTTTATTGAAAAAATAAATATGGAATCAATTGATAGTCACAAGTTTATCGTTAAAACCACTTAATACTTCACAAATTAGGTTGAATCAATACCTTTACAATCCCCTATAGGTTAAGACATGTCAATTCTTAGTGACACGTTATTTCAAGGTTTGTAATTCCCTCAGATATTATTACAGATAATGGATCATATTTCAAAAAAGAAAAAAGTTAAAAGATTTTTTACAAAATATAAAATTTGCCTCACTTTTTTTACACCATATTATCCACAAGGTAATGGTCAAGCAGAAACTACAAATAAAAATCTTGTTAATATCTTAAGTTAAACCATTGCAAAGCATGGAATATATTGGCATAATCAGTTCATTCATGCACTTTGGGAATATTGTACATGTGTGCATACACCAACAAAAGAAACACCATACCCTCTTATTTATGGCATAGAATTAGTATTATTGCTTGAGTTGGAAATTCCTTCCTTATAGATATCACTTATAGACATAATCAAAGATAATTAGTATCAGATATTACATGAATTATAAATTCTTGATGGCAAGCGTATACAGGCTATTGAACATCTCAAAGCTTATCAAGATCACATCAAACATACAAATGGAAAAAAGTTTTGAAATCGATAATTTCAAGTAGGTCGTCTTGTGTTAAAGGAAAATTTAAAAAATATATATGTGGATAAAAAAAATAAAGGAAAATTTAAAACATACTAGTTGGGTCCATTTGTGATTATAGAAAAATTTAGTACACGAGCTTATCAGTTAGCTACAAAAGAAGGAAAACCTATGAAAAATATAATGAATATCATGCATTTGCACACATATTATACTTAAACACATATCTTATAATTCAAAAATTAAAAATCTAATTGTGCATAGCTTCTTAACTATAGTATCATAGTATGTTTTTGCTTACTAATTCATTGATTTGATCAATTATCTAAGCCCTTGGTTTTTGTTAACTTTTTCACTTCTTGAATCTTATTTTTCACTATCTAGATCTGAATATTCCAAAATAGTGGTCAAATTTTTTAGTTCTTACCATGTATCCTTTGTTTTCATAGTCTACACTGTTAATTTTTTATATTCTACCAAGGTCAGAACCATCAAGTAGAGGTCAGGAATGTCTATTGTTCCTGGCCCCAGTTGGACATTATTATCCTCAAATTTTCACTTATAAATAAAGAGTAAATAGAGCCTTAATTATTTGAATTTATATCTTTTTTTAGTCAATTTTAGTATGTGAATCAATGCTTATTCATGGAAAATATTTCTCCTATTTTGTATTACTCATACATACAAAAAACTTTGGCAAGTATACATTTGATGAAAGGAGGATGTACAATCAATCCTTTGCATACATTTTTTAGTCTCTGAAAAATTTATTAAAGTCATCACTCACATATAGTGGGGGCATTTTTCTCATACATGGCCATGTTATCATTTCTAGTGCATCCTTATATTGAATCATCTCATAAATTATTCAGATCCTCATCTTTTTTTCTACTTTTGAACATTTGTTGGGCACTAGTTTTTATGTTTTAAATTTAGAAAAGTACTAAAAAATTAAAAATACAAAAACATTCAAAATATTATAAAAATTAAAAAATAAGGACTTGAACATGATTAAACATTTAGTTTACATCATTGTTGTGGACAAGGAATATGTAGAGGGGAGGTTAGTCTTGTGTTAGTCCAAGAAATAAAACTCAAATAAACACACTAAAATCTTAAAACCTCTAGTCTATAACTAGAGAGAGTATAGATAAAAATAAAGTATATGAAACACAACTAAAACATAAAAGAAAACCTTCTTTTACCTTCTTTGGGGCTTCCAAATGGTTTGTTGAATGGCTTGCTTGACTTGTGCATCAATAAATCTTCATCAAAGGAGCTTTGTTGGCTTCACCTTTCCTTGGCACCTTGGCTTTGATTGCTTGAATTAATATTTGAGCATGGTAACACTAATTTCAAGGCATTTAGGCATTATAAAACTACATAGAGAGCTTTTTGAATAGATTCATGCATAATAACTTTGCACTAAAATATCTTAAAAATCAATAGGCATGGCCTTGTATTTATCACCTTAAGAATTCACTCTCATCCAAAGTGAGTTAAGGTTGAGTTTAAACATGGAATGGATTTAAAATAACCCTACGTGAGTTGAGACTAACTCTAGTTGAGTTTAAAAATTTCATGTAATTATAATTTTTAGTTACTTGGCATGGATCTCAAATTAAATATTTGGAGATATTTTGGAAGAGCTTGATAACTCATAAAGTCAATGATTAAAGGTTTGATATTTTGATTTTTAGAATTTATATTTTTAGATATTCACTAATTAAAAATGGATAATTAAACTAAATATTTAATATTATTTATTTAGATGATTGATTTTTATTAGCATTTTATATATTTTAAGATTTGATCAAGTGCCCCACTCAATGGGTCCATATGCCAAATTGACGTGATTAAGGATGAATATGTGAGAGGTTATTATTGAATACAAGCTATTATCCTAAATAGGGATGCCTCAATATAATTTTGATCTTTGATGCATGATACACAAATAAATTTGGGACATTCAGTGATTCCTAAGTTTACTTTGCAATAGTTTGTAGGAATCAATCTGAAATCTGATCGGAAGCTAGTTTTGGCTAGAATTGGATGCCTTCAATTTTTCCATATTTGGGAAGGTGTTGCAAGATATAGGCATAGTAACATATTTTAAAATAATGAAAAAAATCATTTAATAAATAAATAAGATAATGATTGAAGAACCTCTAAACAATGTTTGGAAAACCTATAATGATGCCCCCTCGAGGAAGTGGTTGACAATACAATTGATGGATGGTCCATAGAAAAGAAGCAAGAAAAAGAATGAAATTAACTCATGGGTGAGATTAATTCAATTTATATAATTATTACATGCATTTATTTAAAAAGTAATGATTTTCCCAAAGGTGGTTATAATCAGGAACAAAGGTTGAGGCACTAATTTAACCAAAGGTGGTTATAATCATTGGCACAAGAACATGTCTCAATAGGGTAGATGAGTTGAAATAATGATTTTTCCATAGGTAATTATAATAATTAAGATGACTTGAATTGAATAATGACATTTTGGTTGTACCCCAGTAGGGTAGATTGGCAAGCATAATTCAATGATATAATTTATCATATAGATTAAAGATGAGTGAGTACAAACGTAAATGCAATGGCCTAATGACTAAATAATCCATAAACAACCAAGCACACAAGGATGTGCAAAGTGATGAATAGATAATTGAAAGAAAAAGGGTGTCGAGCTGACTTGAGATATGTCATATATCAAAGCATTGCCTACATAGTTGAAATAGACCTCAAGCTAATGTAGTTCACCTAGAAGCAAGAAAAAATGGAATGAGGAATAGAAGAATAAGAATTGATCAATGTGAATGATTTAGTGTTACCTAATAATGTGGAAATGATCATCCTTATTATCATTTCTATAACTAGAATGGTTAATGGGTTGATTTGATCAAGGAGGGTGGGAGGATTTATCAAGGTGACCAAGGAGAAGTATCATGGCCTCATTACTTGTAAGATTTATTGAGATAAGTTTTGTTGTAGCATGTGATGGTATGCATCATGATATAAAACACCATGATAAAGTAGCCAAAATATGCATAAGGACTAACTCTTGATCCAATAAACAATTAAAAATAATGCACCAATGATAAAGACTATGATGACAATGTTGACGTATGAATATAGATAGACTCAAAGATAATGTGAAAGGAATCACTCAATAAATGGATATAGACTGAGTCAAAGCAAAACAACAAAATCAAACAAATAAAAAAATAAATAAATAAATAAACACATATAAATCTTGAAAGTAAAAGCAACAGAAAACATCCTATTGTCAACCAAGTCAATATCTATGAATGAAATCTCAATGGACAGATAAACAAGTAGTGCTCCCAAGTAAGGATACATGCAAAGGGAAGGTCACAACTCCAATGGTATTGGAATGGATTGGAACTAACAATGGGATTTCCCTAGTAGGCTGGATCAAAGATGACTAACTAGGTTTAAATAGGACAAATATTTTGGATTTTAAGTCTTTATATTTCTCTAGGAAATTATAAGCCAATTTTCTAATTTTTAGGATTTTGAAATGTTTGAATGTTTTCAGAATTGTTGAAGTATCTTAACTCAGTATAGATTGAAAAGATATTTCTCATAAAATGGTGAGAACATTGAAAAAAGGGGACTGAGCTGACCTCAATGTGAATCGAGCACTACCTACATAGTCTCATTAGGACCTTGAGTCACAGTAGTTTTGCCTACATAAAAGGCAGTGAGATCCAACTAGGTAACAACAAGTTCATGCATTTAGGAAAATGGAAAGTCAAATGATAATAGTAATGGTGAGGTGATGTGGCAATACATGGTAAAGGTATTGTTCTTAATTTTCTCATAGGCAATTATAATTAGGAAACAATGACATAGGTCAGTGATACTAATTTTCCCATAGGTGGTTATAATTAGTAACACAAGGTGGAATATTGATTTGCTCAAAGGTGGTTATAATTAGTAACACCAATCAAGAGTAAATAAAATATGTAATTACTAGATTGATTATCATTACTTTCATAAATGACCATTTAAACATGTAATTTTGAAACTACTAAAACTGAATCAGAATCCCCTTATAGAAGGTGTCCAAAGAACCAATAGAACCAAGGTTAAAAGGGATATGTAGGGAGGCTAAAAAAAATTTGGTCAATAGTGAATGTATGGTAAAATGGTATGGGGTATGACTTAAAGAAGATGATAGAAGGGAAATATTCTATAATGGTAATAGGGTTGCCCTCGAGTGATAAGGTAAGGTAAATGGAAAGATGAATGGAAAATGAAATTGGTAAGGTAAATTGTAGGGTATGAAATAACAACATAGTGAATGGTAAATGGAGAAGGAAAGGTAAATGTGTAGTAAATGATTATATTATTTCTAGCGATGTAGAGATGCACATCCTAATCAACATATGATATAATTGAATAGTCAATCATGTAAATTGCTAGCCTAAACCTCTTATGAATAGTTGTTCCATCAATAACCTACTATAGATTTAGACTCAAATAATTTTGTAGTAATCTTCATTGGTCATTGATTTTATTTATTTCAAATGTCGAGACAAGATGTCTTTATAACCTCTAAAAAGGAAAGTGCATACAAGAATGGCAAATATGGATAAATATTGGTTGATAGGTTTGATTTGTAAATGTAAAGGTGGATGATAATGGAATGTATAATGGTTAGGAAACAAAAGAAGATTAGTATTTTTAGGCACACATAATGTTTTTAATTCTAGATTTGACATAATTTTGGTTGTGGTAGGGTCAAAAACATCTGAATATGCTCTTGACAGGACCAATTTTTTTTGTTATTTGGGTTGGATAGTAGCTATCATTTGATTATGTTATAGATTAGAAGTTTTATTGACATAATCTTTGATAATGTCTTCATCAACTAGTGAATGACTATTGTACTCAGCTATTGGCACCTCAAAGAGGTTTTCACTAATAAATTTATCTTGATTTTCCAATAGCACCTCCAAAAAGGTTTCATTGAGGAACACTGACTTTTGACTTTGATTATTTTCTAGCACCTCAAATAAGATTTCAATAGAAGATGCTGAGTTTGGAGTTTGATTTCCCCTAGCACCTCTGAAAAGGTTTCACATAGGAGATTTTTCTTCTTCTATTTAATGTGTTCTTGGTCCCCTTGATATTCTTTAACTGATATGTTGTTGTGGATTCAACTCAACAAGATATGATTTTGTCAGTCTCAATCGATACTTGTGAAGGGTGGAATGTCAATATAATGGCTAGGTTGGTTGGTGTTAATGGCATGTGGAATGGTAATGGAATGGAGAGGGACATCACAATCCTCTTAGAAAATACTAGGATAACTTGTGTCAATATTGAAGTAATCATCCTCAAAGACTGTATAAGGATCACAAATATATTCAAATTGATATGCAAGGCATGCATAACCAATATTTTAATAGACATGAACATATTTTGACTGTAAAGTTGATTCTAACTCAAGGGACTCTGAATCTCATGTAGATACTGATGTTGATTCTAATTTTGATGCTAAATATGATGTCAGTTCAAGAATAGAACCTAACTTCAATGTTGATTATTTATTTGGTGTGGATGTTTCTATAATGATGCCTTGTTAAATGTTTGGTATTGGATAAGTAATATCCTATGATGGCATAATGGGCTCTTCAAAAATAGACTCATGTAAGGAGGGTTCAACATATACCAGCTCATTTAGGTGAAGCCCATCAAAAAGAGGGAACGTCTCAAGGTGTGACTCCATAGAGACTAGCTTATCAAAGTGAGACTCCTCAATGATAGGAAAAAGGTCAAGAGATAACTCCACAAAGACTGGCTTGTCAAAGGGAGACTCTTTAAAAATAAGATAATTATCGATATAATGATTTGTCTAAAGGAGGTTATAATCATTAAGAAGTGACTCAAAAAATATTGGATTATCAGAGTGAAACTCCTTAACAATAGGGATAGTATCAAAAGGTGATTCATCATAGGTTGACTCATCATAAATAGGTGTTTCAACAAAAACATCATGGATTAGTTATTTCTCTTAGCCTAGGGTTAAAATAAGTTATAATATACTAATTTTGAACATGTCTTTGTCTTTGAATGATTTTTTATTTTGTATAGGTATTGATTAGCTTTGTTATGGCTTGATAATTAGCATAGATTTTCTAAAGTGAGGAATGGTTGGTAATGGATTAACTAATTGTTGATCTAGGATGGTAACTGTGAATCATCTAGTCATAATTATATAGCTTTGTTGGGATAATGAGTTACCATACCTAGAAGGCCCTAAAATGGTAATGGTAGGGTATTGTGAAGCTTGGTTTCTCACACAAACCAAAGGATGAGGGCCTGGAATAGTAATGGTAAGGCATTGTAAAGCTTGGTTGTTGTTTTAAGCCAAAGGATGAGGTCCTAGAATGCTAATGGTAGGGTTTTATGAAGCTTAGTTGTTATCATGAAAAAAATTATGAGGTCTTAGAGTAGAAATGGTAGGGTGTTGTGAAGCTTGGTTTTTATCATGAGCCAAAGGATGAGGTCTTGGAATGGTAATGGTAAGGCATTACAAAGTTTGGTTGTTATTACAAGCCAAAAGATGAGGTCAAAGAATGGTAATCCTTGGATGTTCTAGAGCTTAGTTACTTACACAATCCAAAGGAGGTTTAATGGTATAGGTAGGGGATCAGGTACCATTAGTGTTGAAAGGGAAAACTTGGTACATTAATTGGCCTAAAGAAGGTATCACCACATACTATGCTTGAGGATCTTGGCTTTGTTCTCTAGATTGAGTATTATAAGGAGGATAAAGATCCATCTCAAAAACCACATCATCACCATAGGGGTCTTGAGAAAAGTCATGAAATGCAACCATGTTATCCTAACTTAAATTTTACATGGATCCACTATGAGTGTAATGATACATATCCAAATTAATGATGAACATTTCAAAAAAAATCCTAGAAACTCTGAAAAACAAGGTCTAAAGGACAAATGGTCCAAACATGGTCTAACTTGGTCTAAAAGTGGATTTGTGTCTCCAAAAATGGTATGTGTTGAAACTTATTTTAAATGAATCTAATGTCAAATGTCTTACACAAAACGGTCAAGTGGATGAATAAAATCCAAAATGCCAAACCTTAAGTACAAAGTGTTTCAAACAAGTCTAATATAGGTCTAAATAAAAAAAAGTTCCTAGGTATTTTGAAAAATAAGGCACACAAGCTAGGCTCAAAACAAACATTGCTAGGTCTTTTGGGAACAAGTCACAAGACCTAGACTTTAAACAAAATAAGGTCTAAAAGGCAAGATATTTAATATAACAAATTTGAAACACTTTGAAACAAACTAGGCATTCAAAGTTAAACATAAACTTGATCATTTTGTAAAAATACATGAGACAGTAGGCATATGGAAGATAGACTACTTCCCCAAATCTAGGCACAAAAATAGTTTTCAAATTGAATAAAGAATTATCCTAAGTTACACAACCCAAAAGTGAAAGGCAAATATTCTAAGCCAAAATTACAGAAGGTCTAGATATAAACCAATCAATGTTTAAATCTAAACTTATCAAGGTTAATTTTGAACTCAACATAGAAATCTAGGCTTTTTGAAACAAACTACAAACTAGACAAAAATTAATGGCATGATGGTACTAGGTATAGATCCAAAAGGCACACATGTTTTTGGTTTCAAAATTTAGAACCAAGGTAATAAGTCTTTGAAACAATATGAGTATTATAAGGATTTTATCATGCTTTAAAGTTATGGAAAATGGTTTTTTTCATGACTCAAAGGCACAAAACTTTGAATGAAATGGGTAGTGTAGTGATACCCTTTTCAAACAAGTGGCATACACACAAAGGTTTAATGAAATGACTAAGGCAAATGTGTGATGTCAAAATGAATGGCATAATGCCTCTTAAAAAAAAGGGGTAATGTGTAAATAAGACTCATTTTTTTAGGAATGATATGATAAACAAATAGCTTCGACTCAAGACCATGTAAGCAAAGAGGATAAAATGACAAAAATACCTAAGTGTAATGTCCTAAATCCTAAAACTGACAAGTTTGCATCATATTATTGAATTATATCTATATACTTACTCTTGAGAGGATTTTAAAGTATTAATCCAAAAATTAAAAGCACATGAAAAGTAGGTTTTTAGGCCCTCTCTTCTCTCAAGATTTTATATGGTGACATAGAACTTTGGGATACTTTCCCTGCATCAACAGTATGTCTAAGGCAAGTGGGGTTGTCTAAAGTATCATTTTTTGTTCATTTATAGATGGTCACATATGTGTGGTAAAAATTAGGGAAAAATTATGTCATTTGGATCCACTTCAACCAACTTATTATGAAAAGGTCGTGTCCTTTTCACAACCACTACATCCATCAATTATTCAGTGTAGTGTGATGTCTTTAGTTACCCCTATATTCTAAGACTGAGTGCCACTAACAGAGCTTGTTTTAACCACTCAAAACAAGCATCTCATTGGGTCACCCTGAATTTATATACCCCACCATGAAGTGAGGTTGAAATGATTTCAAGAGATGAATTCTTGGGTCAACACTTCCCTAAAGAACTTGTGAGAAGGCGATGAACTCCTGCCCACAAGAAAAAATACATAAAAATAAAGACAAGTGGAAGGACTTTAGGGTCATTTTTAGGTCACCCAAATAATAAAAATTTTGGGAAGGGCCTTAGTGACTTTCCTTCCATGTTTTTGAACCAAAGTGACAAATGTAAAGAGTGAGCATTTTTTATCACCTGAGTTCCCTAAAGGGGACTGGGGGAGAGCATACACATGACACTTATCTTGCTAAACAAACACTTTTAATAAAAAAGCATAAAAATGAAAACTCTTATAAGTATTTAATTAATGTGAGAGTTCATTTTAATAATACCAAAATGAAGTATGTAATGAAGTGTGTTCCCCTTGGCTTTTGTTTGTTTGATAATTACAAAAAAATTAAAAACAACTAAGAGATGAAAATAACTAAGTACATTTTAATCACCAAATACAATGTGTGTAAGATTTAACCATGCTTAAAATTTTCTATTTGTTAGAGGGTTTGCCTACTTAGAATCCCAAAGTCAAGTGAGAAAAGAACATTTCAAAATTAGCTCTTGGGTTTTTTTTATTTCTATTTGCAAGATCGATCATCATTGATCCACAAAGATTGATATCGATCCATAAGGATTTATGTTGATTATATAAATCAATGTCAATAAAGTAGATTATTTATGTTTTATACAAAATATATAGAAACATAGTTTGTTTTGATATAAAAATAGTTAATAGAATGATCTCAAAATTAAAACATCACATTGTATCCTGTAAGAAAATGGGTTATACAAATAGTATGTAGATATTCAAACATAAAATGACAATAAGAAAAATTAAATAAATCCACTATTAGATATGTTCTTGGCCATGTTCTATTTTTCACATAGGGATCATGGTTGATTCATGTAATCAACATTAATCTGTAAAATCAACATCAATTCCTGTAACTTGTGACTTGCTTAAAATAAAAAGATGTAAAAAATGAAGTAAAATTTTGAAACTTGAAGATTTTTATACATCCATTGGAAAAACTAAAATTACCATAGTGATCTCCTTAGTTATATGATATTCTTGGTCCCATCAGGCATGTTAACATGTGGACAAGGAATACATAGAGGGGAGGTTAGTCTTGTGTTAGTCTAAGAAATAAAACTCAAATAAACACACTAAAATCCTAAAACCTCTAATCTAGACACTAGAGAGAGCATAATAAACAAGCAAGCATACGAAACACAACTAAAAAATATAAGAAAACTTTATTTTACCTTACATGGGGCTTCCAAATGGATTGTTGAATGGATTGCTCAGGTTGTGTATCAAGAAATCATCATCAATGGAGCTTTGTTGGCTTCACTTTTCCTTGGCACCTTAGCTTTGATTTCTTGGGTTACAATTTGAGCATGGTAACACTAATTTCAAGTCATTTAGGCATTATAACACTACACAAAGAAATATTGTTGAAGATATTTGTACATAATAACTTTGCATCAAAATAGCTTAGAATTCAATAGGCATGGCCTTGTATTTATAGCCTTAAGAATTAACTCTCATCAAAGGTGAGTTAAGGTTGAGTTTAAACATGGAATGGGTTCAAACTAACCCTAGGTAAGTTGAAAATAACTCCAATTGAGTTTAAAGTTGTCATGTAATTATGATTTTCAATTATTAGGCATGGCTCTAAAATTAGATATTTTGAGATATTTTGGAAGAGCTTGACAACTCATAAAAGCAATGATGAAAGGCTTGATATTTTGATTTTTATAATTTTGATTGTTAGATATTCACTAATTAAGAATAGATAATTAAATTAAGAATTTAATCTTGTTTAATTAGATAATTAATTTTGACTAGTATTTTAGCTCTTTTAAGATTTGATGAAGTGCCCCACTTAATGGGTCCATAGGCCAAATTGGCAATTGTTATGTCACAAGGTTATTAGGGATGAATCCATGAGAGGCTATTTTTACATATGAGTTAGTATCCCAAATAGTGATGCCTCAACATTATTATAAGCTTTGATGAATGGTGCTTGAATAAATTTGGGACGTTCAATTATTCTTAAGCTTAATTTTCAATGATTAGTAGGAATCAATCTGAATTTCAATTGGAAGCCAATTGTGGCCTAAATTGGATGTCTAAAATTATCGTATGTTATTTATCTCATTAATATTAGATATCATTTTTTTTATCACACATGAATTTTACTAGTATTCATGAATGTTATCTAAGATATAATAACTTTGCAAGGATTAAGGTGTTGGACTTGCCTCTAAATAGTAGCCTTGCTAAACTAAGGGCATCTTATCCACATGTGAATATATGAAGGTATCATCATTCCATTACTCATTATTTAGATATACAATATTTACAAATGTATTTTCTAACATTTCTATTTATAATTTTGTATATGGATATGTTATTTGCTAGGATATGATCACATCACATATGCATGGTTTAGCATATTTTTATTTTTATGTTATATTGATGTTATTTAATTATAAATAGTACATTACATATTGTTTATATATTATGTTTGGCCCTTGTCCCTTATGTGAAATTGTTTAAACATCTTTATGAGATCATGTTTATGTATGTGAGACATTTGAACATGTCCATTTTATTTTGACCTTTTGCTCTATGTTGTGTGTGACATTTGAACAAATCCCTTGTTTGTGACATCATTCATTTTTTGTATGTATAACTATTTTCTCTTGTGATATTTTAGCATGTCCCTTGTACGTGGCCTCTAACCTTATCTATATGACATATGTTTGGTGTGTGTGTGTGCTCTTTGATCTTGTTAAGTTTGATGAGTGCCATGATCTATATCATGCACTAAGTTAATCTATAACATACTAAATTTATACTCTATTATATGATCTTCGATGATATAAATTTTTATGAGTCTTGCCTCTTATGTTACATACATGATTCAAATAACACATATCTTACTATGCTAGCATTATATATGTTACATTATTAGGTTATTAAATCTTACTATGCATGTTGAACATAAATTTTATTCTAGAATGAATGAATTTTAAGTTCAATTCCCTCACCTGAAAATGGGGGCATTTTAGTGAGTTTTTCATACATAAGTCTTTCCAAGATTAAAAAAAAATAGTTTTGGTACATAATGTAGTTTCAAAATGGTTCAAAATTTAGTCATTATCATAGTTTATGGGAACATATTCCATGCATATGCACATATATTTCATATCAAAGCAATACTTTACACAATTTTGAGTGCATGATACAAGTTCATGTACAAATTTTAAACATGATTTAAAATTGGCAACTACATACACTTTCAGGTTCTACATTGTTAATGGGGGCATGATACAAGTTCATGCACATTGTGTTATTTTACAAAAATCAAAATAATATTTTCTAAGTTATGGACATGGTAAGAGCATGGGTGTACTCCATTCTATTTTAATCATGCATTCATGAATAAATTTGAAATTGAATCTACAAGCCATCTCTAGTGGTTAATTCATTTTAAGTGCATAATATAAAAAAAAATAGTTCAATCCTCTCTATCATTATGTCTGTAAATACATTTTAGATTTCAACATGTTTCACATCTTTAAGTTTCAAAGACCAACTAAATTAAATTGAAGTTTCTGCATCCCTCAATGGGTTCCATTTTCATATAAGTACAAATTCAATTTAGGGTTTGATCACCCTCTAATTTCTCCATTGGTTCAACCAAGGAATCAATATATCCAATGCTTTAAGGAAGTATCACCTCCAATAAAAGTCATAAAATCAATTCTAGTTTCACACATATAGGTGTATTCCTTCCATGTTTTCATTTCAAATTCAAATTTTTAAAGTTCAAACAATTTTTAAATTTTCAAATTTATAGCAATTTTTGAATTTTCATATTTCAAGTGAATTTTCAAATCTCAAATTCAAACTTTTTCAAATTTTTGTTTTCAAAATAAAAAGATCAATAATTCATGTGTTTTTCAAATTTTTCCAAACTATGGTGACTTGCATGATTAGAGTACTAGCTCAAAGGAAAAGTGTGTCATACACACTAACATATATTTTTTCTTTAATGTAATAATTTCATTTTTAGATTAAAGGGGGGCCAACTTTAGACACCTAAATTTGATCAAAAATACTTGATTATGTCATTTTTAACCCTTTTCCACTTTAATTAACTTGTGCACTTGATTCAAACCCATTTTGGCGCCTTGGCTTATCCTAAGCACATGTGAAGACCTTTTATTTATAATATGACATTCATCATCTAGATAAATGTTCCATTAGTTGAAAATAATCTTAAGCATCTGTTCAGATGGATCCAAACCCAATATGTGGCACATTTCCTTAAGGGTAAAAATTGTCTTGTTTGGGTCAGGGTGGCATACATTCCTAGCCACTACATTATGTTTTTGACCCTTGCCTTCTCATGGTTGTATTTTAAAATTTAACCCTCCTTTAGTTCATCTTCCATGTTTTTAGGCTTCCAAGTATGTGATTTCCCCTTTTTAATTTCTATAAATTAACATTTAGATCACTCGTTATTCCACTTAGCAATCAATATAGGCACACTTACACTATTGCACATTGAACAAGGCTTATATATTCTTATTGAGTCTAATTATAAGCATTATAATAGGTCTCCAACCAAGTCACAAGTCTATTTTACTCATCCCAAATCAAATCATAATCAAGTATTCAATCCATCTTTATATTTCTTCATATAGTAAAAGGAGTAATATTGCACAAAGCACTCTAGGTGGGAAAACTACATGGACTTATATTTTCCCTTCATATTATTGGATACATAGGTAATGAGTAGTCATTGTAGGGTTGATTTGGGTTGGTTCATCCCAATTACACTCTAATTTTTTATATTTTTTGGTTTTCAATCATTGCAAAACTCTACTAGGGTTTCTACCTTTCAAAAGTTATTTGCAGGTCTTTAGCACACTTTTCCAAGTCAAAACTTCATATATAGAACTAATTCTCACTATCAAACATGATTCTTCCCTAATTTTATAGTTTTATACAAAGGGTCAAAATTTCAAACTATGGTTAGAAGTGGAAGTCAAGACAATTATGACCTTTTTTATCTTTCAATTCTAGTTTATAGATTTTGTAGAGTGTGTTCCTCTTTTATTGTTTTTGCTCTCTATCAATCAACATAGTCAACAATCAAATAGAAACAATTAAGTTTATATTTCATTTGCATAGTTAGCCTTGTTTTCAATCATTTTCATCTTGTTGAATCTAGTTATTTTCCTTCATTATGTTTATCAAAAGTACATTTTCAACATTTTGTTATATTCTAATCATTTTATCAAAATTAGGGTTTATTACCACATTAATTCAAATTTTGGTAAAATAATTGCTTTCATGCAACTTGTTTTGTACATCATTTTTTTTTGGGTGCATATGTTCTTGTGATGTGTTATGGGAAAGATTCATTGCTTTGAATTTAATTCTTTGAATCATGAGAATTTTAAATGGACTCATCCAATATTACTTGTGATGTCATATGTCATGATGTGTTAAGTTATAATGTGTTATCATGCCTTGGAATTATAATAGGCATTTAATGTTTGGTGGATTGAGGCGGCATGGATGATGTTAGTTATTTGTTGAGAATTATTGTAAGGGTCTTACTGCTATATAAACATGCCCTTACATTTGATCCATCTAGTCAACAAGCTTAAGGATAGATCAAAGCAGATATCTAAAGATATGATATTGTAACACAACTCATTTGACGCATAGATTTTATGTTTTTGTCATTCTCTATGTACAAGTTATATTTTCAACTATTGAATTGTAATAAATAACTTAGTTATGTGTTGTTTTACTTGATTTCATTATTTATATTGTGAAATTCTAAAGGATGTGTGGTCTAAGTCATCTCTTAATTGATACCCCTTACCATAATTAAATTATATGCCCCACAGTATAGTAAAAATTTAAGGTTCCCAACCTTAAGGTTTCTATGAAAAATACCACAAATAAACCCCCATAGAAAGAAACTACAAAATGGTGTGAGAACCATATGAGAACAACTCAATATAGATGAATATCATTCCAAAAAGGCATTTTTTACTATAGAAAATGAATATAATATGATATCATTTCATCCTATGGACATAGGTAAAAAATTATGAATAATGACCCCTATTCCACTATTAGTACAGTTCAAGTTACAACATCATCATTTGAGGAAGAAGGTCATATTTTTCATTCATATATGTAAATGTAAGGAAAATATTTGTACTTCATCATGAATAATGATAGTGAGAAAAAAATCATCTCTACAAAAATTGTATGGAAGATGAATCTAAAAACACCTCACCCTCAACTATCCTCCATTAGATGGTTGAACCAAGGAAAATACATTTGTGTCAGTAAAAAAGGTATTATTCCTTACATAATCAAGTCATTAAACAGTATGTGTTATGTGATGCATCACCCCTAGAGGTTTGTAACATTTTTATTTTGAATCCACACATGAAAATGAGATAAAATATATAATTTCAAGACCTATAATGTCATCATCACGTTAGGTAATAAATCCTACATAGTCTTTGAGGCCCCTCTTAAGACGATAATGGGTTTGATTAGTGAAAAGTCGTGTAATTGTGTAATTGGTCACACTGGAAAGATTTTTATAATGTTTATTGGGCCAACAAGAACTTGGCACATCATTGTAACCATGTAATCCATTATATATAATCACACTATACAACAACAATAGGTGAATTAGGTCCTAACAAATTACACATATGTATTTATTACACCTACTAGTGTTCCCCTAGACTGCTAAGTGAAACATCCCATCAATTTGATCTAGGGAAACCCTTTTCAAATGGACTAGTATACAGACCCTCAGTGTTCAAAAATAAATGGATCAAGCGACATATTGAGGAACTAATCCAAAAAAGCCATATTTATCTTAGTGTGTCACCTTGTGAAGCTAAAGCATGTTAGTTCAAAAAAAGGATTGGATATGGTCATTATGTATTTACTATAGAGCCATTAACAATATCATTTCAAGAAAAAATATCCACTCCCACACATTGATGACCTCCTAGGCTATCTCAAGGGAGAAATTTTCTTCACAAAGATTGATGTGGAGTCAGGGTGTCATCAAGTACCCATGGATCCATCTGAATTTTGGAAGATAGCATTTATGTTTGAAGAAGGTATATTTGAATGGTTAATCATGACCTTAGGCTTGATTGATGCACTCACAACATTTATGTGGATGATGAATGATATATTATGACCATTCATTGATTCCTTTGTGGTTTTTTCTTAAATGACATATTTATTTTCAATAAAACATGGGAGGAGCTACATTAGGTTTGACAAGTTCTTAAAACCCTACATAATTATGAGCTATATTCCAACACAAATAAGTGTTATTTTTCTTTGTAAAGTGTTCAATATCTAGGATATATATTAGACAAGGATGGTGTACACATTGACCCAAATAAGATCTAAATCATCAAAGAATGGCCAGCCCCTACAACACATACAGAACTCAAAATCTTCTTGGGGATAGACAATTTTATATTTTGATTTGTAGTTAGATTATATCATATTTCACAGTGTCTAAACCAAGCAACCAAGTGGGAGGAAGGTCAAGTTTGTGTGGAACACATAACAACAATGACATTTTGAGGAATTAAAATGGAAATAAATTTTATCACTAGTTCTTACCTTACTAGATTTGCAACAACCCTTTGAGATTCAAGTTTATCTTTTAAAATATGTACTTAGTGTAGTCCTCACCTAACTTAGAAAACCCAATTTCCTACCATAATGAATCATTCATATATATGGTATGTAGGTATCCTACATATGAAAAATAACTTTATACCATTGTACATGTGTGAGGGAAATGGAAGCATTACGTTATGGGAATGGGGACCATTATCCACATAAATCACAAGCCTATGTAATTCATGTAGTCCCAAGGAAATTTGTATAGTGATTGCCATCAGAAGTGGCACACCTTCCTAGAATTATTTCATATTAATATCAAGGACAAAAAAGGTAGTTAAAAATAGGTAACAGGCTGGTTTAACTACCCTCAATTTACATCACTATCAACTCACCCTCAATCATACTCTAATATATGGTTGAACAAAGACATACATATTATTTTTAGTCAAAAAAATATTCTTCCATACGCAATCAAGCCATTAAAATATGTGATGTTTTCCTTGGGCATCCATACATGTGGAAACAAGATGGAATCTATCAGTTCAAGATCCATAGTTTCATCATCACGTTAGGTAAACAATCCTACATAATCCTCATGTTCCCTCCTAATAAGACAATAGACATGATTAGGGAAAAGTAGTGTAGGCTTGTGATTGGTCACAATGGAAAGTTTGTTCTAATGTTTATTAGGCTAGAGAACACTCAATAGGTCATTGTAATCATAAAGGATTCTATATAGAATAAAAATATATCATAACAACATGTGGATTAGGGCTTATTAGATCACACAAATGTCTTCATTACACCTACTAGTGTTCCCCTTCACTTCCAGGTGAGACATCCCATCGACTTAATCCTAAGGACATATTTTCCAAATTAATTAGTATATAGGACCTTAGTTTTATAACATGAAGATATCAAGTGACAAATCCTGAAGTTTATCCAGAAAAGTCATATTTGACTCAGTACATCACCTTGTGGAAGCCCAATCATGTTATCTTGAAATAAGGATGAAACATGGAGAATTTATATTGACTACAAGTCTCTTAATAAGATGATTTTTAATAAAATTTATCCACTCCCACACATTGATGAACTCCTAGACCAAGTCAAGGGAGAAAAAAAAATCATAAAAATTGATCAGGTGCCCAAGTAATGAACTGGTGGACAACTCTCTATATGTGAATCTAGATGAAGTTGTGTGGGTGTGTATAAAGTTTGACAAAGAGATAGCACACACAAATATAGAGAGATGTAGAAATGAAACAAAAAATGTATTCTATTTATTTGTTCATCCTATACATCGCATACTCTTGAGAAAGATGTATGGTTGTTATCTTCTAGCCTAATTGTTGCTAATTATCTGATCTTATTTTAATTTTTAATGTTATAGATATGTATATATATTTACATTTTGAGAGGTATGAGATTCATTATGTAATTTGAATTTTTTTCATGTATGACTCATAATCATCTTTAACAGTTATGCAGTGACATCACTAGTTATTGTTACTATTGAATTGTGAGCTATAACATTGACACTAAAAGAGTTGTGTGGTAATGTAGAGGTGGAATTGGATTGAAAAAATCAATGTGTAGGTGTTGGTCCTCATGAGTAGTTTATTCTCATTAGTGAAAAACTAGCTGAGAAACAATGGTGATCTGCAGTTGAACCCAATGGCATATCTACCTAAATCAATGTAGACTAGAGAAGTGTCCCCATAATTATCGCATGCCATGAGAATATACTAAGTGTTAACATTAGATCCACCAATGGTTAATATACTTGGGTCAGTCACCCCTCCTTGTGAATAAATAGTTTCAAGTGTGTTAATTATAAGAAGCAAGTGTAGAACCTTGGCTTCTATTTATTGCTTGCTAAACTATTTGGCTTGTTGTGGAAGTTGACCCATTCTAACAACTCAATATATAGGCATAGAATATTTATGTGTAAATAGGTTTTATATAATCTAATATGTCTTTATTGCATGAGGTATTATGTCAATTGGCGATGAAGTATGAAAGGATAAGTATGTATAGTTGTATAGCACAATCTTCTTCAAAGTTGGTGTGGCATGTGTTGAGCATGGAATCACTTCAAGAATCTAGTATATCTTACTACTTATGATATAACTATGTTACAAGGATTGGTTTTGTACATACACTTTGACTATATATGTATGGATGTCCAAGTACATCATAGACATCAATGGAGGCTACATCATGAACTAATTCTTCCTTGAATGGATGAATAACACATGAGAAGTGACATTGAAGGGAAACACAAAAACCATGGTTGTTACAGGAACTAAACCATCCCAATTTTTAAGGTTATGGATGAGGCATGGTTGAAAACTTCATTCGGTTAATGGTTGTTTTGAAATGATAATGTTCATGTTTTCGCTGTCAATTATAAAATCTAGTTTTTGCACTTGTAACCACATCTATGAATGTAATATGAATTAATCTTCAACATATGGCATTGTAGGGTTTGCTTATGTGATGTTGACTAGAATGTTAGGATCTATGTTAATGATTCCATTTGAGGGACTGACATCTTCCTCTATTTCTATATGTATAAGCAAGGTATTTTTTGCATGGAAATGTACATTGGATTAGTGTTTTTTTTTTAATTTTCACACCATTTACCTAGCTTAAATGATTTGGACTTATCTAAATAAAGTGTGTTCTCTAGAAAGGAGGTTGTCTCTTTCTTTCCCTTCTACTTGAACTCCTCCTCAATTGTTGTTTCATAGCAATAAGCATCACCTATCACCTTAACTTTGATCATTTTCAACCTAAACTAAATATATGTTTGTAAGACACTTCGATAGTTGAGGAATCAATGTTGCTTTATCTTGAAAGAGCCTAGTCTTGCATATAGAATATGGAAAGCATCAGTGTAGGCTTGGACTGACTGGTCTAGTCCTTTCTCCAATTTTGACCACTACATGGAGCGATCATCATAGACATATTCAGAGTAATATTCACCTTTGAAGGCTTCCATAAAGTTATACCAAGTTGTTTTAGGATCAAATTATGTTTGTTATTTCTCCAAATAATGTTTTTTCCACCACTTCTTGATAGGGGAAAATACTTTAAGAAGTGTAATCTTAATCTTTTATTCATCAAAAAAACCATTCATGGAAAAATAATATTTTAACCAATCTATGTAGGTGGAAGAGACTAGGTTGGGCACAAACACATCAATATATGGGTAAGTGCACAAAGTTGGGGGACAAAAAGTGGCCTACTCGTGGACATGATTTTCTTGAAATTTTAAAAATCTAAACTTTTGTAGATAATTTGAGATGTCTACACTCCAAATTTGAAGATGGTGTAAGAACATGAAATGTAGCATTTCGAGTCTAGTTTTCAAAACACTATTTTTTTTTTAAAAATGGTTAAGTATAAATAGGTCAAACATCTAAAATTTAAAAAGGAACTCCTAATTTTTTTAATAAAATAAATTAGATAGATGGTTATGTGGTGCACCATTTTTTAGAAGCATTTAATATTTTTTGAAACACTTTAGTTAAAATTTATATAAGATCTTCTAGTTTGTGACCTATATTTTTTTTATTTTTTCAATGAATACTTTTTTTTATAAATTTTGCAAGTAAATAGATCTTGAAAACTGACAAAAAAATGGATAGCCATCCATGCAGCATGCCTAACTAGCTCAAAAAAAACAAAATTTAGTTTTTTTTAAATGTGTAGAATTAGGCCTAGTTTGTGACCATATAACTTGTTTTGCACTTGGATCAATGAAATATAAATTACATGAACATGTATAGGCATTTATGTTTGCAACATATAGTGGCCTAAAAAAGGTATAGTCAGAAATAAACATAATTTGAAACCTTAAATTAGTCCAAAATTTATAAAAATCATATTTTTGGAAAGAGGAGAGTGTTCTCATCATGATGGTATTAAGTTTTTGAATTTTAACATTGAAATTCATAGTGTATTTGGTGATAAAATTTTAATTTTGTTTTTTTTATCATAACTCTCAGACTCAGTTGTAGATTGACAGGTCCTAGCCTTTGACTCAAGAATCCAAGCCATTTCTAAGCCAAAAGGCACGAGATTTGAATTCAAATTAAAATATCAAGATCACATTAATATATAATGCAATCGTGTTAATAGATAACATGACCATGTTAATAGATTATATGATCATGTTAATAGATAATGTAATTGAGTTATTAAAAAATTAATAATGTGATGTAAACTGTTGTTTTTCACATTAAAACATTGAACATATAGACTAAGTGAATCTTGTTTAATTGATAACGTGCTCTCATTATTGATGGCATGATCTAAGCATGTTATTGATGACATGATCACATTATTGTTAATGTGATCTAAGCTCATGCACATGAATCTAAATTTGGCCATAATCTTATATTTAATATTATAAATGTTAAGTATAAGTTTACATTTATATTGTTACATTTATTTCCTTATAATTTAAATTTATTTTATTAAATATAATAAATTAGGGTCACTCTACATGTGATAGAGTTGGTCTCATAGTTGTACACCTTACAATGTGGAAAATAGTTTTTCAAAATCCAATCTAGTTAGTACTTAAGCTTTTTTAGGGTCTAAGTATTAAACCTAGGGATTTCAGTACATAAATTTTGTAATCGATGTCCATTTTTGGTAAAATATAGTCATTTTTTAGGTTTGTATGCCTTTCAAATTGATTCTTGGCATTTACAAGAGTCATAGGTTTGTCAAAATTGAATTTCAAAAACTACTCACTTTGAACTTGATCCAAAGTGGTGTGATTGGGGTAGTACAGGTCATATTGATGATCTACACACATTAAATGACCACTTTGTGTTAATTTCACTTGTTCATTGCCCCTCTCACATCCTTAATCACTTACTAGTCATCCCTCATTACCCTTAATCACTTTCTCATCATTCCTTATTATCCCTAATCACTCCCTCATTGACCCTCACTATCCCTAGTCATTTCTAATCACTTCCTTATCATCCATAATCACTCCTTCAGTGACCCTCATTATCCCTCATCATCCTTAATCACTCCCTCCCCATCCTTCATCATCCCTAATCACTCTTTCCTCATCCGTCATCACCCCTAATTGCTTCCTCATCCCTATTCACTCCCTCCTCATCCCTAATCACTCCCTCATTGACCTTCATTGTCTCTCATCATCTCTATTCACTCCGTCTTAGCATCCCTAATCATTCCTTCATTAACTATCACCATCCTTCATCATCCCTAATCACTCCATCCTCATTTCATAATCCCTAATCAATTTTACCTCATCCCTCATCATCGCTAATCACTACCTCATTGACCTTAGTCATCCCTCATCACTCCATAATTGACCCTCACCATCCCTCCACCATCCTTAATCATTCCCTCATCATCTGACATAAGTATATACTCTAAAGATATATTTAATTCCAATCATATGTTTTTAATCCATTATAATATAAATTAACTCTTTTATAGGACTCATTGTGTTGTCAATACCCATTTTTGATAGTCAATTTTAGTAGGGAATGAATTGGATAATCTTTCAAATTTATATTCAAGTAACATAAGTACTAACACAAAAAAGAGTCTGAATTTTATTTCATCATATTATCTTTGTTGTGCAGCTGACTAGATGAAACTTTATTTAGTTCCACCTTTGGTAGATTGGTTCAAAAGATAAAAATTAAACACAAATATCTTGTATAATTTTCTAATTCTAAAAAGATTTGATTAGATGCAAATTTATTTGGTGTTTCCCATTCATGTATGACTTGAATCTTGGTCAGGTTCACACATGAACTCCTTATGTGTGTAATGTATCCCAGATATTTTATCTCTTGCATGAAAAATGAACTTTTATTGATGTTATCATAAAAATATGTTTCTGTAAAATGTGAAACACTAGTTCAACATGGTTTATATGTTCATCCCATGTTTTCTTAAGATTAAGATGTCATCAAGTTAGATTAAAAAATACATAGGTAAAGGGCCTAAAGATGTCTTTCAATGTCTCAATGAATGAATTTGCTACATGAGTTAATCTAAAAGGCATAACCAATTAGTCAATCAATCATTCCTTTATTTTTAAGACTATATTATAAATGTCTAGAGGTTTAACACGAATATGATGATGTCCAAACTTAAGATCAATTTTAGAAAATACTTATACACCATGGATATGGCAGAAAAATGCCTTAATATTAGATGGGGATAATAGTTCTTCACTTTAATATTGTTAAGATTTTTTCAATTGATTCACAACTTTGGAAAAAGCATAATTGTGCTTCTACAAGGCAATGATTTGGGCATGATGTGTCCATTATCCATGATTTCATGGATCTACCACTTGATCTTTTCATTCTTTATAAATGATATGTTGTATAAAGAGGTTTGAGGTAGAGGTCGTTAAGGGATCGAATCAATAATATTGTTTAGTGTGCAATATGTAGTGTCGAGGAATCCAAGAACAAACACACCTTGTTCTGATCCCACTTGTTAGGATCTTGCTCCTCAGAAAGAGCACAATATGATTACCAAATACAAGCAATTAAACATGTAGAAATATACCAGAAGCACAAGTAACTAGAATTCACAAATAGCACAGAATATGAGAGACAATACACTATCTTGTATTAATACTTGTACAGAAAAGAATACAATAAAGAGACGCCACTCTCTTCCACCTTACAGAGGCTTCCCACACCTCAAGTGTACAGTAATTCTTCTTCAAAACACTCTCCTACCAAAAATGGTCCCAACACACAAATCACACACAGAATTGGTGTTCACCTCTCCAACCAGTCAGTAATAACCCTGCCAGTACACCAAGCACTCTATAGTACTTCAAGTAGATCTCTCATGAACCTGCAACCTACAATTCAACAGACCATACTTACACATGTAGATCTCCTATGAGCTTGCAACAACCTGCAACTCAATGATCTTACAATGGAAGGATCTTCCTTGCCTTCCTTTCTAGCTCATCCATACAATACATGCCAATGGGTCTATAAATAGATCCCAGACTTAAACAATAACTTAGACTCTTAGTTTACTATAATTATCCACATAGCTCAAGACTCGAAATAGCCTTTACATGCAAACACTTAGTTCAACTAACTAACTGTTCGTGCAACAAACAGTTCTAGAACACACAGGCGATTGACGTCGGTCTCTATCTAACTGGTGCTGACAGATGTCGGCCGACTCCCTGTCAACGCTGGTTGCCTTCTGCATACATCATGATCGACGTCGGTCTGCTACCGATGCTGGTTCTTCTGGATCTTCAACAACCTCCTATTTTCATCTGCATAGTTGAAGCTTTTAGCTCCACAACCTAACAATCTCCCACTTGGAGATAAATAGCTGCAACTGTACCTGTACCTATACTTTATCTAGTTTATTCCCTTGGATTTGTATCCCTCCTCAAGATCACTCTTGAAGACCAACCACCAAAAATCTTTTAGTGCAACACCTGTCATCCAAATCACCTGCCACATCCACATCTACAAACCCATGTAGAAAATAACTTGACCTTGCATAGCATGTGCACCTGTTGTTGGTCCCTCTAAGAATCCACTGAACTGCCCTCCAATGCATCTTTCCCAGATTGGCTCCAAACTTGTGACAACTCCCACTGCTTAGGAAAACTCAGGTCTAGTACATACCATGCACTTAACCTCATTATGTAAATTAAGACATTGTTCTGTGAACTGTCCAACCATCGGCGTGCTAACCGGTCTCACACAATCATCATAAAAATAAGTCAACCTATGACCTTCCATGTCCCTAGAAAACACTCATGCCAAAGAACCTTGTTGCTCCCAGATTCCTCATGACACACCTCTGAACTAGCTTTACCTTTAGTTTAGCAATACCCTGTATATGTAATTCTGTAACAAGCACATCATACAGTAATAGGATAATGTAGTTAATATTATCCAACCTGGTAAAGAGAAACACAATGATCAAACCTCCATTGTCTTGTAGCTTATTCAAGGCCATATACCCTGGCCTTCTGTCTCACGTATCCATTTTTGCTCTTCTTCATCCTGAACATCCATTCATCTCTCAGTGCTTACTTCCAGCTGGAAACTCCACCCAAAACTCCCGTTTGGTTCTCCTCCAAGGAATCACATCCTCATCCATGCCAAGCTCCCACTGTTTCTTGGATCTACCTATTCTGCTTCTTTAATAACTTCCTGGTTCTTTACCATAAGTGAGCAACAAGTAGTGTAAAGAAGGGAAATGACGAATTTAAGGCTTAGTTACCCTTTAAGTCCTCCATATGGGCACTTGAGACTCCATGACAACTTGTTGTCCACCCAAAATTTGTCTCAGTGACCGATGTCGGTCACATCTTAGTCTGCACCCGATCGATGTCGGTTCCCTGCGACTACCTCATTGCCAACGTTGGTTCCCCCTTGCCAACGCTAGTGTTTATCTACCCTGAGTCACCGATGTCAGGCTGCACATAGCCAACATCGATCCCTGTCTGGACACCGACATCAATTTTCTAGCCGACGTCGGTCTCTGTGTTTTTCTTGTGAGAACTGACTTCTACTCGCGAGCTCCTTTTGGATCAAACCCTTGTCCAAATCACCCTTGCTGTGCTCAAAATTCTTCTGCCCCTTGTGCTGAACTCTGTCCATCACCTTCTCCTTAAAAACCAAGGCTTTCTTGTTCTTATCACTAACATCAGATTCCTCAAGAAACGTCACCTTCCTCTTTTGCATACATAAATCTTGATCTATGCTCTTCAAATCTGAAAGCATACCCTTTGACTCAAGAACATGCATCTCCTTCTTATTCATGTGACCAAGCCTATTAAGCCACATCTTTGAATCTACAGTTGAAGTAGATAACCCAAAAAGAGAATCAGTAATACAAGTAGATGGATAAAGTGTACCTACTTTCTTACCTCTTGCTGCAATAAGTGCACCCTTAGTAACCTTCCAAGAGTCTGCTATGAGAGTTACTATGCAACCCTCATCACCCAAACTTCTTATAGAAATCAAATTCCACTCCAGAACTGGGATATGCATGACCTCCTTTAACAACCATGTGTTACCTGTCTGTAATTTCAGCTTCACTTTCCCTTTGCCAACCATCTGACAAGGCTTACCATCCCCTACACAAATTTCTCCAAAGTCTCCCTAGACATACTCATGAAAAAATTCCCTATTTGGGGATGCATGAAAAGAGGCACCAAAATCTAAAACCCAAGACTCTACTTTATCCAAAGAACATACCAAAGCATCCTGTGCAACAAAATCTACAACATCTGCTTCTTTTTCATGTCCTTTATGCTGATCTTCACCCGACTTGCAATCTCTCTTTAAGTTCCCTTGCTTTCCACATTTCCAGCAGGTTATTCTGCCATACCTGGATTTGGATCTCCTACCTATCTTTGACCTTGATCTCCCATGCTCTATCTTCTCTCTTTGCCTTCCTCTGCCTTCATCACTCAAAGCATTCCCTGATGATTCACTTGTGCTTTTCCTACATATCTCTTCATTCAAGATCACACTCACAATATCATCCACTTTTAAGATTTTAGAAGCAGATGCAGTATTAGAAACTACCATTACCAAACTCTCCCAACTTTCAGGGAATGAACACAAGATTAAGAGAGCTTTAATTTCATCATCAAAAATAATATTGACTAAATTAAACTAGTTTACCAAACCATGGAAATCACTAAGATGACTATGTACAGATCCACCTTCCAACATTTGCAAATTAAATAATTGCTTCATAAGAAATACCTTATTCGAAGCCGAGGGTTTTTCATATAAATTTGCCAAAGATTCTATCAACTCTACCATTGTCTTACACTGTGATAAGCTAGAAATCATAGATGATGCAAGACTCAATCTTATAGATCGCAGAGCCTTTCGATCAAGAACCTCCCATTCTTCATCCTTCATATCTCGAGGCTTGCAATCAACCCCACCCAATGGTAAGTACAAATCTTTCTGATATAGATAATCTTCAATCTACATCCTCCATAATTGATAGTTCTTACCATTAAACTTCTCCATTTGTAGCTTACTGTCTTCTGCCATTGCTCTACTCCCACTCAAACAGAAACCCCTGTGAGTAACCTGTAATCAACACACACTAACCATATCTAATCCAATCTATTAGTATCCCAACCTAAAAGCTCTGATACCAGTTGTCGGAGAATCCAAGAACAAACACACCTTATTCTGATCCCACTTATTAGGATCTTGCTCCTCAGAAAGAGCATAATATTATTACCAAATACAAGTAATTAAACATGCAGAAATATACCAGAAGCACAAGTAACTAGAATTCACAAATAGCACAGAATATGAGAGACAATACACTATCTTGTATTAATACTTATACAAAAAAGAATACAATAAAGAGACACCACTCTCTTCCACCTTACAGAAGCTTCCCACACCTCAAGTGTACAGTATTTCTTCTTCAAAACACTCTCCTACCAAAAATGGTCCTAACACACAACTCACACACAGAATTGGTGTTCACCTCTCCAACCAGTCGGTAATAACCCTACCAATACACCAAGCACTCTATAGTACTTCAAGTAGATCTCCCATGAACCTGCAACCTACAATTCAATAGACCATACTTACACATGTAGATCTCCTATGAGCTTGCAACAACCTGCAACTCAATGATCTTACAATGGAAGGATCTTCCTTGCCTTCCTTTCTAGCTCATCCATACAATACATGCCAATGGGTCTATA
The DNA here is from genome assembly GCA_037957365.1 of Torreya grandis. Classification (NCBI taxonomy): domain Eukaryota; kingdom Viridiplantae; phylum Streptophyta; class Pinopsida; order Cupressales; family Taxaceae; genus Torreya; species Torreya grandis. The sequence continues at coordinate 1,803,675 of JARHVA010000644.1, read as the reverse complement.
AATAGATCCTAGACTTAAATAATAACTTAGACTCTTAGTTTACTATAATTATCCACGCAGCTCAAGACTCGAAATAGCCTTTACATGCAAACATTCAGTTCAACTAACTAACTGTTCATGCAACGAACAGTTCTGGAACACATAGGTGACTGACGTCAATCCCTGTCTAACTGGTGTTGACTGACATCGACCGACTCCCTGTCGACGCCGGTTGCCTTCTGCATACATCATGACCGACGTCGGTCATGCTACCGATGCCGGTTCTTTTGGATCTTCAGCAACCTCCTATTTTCATCTGCATAGTTGAAGCTTTTAGCTCCACAACCTAACATGTAGGAACTTATTTAGGTGACTAAAAGATATCATTATATTCATCTAGTTTATGCTTTAATTATTTTATCTTTTTTATTGTTGGAAAAACCACACTATGATATGGTGACATAAGGATGTTATTACATTTACTTCTTACCATCAAGAGTTATACTTATTACTAGAATTAAAAATATTATTACACTTCCTAACACTAATGATTGAAAGCTTATGAACTAACTATGATATATGGTATTTAAAATCATGACAATCTATCACAATATTTCAAGGACTTACTGCATAAAATACATGTTAATGGTAAATATATGGTTGACCACATATACAACATCAGACACCTCTAATGGTGAGATGTCACAAAGTATTTCATCTTTAAAAAGTTTGATTTTGTACACCAAGTGACACTACTAGGTGATCCATTTCTCATGCCCTACACCAAACCATACACTAGTGTATGGTTATGGATGATGTATAAATTTCAAGTTCAATTTTTGAAAATATGGTTTAGGAGAAGTTAAATTCTTGACTTTCATTGGAAATGAAGTGTATTGGCTCACCATTGATCTACTTTTGTTAATGGAACAATATTTTTAATTCATATAATTTCTTTTTTGGGGGAATAGAGATATTTTTAGTACCGACCATATCATTGGGTTCATAATATATTATCTACTTACCTTTGTATAGTGCTAGATAACTTGTACCCACCTATAAATATGTGCAAGTAGTGAGATCATAGTGTGACACTCTTCATTGGATTGAATATTGAAGTTATAAATTAAGCACCACTTTCCAATCTTGGACTACTTGTTCTAATCATTTGAAAATTATTTTCCACTCTCTGGTATGATGACTCAATCAATAGACATACAAATAGAAGGCCTTTAATGTAATTATTCGAATCATAAAATGTCCTCATATGGAAAGCAATTTATTGGTTTCAAGAAATCACATAGCTTGGTGATCCTCATGTATTTATTACCCATTTTTATTGCTATGGTGGTTTTACTTGCTTCTTTTTTTTTGGCATATTTTTAGTTGTGCATTACATCATTTCTAATAGGCCCATTTTTTCATAAGTGTTAAATATTTATGTTTCAAATTTTCTTCCACATCATTTTGATCACTGTGTCTTATATTTTATGTTATCACTCAACTCTCTACGTGTAGCTCTTAACATTGTTAAACCCCAAAATAATACCACCATCAAGGTATTTGATGGAGTAATTAACGATGAGGGATGAGGAGGAATTGAGTAGAGATGATGGAGTCAATAGGGATGGTGAGGGTCAATGAGGGAGTGATTAGGGAGGATAAAGGGGTTATTAGGAATGATGAGGGATGGTAAAGGTTAATGGGGGAGTGATTAGGGGTGATGAGGGATGAGGAATGAGTGATTAGAGATGATGAGGTATGATGAAGCAGTGATTAGGAATAATGAGGCATGGTGAGGGTCAATGAGAGAGTGATTAGGGATGATGAGGGAGCGATTATAAATGATGAAGAATGGTGAGGGCCAATAAAGGAGTGATTAAGCATGAGGAGGGATGAGGAGGGAGTGATTAGGGATGATGAAGTAGTGATTAGGGATGATGAGAGAGTGATTAGGGATGGTGAGAGCCAATGAGGGAGTGTTTAGGAATGATGATGGAGTAATTAAAGATGATGAGGGATGGTGAGGGTAAATGAGGGAGTGATAAGTGATGATGAGGGATGAAGAGTGAGTGATTAGGGATGATGATGGATAGTTAGGGTCAATGAGGAAGTTATCAAGGATGATGAGGCAGTGATTGAAGATGACTAGGGATGGTGAGGGTTAATGATGAAGCGATTAGGGACAATGAGGAATGATGAAAGAGTGATTAGGGGTTATGAGGCATGAGTAGGAAGTGATTAGAGATGAGGGAGGGATGATGAATAAGTGAAATTAATACAAAGTGATCATTTGATATGTATAAGTCATCAATGTGACCTATGCTACCCCAACCACATCACTTTGCATCAATTTCAAAGTGAGAGACTTTTAAACTTCAATTTTGACAAACCTAGGACTCCTAGAAATGTCAGGAATCAATTCAAAAGGCATAAAATCCTTAAAAATGACTATATGTTTACCAAAAATGGACATCAATTGTAAAAATTATGTTCTTAAATCCCTATGTTTAATACTTAAACCCTAAAAAATGCCTAACTACTGACTAGATTAGATTTTGAAAAACTATTTTACACATCGTAAGGTGTGCAAGTATGAGACCAACTTTATCAGATGCAAAGTGACCCTAGTTTCTTATATTTACTAAAATAAATTTAAAGTATAAGGAAATAAATGTAACATTATAAATGTAAACATAACATTTAGAGTAATAAATACAATCTTATGGCCAAAATTGGCTTCATGTGTATGTCCACATGCTTTATGTGCAAAATAATAGGAACACAATCATGTTATTAATAATGTGATCACATTATTGATCACACGATCACATTATCTATTAACCAAGATTCACTTTGTCTACATGTCCATTATTTTAATGTGAAAAATAAAAGTAATGTGATCACAGATCATGTTATACATTAACACAATCACGTTATCTATTAAAGCAATCACGTTATACATTAATTCAATCATGTTATCTATTAATGCAATCATGTTATACATTAATGTGATCATGTTATGGATCAATAATTACCAAGACATAATTTAAATAATGGGATCATGTCATGTCAATAATGCAATCACATTATTTAATAACATGATTGCATTATGGAAAATGTCAATAGAATTTTCCCCCAACTCCATGCACTTACCCATATATAGATAGGTCGGGATAGATTGGGTTGGACAAAATAATGATTGATTTTTTGGGGTGTTATATATCTATCTGGCTAGTGAATGGGGTAGGATGGGATAGACTTACCAATGATTAGGTTCACATCAAGCATATGAATGTATGACCAACCTATTATAGTTCCCCCTCCTCCCCCATCTATTTGAGATCATATCATTCTACATCCATCTCTGGGAACTGCATCTCTAGCATATAGAACAAGTATGCATCTTTGAATTGAGCATCATGAATGGGGAGTTGTCCTACAAGTAGGAGGGTTGGTCCTTTGACTGTAACTAGATTGCTGACTACTTTGAACTAATAATTGTTCATTTTATTCCCTAACCCTACTTATATATGTCCTATTATCCCTCTTCATGAGATCCAAGTCATCCCAAGAATAGATCTCTTCATCGAATGGGTAGTTCCAACATGTCCAAGATTCCACACTGCATTTCTCTACTATTTTGCCATGAAAACAAAGTCATCTATATGATCCAAGGGGGAAGAAAAGCTCAACAAAGGTAACCTTTTCATTAAGGCATAATATTTATGCCTTAATGGCCTATTATATATATATATATATATATATAGAGAGAGAGAGAGAGAGAGAGATCATAGTATCCATCCATGTTCATGTCTCTAATCTATGAATGGGGTGGGACAACTCTGCTCAAAGGGTAGATATAGAAAGTATTTAAGGCTAGTGAAACTAGTGGCCCATCTAAATAGAGACCTAGAAGATAGAGTTTTTTTGGGGCCCCTCTCTATATATGGTGAGTGTTGACGCAGTGGATTGCACCCTGGACAGGAGGCCGAGCTCCTGCCTTCCACACGCAACAATGAAAACTCCCCTCTCGCTTGTGGGACTGGTGAAGCTGGGGGAGAGTCTCTAGATAAGGGCTAGCTCCCTCTGATGTATCTTTTAGGTCCTGGACTTCCTACTACTAACAAATAAATGAAAAAAAGGGGGGGATGAAAAGGGATAAGGATGCTAAAAATAGAACCTAAACCTAAAATAAAAGAGGTGATACACCAAAATAGGTTGATCGAGTCAGCCTGAACATACACTTTTCACCAAGAAGAAGCTACCATACACTTCATCTAATGTGGGAAAATCTTCTGTATTAGTGAGTCAGGGGTCCGTAGAGATACAGGGAGGAAGAACTATCAAAGGTGTTCTGAGACACACTTTGGCAGCCTATTCACATGTGCCTATATTCCTGCTATAGACACTTTTCGCAGACTTGCAGAAGAAGAAACTTCACAATGCACTAGACATGTTGGGATCGTTCTGTGAAAAGCATCAAATTAAATGACTTAACACAAAAGAAAACATAGACATATGTGTGAGTGCAAGTCCAAATGGAGGCAAAAATTGTTAAGTCTTGATTCAAGGTAAAATTTGGTAGAGTTCTGCCTTATAAACCCAGAGATTTTTTGGGCAGAGCTTTGCCTTGCAAGCTAAGAGATGGATCCCTCTCAAAATGAGAAGATTACAATATATAGAAAGAGGAGAAGTAAAGGTGCCACTTTGGAAAAGACTTTGGCACTCTTTGACAAGCTGGCCCATGTGCGTTTGTGAGCATCGAGAAGAGGAAGTCACTGTTGTTGATGTCATTCTTCTAGAAGTTGCATGCTAGAACCATGCTGTGTAATTGCCGGTCTTGACTTTAGCGTTCAAACATTAATGTGAACACATGGGCCGCACCTCTTTTTCTATAAATAAGACTGCTCCTTCCATATTTTAACACAGTTTGTCTGCTTATGAATGCAAAATGGAGAAAGCAAGCCACGTCGTTCACTGTTTGCGCCATTTGATGACCATCTAGCAATAACTCACCTCCCTCGCCACTTGGACTATTTTGTCTTTTCCTTGCCTTGTCTCTTCCTAGTTTTGTCTCTTTTTGGCTCCTTTGTCCCTCGAGGCTATCTTCTTGGCAGGTCGCTAGCTCCTTGGGATCTTTTTTGGTTGGCACTCAAGCATTTAAAAATCAAACGGCTATTCCCCTACTAAAAAATTGACGTTCACGGGCCCGTCACTATTTGAAAACCAACAGCTAGTCCATTTCCCTGAAATTGATGACTTTAAAGATGTCACTATCCTTTGACAATTTACTCAACCTTTCCCTTTTCTTTCAAATTCTTGTTGCTTCTCTTTCTTTCAGGGTTTTGCTTGTTTTGAACCTTCCCGAAGAGAAGGTGACCCTTCGGCTTTTGGAGAAGCGCCTTTCATTCAGCCACCGAGAGTCCCCCGCAAGGGCACTTGCCCTTCGAGATCCTTCGGCTCCCTTGGTCTTGAAAACCTTCGGAGCTTTCCCACAGACTTTTTTTCCACGGACTTTTTTTCGCAGACTTTTTTCCCACAGACAAAAAGTCCACAAGAATTGTTTTGAGCACTTTGCCTTGGTCTTTCAGAATTTCTCTTTCAGGATTTTCTCCCGCAGCTTCCCTAAATTTCTTCAAACTTTTTTCCCAAAGGAATTCCTTCAGACAAAAAGTCTGAAGAAATCATGTCTTGCCTTTGAAAAGTGCCCTTTGGAAAAATTGGGAACAACCCTTCCGAAGGGTACTTCCTGTGCCTTAAACAAATTTTCTGAAAGAAACTTACCTTTTCGGCTTTTCTCTGTGGCATCTTTACAAACGTTCCCTACCCTCCACAAGGGCACTTGAGTCTCAAACTGCCCTCTGTGAGGGCACTTGAAATGGTCCATTTTGTGCCTAAGTGTTGGGAACTCGTCTTTGCCTGCAAAGTCCATAGAAAACTTCCCTACAAAGTCTGTAGAAAGTCTTGCAGAGTCTATAGAAACACCTGCAGAGTCCATAGAAATTCCTGTAGAGTCTATAAAAATTCTTGTAGATTTCGTAGAAACTTCCAAGACTTGTGCAAAACCAAAAATGTACTAGCTCAGAATAGCAAGGGAAAAGGGGGGACCGATTTTGGCCTGCAGGACCAAAATGGTCAACAATGAGTTGTTTTGCCTATATAGACATGGGATATGGGACTAGATAGTTAAGTGCCCCACCCCATAATTTAGATTGATTGTACATATATCACTCACTCCTAGCCCTTAGTACCCTTTAATCTAGATTGATTATAAATCTATCACTCACCCTAACATCAAATAATCACTCCTCCCTTACCCCTCCCTAGATATATATGGGCATGGGAGTGCCCACTATAAATATATGTAGCCACCCTAACTATAGATAGTTCCCTCCCCCTCCTCAGCCCATATGTGAGGGTCAAGAATCCCCATTAGATACATATGGAAAAGGTTGCACAGGCCACTCTCCTTCCTCTTCAATGTCATGATAAGAGGCCTAGTTAACTACCGAGCCCCTCATCACAACCACTAGCTAAACTCCAAGACACGTTCTGCACATTTATAGATAGGGGGTTGGGTTAGGAAATTCAAAATTCTAACTTCAATTCCAATAGAATGGTCAAAATCCTATGGCCTTCTTTATTTACTGACATCTAGGAGGCAAGCACTTGAGCACTTACTCCCAGCTCGAAGGCAACAACCCTGTTAATAGTTAAACCTACAAACATAGATAGAACATGATCGATAGTCTCTTCTCTTTACATTATCACCTATAAAATCCCTCTACACACTATGATCCTACCCCCACCTACACACCCTCTCCCATAATACCCACCTCGATCCAGCCAAAAGATAGATCTATCATTGCAAAGGTTAAAAAAATATATATACTTTTATTCCATTCAATGAGAATATTGTATCTCATAAAAATTAGGTGCAATATAATCTATGTAAAGGACAACCAATCCCACCTTTAGGCATAAATATATGTTTGTGACATGGATGGATTTCATAAATTATTCCCAACATATCATAAGATTCATGTTCCTATAAATTATCACCTTTCCAAATACGTAGAACAGACAGTATTATGTGATCTTCCCTTGGAACCAAAAATTTTATACACACCTCTTTGGGTTGATCTGCATTATTTTTTATTCTCTTAAGATGATATACACTAGCTAATTATCCCCCTAGTGCTATGTCTTAGGCACACTGAGAATGGAGATAATTAAAACCATAAACATATAAGGTGATGGTTATAGAGGCCCAATCCTCATATTTGATCTATAACATCTTTACGCCTTGGTAATTGAAACCTAAAGTTATAGGAGATAACTTATGCTTGGTTAGCCAAGCAAATAGTTGATCCTACATTTAATTGATATTTACTCTCAAAGTATCTATATAAGCATTTAACATTTCTAATGAAATTTAAAAAAACATGTTCTTTACTTTCTATTAATGATTATTCATTTGTGGCTTCTAGGGAAAGACTATTTTTTAATAGGGAAGCTAAGAAGATCTATTCACTTTTTGTTACTCTAGCAGACATGGGGGACTCTCTAGTTATTCAGTCAGTGATAACCCAACTCAAACTAGATTTTCAATTTCCACCAATATTTATCTATAAAGAGATAGAGATATGTAGTTCCACCAGTGTCTCCAATCTGGGAGAGTTTTATCCAGTAGAGTGTGTCCAATTCAGGAGAGCTAGATGGGTAATGAGTCTCTAGTTAGTGACATCCCAAATCCATCTAGATAGATATATAAGCCACTAGATATTAGTCATATATATGTTCATTTTCGCTCGACCTGACTATAGACAACCTACTCTATATAGTTGAGATAGGCACACCCTATATATAGATATGGTGGAAACCTAATTACTCTATCTCTATATAGCCAAGCTAAGATATGGGCACTCAAGCTACTCTATACAATTGAAATAGGGGAAGGGATGCACCCCTAAAGATATATGGATACCCTATCATATCTCTTTGGTATAGTGCCTATTGCCCATTATTGAGAACTATAAATCCCATATATATAAGGGGAAGGGTATGCTAGTATCGATGTCTATTGTCAGATAGAAAGGGACCCTAGATAGAATAATCACCCATCTACTAATTAGGGATCCCACATCTAGTATTTGGTCTGAGCCCACCCTGTCTGCTTTTTTAGGCCATATTTTGATTTGTCCTTCTTCAACCCAGTATTCCTAATGAATCTAACTCCATGAATACGATGGGATTTCACACCCAATGGATCTTTCACTCTACCTCCCTTGATCAACATCACAGGATGAGGAGTTCTAGTGCTCATTTTAGATCCATATATGGCAACCCCTATCTATACATATACTCTAATAAATAACCTATAATTAATAATATATCAATGGGGTGGGGGTTGGGGTGCCACAAATAACTCTATATCAATCCAAAAATAACTCTATATTGTGCAAAAATTATGTCAATGCTAATGACACTCTATATCTATACAATGGGGATTGGGGGGTGTGGGGGTGGGGGGGGGGGGGGGGGGGGGGGGGGAGGGGGGGGGGGGGGGTTGGTGCGTGGGGGGCACGGCTCATCCTCACGTGAAAATATTTTGTTAGCAAATGAACCAAGCTATATATAGTTAGGTGTAAATGAATGTATAACATGTGGCCTCTCAAGAGAACTATGAACCAATAGATGAATATATCTATCCCTCACCCCCACCTAACTAGATGTGATCCAATCTAATCTTAATTAGCTAGAGTGACCCATATATAGATAAGGTTGTCGATTGATTGCATTTTCATCAATGACTCAATCAAGCACATCCCATATATCTCTATCTCATAGAAGATAGGGGCCCCAACTTAACCAACTTCCCAATCCTCTCCCATATATATATGGTCAATGATTAGATTGGGTGGCCTATATTATATAATATATGGGTGCACCATACCATTCCCTAGAGATGGAGAGTGGAGTATACTCTAATTAATAATATATCTATGGGTGCCAACTAAACTATATAATTTAGGTCCCCTGTCTTCTCTTTAGGAATAGGAGTCAATTTGGACTCATTCAATGAGACTCTCTCTCTCTCTCTCTCTCTCTCTCTCTCTCTCTCTCTCTCTCTCTCTCTCTCTCTCTCTCTCTCTCTCTCTCTCTCTCTCTCTCTCTCTCTCTCTCTCTCTCTCTCTCTCTCTCTCTCTCTCTCTCTAACTAATAATCTATGGGTTCCAATTAAAACTATATAATTTGGGGGTGGGGAGATGTGTTGTGGATTGGATAATACTTATGAAATATGAGACATGTTGTGTGTGTACACACATGCACGCATGTGTGTGTGTGTGCGTGTGTGCATGACTCTTATTCCTAAAAAGAGGATGTGGGACCTAAAGTTACCCATATAGAGAGAGGGGGTCGAGTAGGCTCCCTACTTGGGGTCTCAACTTCTTAGTAGAGGTGAGGTGGCCCAAATTCACTTTAGAGGCAGGTGGCCTGACCTCGACCTCCCAAATGGATCTATATGCAATGCCAGGTAGGCTAAGGATCACCAACTATCTATAGGAATGAATATAGTGCCACCCCAATGAGGCAGTCCACTACTACATTTGCATTAATTTTACCCTCATACATATGGACGTCTAGGTTTACTTGAAACCTAGGGGAAAGTCAACCACCAAAAGTTTTCCCTGATGATGAAGTTAATGGAACCACCCATTTAAGGACTTTTAAAAACTAGTTCAATATAAATTTATGTTGCTTCATGAGTGTTTCTTTGATTTCATGTTTGATTAATGCATAAATATCCTCTTGTGTTGGTTTGGCCATTTTATCAAAATAGTTTGGCAAGTACTCTGATGGATCGTTAGGTTTGATGTTGAGGCTCAGATACTTTGATCATGTTTGATAGGCCATAGAATAATGATATGTACTTATCTGACACCAATGATCCAGTGACCAGGCGATGAACTGGTGGACAACTCTCCAAATGAGAATCTAAACAAAGTTGTGTGTGTAAGCTTTAAGGGAGACAACGTAAACATAGAAAGAGAGATGTAAAACTATATAGTAAATGTATTTTATTTATCTATTCATCATGTATATGGCATACTCTTGATAAATATGTATGGTTGGTATCTTCTAACCTAATTATTTCTAATTATTCTATCTTGTTATATTTGCTAATGTTACAAATATGTATATATAAATTTACACATTGAGATGTCTGAGAGCCATTATGGAAGTTGAATTGTTTCTATGTATGAATCATCATCTCTAACAGTTATGTAATGACTTCACCAAAAAAAAGTATTGTTGAGTTGTGAGCTATAGTATTGACACTACAGGGTTTGTGCACTAATGCAAAGGTTGAGTTGGATTGTAAAAATCAACACATAAGTGTTGGTTCTCATGAAGAGTCTATTGTCATTAGCATAAAACTAGCTAAGCAATAGAGGTGATATGTTTTTGAACCCAGTGGTGTAGATCCACCTAGATCAATGCAGACCAGAGAAGTGTCTCCACAATTATTGAGTATTAATGTTGGAGCCACCAATGGTCAATCCATCTAGATCAAAAATTTATTTTAAATTACTATATCACCAAGTACCCATTAATTCATCTAAAATTAATAAATTAATGTTTAAGTCCAAAAAAATCTATTTGAAAGGTTAGTGCCCTTTAGTTTGACTAATGCATCTGCAATGTTTATTTAGATGATGAATGATATCTTTTGACCATTCATTGATTTCCTTGTGGTATATTTATTAAATGAAATCCTTAGTTTTATTAAAACATAGAAAGAGAACCTACAGTAGGTTCGACAAGTTATTGACACCCTACGCAATCATAAGTTATATGCCAAAAAGGATAAGTACTCTTTTGCTTTGCAAAGTGTACAAAATATAAGACACATAGTAGACAAGGATAGTGTACAGATTGACCTAGAGAAGATTTGAATCATTAAAGAACTATATGACAAATAACTTTATGCCATTGTCCAAGCATGCAGGTAATGGAAACATTACATTCTAGGAATGGAGATTGGCATCCATATAGATAACAACCCCCAATAATTCATGTAAACCTATGACAATATAAAACAATGATCATTATCAGAAGTGGTATACCTGCTTATAAAAATTTCATCTTAATATCAAGCATAATAAAGGTAGATCCGTTCAATCTATAATTTTATTAAGCTACCATGCAATTGTAGTACTCACAAGAGTCTTGGATTCATATGGACACAAGACTTATTAATTCCCCATGTTGTATGGTAGTGATCCTAAGTTTCCAATCATATATCATGCACTAAATATGAGATGATAAGTTGCATACTACCATCTTTAGGAAGGGATTATATCACTTGGGACACTTGTGTGTTTTTCTAGTAAGAGTGACATAAGATGAATTGGGAGGCACACTAAAATCAAGTTGCAAGATGCATCAAATTGGAAACAATAGTGGTAGTACTCTGAAAATCATTTTATTGATTGAAGCTTCACCATGATATCATTAAAAATATTAGATCATGCACAACATGTGCAATATAAAAACCAACCAGCAAAAGTAGTGCCTTTAGACACTTGTATTGATTCCCAATTGAACTTGGAAGTCGCTCTCCATGGATTTAATGTCAAGGTTTCCCATGACTAGGCATGGTCATGACTATGTCTTTGTTTTGGTTAATAGGTTTTCCAAGATGACAGTGTTGGTGTCTTGCACAAAGGTGATCCAATATGAAGACACTACAAGGTTATTATTTGAACGTGTGGATCCACTTTGGCTTACCACAAACCATTATTTTAGACATGGAAAATAAGTTCCTTAGTATTTTATGGTCAACATTATGGTCCATGATGAACATAAAGTTGACCAAGTCCACCTATTTTCATCCATAGATAGATGGGAAAACATAAATTATTAACCATGTGATGATCATCTACTTCTACTTCAGATGTATAACTTAAAACATTCGTGGACATGGGATGATAGTTTACCATACATACATCATGGATATAATTAATCCCTCCATAGGTCCACAAGGCATAGTCCTTTTCAAGTTTGTCTTGGATTTCAATTGCTATCCCTTGTTGATGTGGCATTTCCTATTGTGTTGGAGGTATGATCTCACCATGTACAAAAATAATATGACAGGGCCACTAGATTTATTGAATAAATCTGGGAAATCCAAAATCAAGTGCATGAATTTCTACATAAAACTAGCCAGAGGTACAAGCAATGTCATGACCAACATCAATTCCCTCACTAATTCCAAGTTGGTGATAAGTTATGGCTACATTTAAAAGAACATTTGAAATGCCCAAATAGGAAACTCATAAGTCTCTTAGTACAATCCCTACATAATGATCAAGCAAGTAGGGACCAATGTCTTTGATCTAAACCTACCATCCTATCTTGGGCTACATCTAGTGTTTAATTTGGAATTGCTTCAGATATATTTTCCACCTCTCCTAAACACTTCAAATATTGTTGAATAGTTACAAGTCACAAAGTTAAATCCAACACCATTCACACCATTCAATGTTGACCAAGTTAGATACAATGGTAAAATATACCAGACATTAGCAAAATCCCCTATATTGAGTAATCAAGGCAGGACAATTTGCTCACCAAGAAAAGTGGCTAAACAGAAGTTAGATTTTGTAAAAAAAAAACATTTTGGTGAAGACTTGGAAGCAATGGAGCCCATTACTTCTCGAGAGGGGACGAATGATTTGTACAATGACTCATGATAGCCAGATAAGAGTAATGGTTTATTTTCAAAATATTATGATTTCTCAAAAAACTTTAGAACATCGTAAATGGTAGTTTAAAAGGGTTTTGGAGCATTTTCAAAAACTCAAAAATCTTTGCCATTGAGTTTTGGTTAGTTGAATGTCTTTCTAATGAGCCGAACTTTTTGACAAGGTATTATAATAGAAAGTCAAAGAATACCTAGAAAATTTTACCCCAATAGGGTGGCCCAACCTTGTTGGCTATTATTATCAATTCTTCTTTTAACATATCTTTGATTCTTAGTTGTCATATTCACATCTTTTTAAATGGTGAAAAGATATTATTGGTTTTATTTATCTTTCAATAAAAATCCTATTTGATTGTCTATACATGTTGAGGGGATGTTATTAGTTTTGTTTAACTTTAAACCAATTTATATTATTAGTTTTCTTCAGCTATAAGACAAGAGCTTACCCTATTGTAATTCAAAGTGGCCAGCTAATCTCTTCCACAAAGATTACTTTCTTTTTAAAAACTCTATTATTATCTTGGAATAAAGACATGTTTATTACTCTTGTAAATTGGTATCAATTTAATATATAAGAGTTTGGATTTATTATAACAAACTAATCCCTAGAAATTGGTGTGTTATCCCTTGAATTGAATCCTCAATATGAATTAGTGTTATTCTAGGAACATGTCTTAACCATTAGGAACATGTCTTAATCATCAAAAAGGGTGCAATGTCCATAATACAACATCTCATTACAAGGAGTCCTTGTATAATGCAAGTACACATTGGTGGCATATGGCGCCAACTCTTCCCATGGATTTGAACACTCTATGAGAGATAGTTGTAGATGGAGTTAAAACATAATAAATTGAATGTGGGCTACTATTGGCGACTCCAAAGAATTAATGTACCTCTCTAGTGTCTCTCATATTCTTGAATCTATAAGGGCTTTATTGTGACATTTCTCCCTTTTGTGACATTCCTTTACCATATTCCTCTTTAGTAACCCTAAGGCAGTTTACAAGTGTAAACAGAACATATGCCAATTTTTTCCTTGAGGAATGACTAATATTTATTATTGAGGAATGACTAATATTTATCCTATAAATAAGGGTATAAAATGATAGGTCATAACTAATTTTGGCTGACATCACAACCATGCATGTGATGGAGGACAAGATATGGGTAAAAACAATGTGTCACTCACATGGGTAGTGACATCAACCGGATGTAGGAAAAGCAAATGGGCTCAAAGGAAGAATTAAGGAGGGCAGAGGATGAAAATACATTTGATATGAAGGTGGTAAATAGGTACCCACACCATATCTCTCACGAGTGGGCTCAAAACTAGTCCATCCAAATCTTAAATATGGGAGATTGATGTGCCAACCAATCGTGGACAAAATAAATGTTAGTAAAGAGAAGTTAAGGTATGTATAATCCCCATTGATAATTCTAGAGATTTGACTTATTACATAGAAAGTCAAATCACATATTCGGGAAAATTAGTCTTTTGAATATTGATTATTGTATGAAATGATGGCAGCAATGGTGGATTCTTCTTCGTGAATTTCCATGTATTGAAGAAAATAAAAATATTAATACTCATCATCATCTCCACGTAGGATTTTACCCTAACTTAACTAGTCCTACCTTATGCAATGAGTTCTATTTTTTAAATTATCTTATCCTAGCTTTAGGGCATTTTATCAAACATTTAATTTTCTTACTAAATTTTTATACATGTAAATTAAGACAAAATTTCAAAATTTATTATGTTGGGACAATAGTGACAAGCTTTGGGAGGATAACACAAGGCATTTACAACTAAAATAGCTTAATCAATGTATAATAAGGTATAATAAGTGTGTTAAGGGCATTTGCAAGGTTATTTACAACTAAAAGATTTATGTCATGTATAAATGAGTTTAAGACATTTCATCAAACAGTCTGTGAATTATATATAAGTGTCCACATTTTGTGTAGGTGTCTAGCAAGGTATTTGCAACTAAGATGTCTAAAAAAAAATGTGTTATTTCTTCAACTCTCTAATCCAAGTTCGTACAAAAATCTAGTTGTTATTATGCTCAAAGAGTAATTCTGTTTTGACACAAGCTATGATGATAATGACACGCATTGGGAAGATAACGACAATGGAGCTTACAGTTACAATCACTTCATCATCATATAATGAGGGTTTTAAGGGCATTTACAATGTTTATAGTTATTTAGAATGTGTAGAGAAAAGATTCAAGGCAAAAGAACCCCGTCGCCCCCCACCCCACCCCCCAAAAAAAGGCATTTACTTACCTATGATCTTTGTGCTATGGCGGTGTGTTGGCTAGGATGTAGGTTCCATCACATCCCTTCACTCTGTTGGCATGGAATTTCGCTAGCATGGATGACTACGAATGTAGATGTACTAAATAGAGTGGATAGTTGGGGGTGTAGATCATGTGGATTCTTTCTCTTTTTCATTATATATCACCAGTCTCTCATGGGGAAAAAAGTTAAAATGAGCCCTCCAATTGTTTTTTTTTTCATTTAACTTTTTGCAAACATCACTACTTAAAGTATGAAATTGTGACTTTAAGTGGCACATTTGGACTCTCTCCCACTTTTATGTGAAAGTCACATAAATGTTGTGAAAAGAAATATTAGTATTTGTTCTAAATGTAGTAGTAAGAGTTTATTAGAGTTCTCATCAAATTTAATAATTAAAATCTGAAATATTTTTAATAATATAAAGTATGTGCATTAATTAATCAATAAAACCAACTAATTAAAAAATACATAAACATCTTCTGTGAGATTAACATATCACCCTTAAGAAAAATGCCTTCACTCCAAAATACAAAAGAAGAAATGTTGACTTTGTGTGAAGTCGGTCAAGCTGGTAAGATTGATGATGACACTCATGTGACGATGAAAACCCTCCAAACCCAGATGGTGCTAATGTACAAAACCAAAATAGTGTCCCATGGCATGTGCCCCAGATGTGTAAAACAAACAAACACAAATTATGTGCCATACAATATGACAATCCTTAAAAAGGAGGATTAAAATACATGAAAATGTTGTTGATTTCAATAACTGAAAAAAATCACTGTAAGTACTCCAAGAAATGAAAAATTGTTGAAAAATTGCTCCTCAAAGTATGAATTATGGGAAAATTTTATAAGAGCCAAAAATGAAGCATAACCCCAATGTCATAGGTAATGAAGAAAGTTAAATTGTGTACCTGCATGAAAAAAATATCACTAGTGAGAAAGGTCACAAGAAAAAATTAATGGTGTTATATTGGAGCCCCCAAGTCTTGTGCTCATTACAAAGCTCTAGCATTATTACAAAGGAGGATTATTTTGGAAATTCGCAAAAACCATAAGCATAAATAGTAATAAATAACTGGTTCCATTTCAAACTTTCTACCTTCTGTGTTTGGGTGTTTCTGGTTTTTCGTTTGCTTTGCAATATGAGGGGTGAACTGTGGAAGCAAGAGTCCAAAAATTGTGATGACTGGAAGGCTAGACAGGACGTATGGAAGATTTTACAGAAAGGGAAGGTGGTCAGTTATTTGGAGAGTTTGCATGGCTTTAAACCCCATGTCACTACCACCTTCTTTAAAAATTGGGTTGATGACAGAGTTACTCTCCAAAGAGTTACTCTGAAGCTTACTGAGGACTTCATTGCTGAGGTCACGGGGCTTCCCATGGGTGGTATTAAGTTCTCAAAACAGACCAGTATCTCCAATGCGGCCTACAAAAAAAATTTGAAGACGGATGCAGAGGAGAAGCAATTGGAAAAGAATGGAGACTTCTTTGATGTGAAACAGATAAAATGAATTTGGTGAGATGTGCTATGATGTATCCGGGAGTACTTTATCCTTGATGGTAGGAATAAAAGAGTTCACAAATTTCATTTTATTTTTCTCAACCACTTTAGGCACAAGGATAGAATTTATTTCCCCTTCTATTTGCGTTTTTTGTTGCTTCAAAGCTTGTATGCCCATAGGAAGGAGTCTTGCCCCATTTTACATGAAGGTATGATACTTCTCATAGAGGGTTTTTGTAAAAATAAATCCATAGCTTCGATTCCTTCTAACAAACATAAGGGTTCTCAGTCCAAAAAGTGTAAGAAGGATGAGAATATTAAAGGGATAGAAAAGGTAAAACCAAAACCCTCTAGTTCTCAAAAACAAATTGTAGAAAAGGATTTTGAGTTGGAGAGTACTAAAAGCTCTGAGAAGGATGTCCTGAAGGAAGAGGAAGGGACGGATGTTGGGGAGTTCAGCTCCAATTTGAACGGAAATCCAGAAACTAAAGGAAAAATTGAGAAAGGGAATGAAGATGATACAACTGAGGGAAACTCAGAACAGAGCAATTCTGGCAATGAAGGTAATTAGACTGTGTCTGGGGGAGGTGTTAAAGACAAAGATATCTTAACTGATGATCCAGTTTCTATGAGAGAGGAAGATCACATGGTTTTGGCTTCTACTCCTGCTATGGAGACTGGGGGACAAAAAAAGGACCCTGTTAAGCATGAAGACCCTATTGAGACTAGAGAGGAGGAACTGATGGATAGGGAGGAACAAATTGAAAAGGTTGATTCCCCTCCACACGAGATTGCAGAAGACATTTGTGACTCTCTGCAAAGGGAAACCAAGCTTTCCTTCTTGCATTCTGCCAAGTTCAAGGCCGACTCTATTCTCCAAGTTGATTCTTGGATCTATAATGAAATAATGGGGCTAAAGAAGAAAGTGGAAACAATGCAACACAATTAGGATGTTGATCGGACCATAATCAACCACTTGAAGGTGCAAATGAGAGATATCTCAAAAAAACTTAAAGATTATGAGCATAATCTTAGAATGCTCATCAAGGAAAGTAGAACAAAGATGGAGCAGGTAACATCAAGCATCTGTGCTGCTACAGCTAGCCTTGGTAAAAGAGCAAATGAAGAAATAATATCCTTGGAGGGTCCAAGTAAGAGGACAAGGCAGAGTTCGAGGAAGAAAGTTTTGCAAGATGCTGCTACTTCAGCTGCTAACTCCATCCAGGATACTGCTACAATTGGGAAGGAGGCTGTTAAGATGATCATGGAATTGCAATAAAAGCCTAGGGTCTTCTTTGTTGGTTTTGTTCCTGTTCAGGTCCTTATTGCTGGTTGTAACTGGTTCTTGTTTTTGGCCCTGTTTCTTGGTTATTGGTCTAAAACTTTATTTGAAGTTCCAGGTCCTTGTAAAACCTGGGTACTTTTATTGGACTATGTTTGTGGTTTCAGGTCCCTGTAAAACCTGATTTTGATACTACTCTTCAGTAGGTTTCTGGATTGTTTTTCCTGGTGGTGGTTAATGTTTTATCTTTTTTGATTCTGTTATAGGGTTTTGGGGTCCCTTCAAAACCTGCTTTTACCTTAATCTAAAAAAATAATAATAAAATTTATTAAAATATGATTATAGTGGAGATGCTCTAATTGCCAAGAGTAAAATATTCATATCTAGAGTGTTCATTAGCAACAAAAAATCAAACAAGGTAGTGTTGATAACACTAGAAAAAGCCTAAAATGGAGATCCATGCTACAAAATTGAGAAAAATATAAAATTTGAATTCAATATCCAAACTTGACGTTTTTGACCCCCACTTTTATGTTGTAATTATCATAAGTTTTCCAAATATCTAGCAAAAAATACTCGACGAATTAATGGTTGAAGATGTTATAATTTAAATTTTCATTTGAATGCACAAAATTCAAATAACCACCGAAACTAACTCTCACAGAGATTCAAAACTTGTTGGTGCAAAATTGCACCGTCTATATTTTCATGAAAAATATAATCACCTGTCTCTCTCAAGGATTTGGTATGATTTAATAATGCATTTTCATAGAAAATTGCATAAGCGTGCTAAATAAGAGAAAATACCTAAAATAGAAGATTGTCATCCAATTAAAATTAAACTTGAATTGGAGATGCAATCAATCTACTTGGGAAAAGGTGATATTTACAATGAAGATAAGAGTTGATCCAATGAAGAGAATCTCCAAAGATGGAGAGTTGACTTCAGTTTTCATCTTATCCTAAAATTAAAATCTATAAAATGATTTTAATAATTACAAAACATGTGCATTAATTAATTGATAAAAATGACTAATTAAATTCACCAACAAATGCATCAGAGGTATTTGTCTTAAAATTCAAATCTACAATGCTCCAATGGTTTGATCAAGAAATTTCTTGACAAGGCCAAATTAGCAAACCTCATGTTTAGGACTTTCTTATCCAATTGTGTAACCTATGATATGTTTCATGTGCCCTCATAATGCCCTTTTATGAAAGAATGTATGGGTAGGCTGACACAAATGCCCCACATAAAAATATTTCACCTAATTAAGCTTAGATTGCAATTAAAAATGCAATCAAACTACTTGGACGAGGGTGATAATAACAATGAAGATGAGAGTTAATCAAGTGAAGAAAATCTCTAATGCTAAAAACTTTATTGAATTTCTTATCTAATTCTAAATTAAAAATTAAAATTCTTTAAATAATATAAAATATGTGCATTAATTTAATCAATTAAACCAACAAACTAAAAATGTGCCAGCATTTTCTTGAAATATATCATGTTCATTAACAATGAACAGAAGATGATAAGTTTATGGATTCAACAATGATTACGCTATATAATGCTGAATCCGACTTGATTTCCAATGGGCTATAATAAATGGATTAATCTATTCAAATGAGCTTATTGATTCAACAATGAATTATTTAAAGAGTGAATCCAACTCAAATATCAATTTCTAATGGTCTAAAATAGAGGGATTAATCTTATCAAATTCTAACTTCTTGTCCTTTTCCATCCATCCCTCAATTCAATTTCACTAGTGCAATAGTAATGCCCTTCCCTCTCAATTCAATTTCACTAGTGCAATAGTAATGTCCTTCCCTCTCAATATCATTGTATATATTTTTTCAACTCAATATGATATTCACTTATGCACAAGGAAAAATATGCAATTCACCCAAAAACATTATCCAACTTGTCGCTTAAATTTTTTGAAGTAATAAATCATGGTTGTGATTCTTCACATTCATGCAAGTAGAGTTGTAATGTCCTTCCCTCTCAATATCATTGTATATATTTTTTCAACTCAATATGATATTCACTTATGCACAAGGAAAAAGATGCAATTCACCCAAAAACATTATCCAACTTGTCACTTAAATTTTTTGAAGTAATAAATCATGGTTGTGATTCTTCACATTCATGCACGTAGAGTTGTAAAATTGGAGATCAACCCACCATCTACTTTCCAAGTTGTCACAAATTTGCAATTGACTGTTATGAATAAACAATAAAAATTTCTAGATTGTGCAAGCAACATAATTTGCATAATTTATTCTCCTTATTTCGCACCAAGTGTCACCATATATGTTATCCTCTATAAAACACATCTTCACCATAAGTTTTCCCACTTAACATTAGGCACAACTCAGCGTACAATAAAAAATCAATGATAACAACATCAAAGGAAAAAGGATGGTCATAGGGGAAAAGTCCTAGTAGCTGCACACCCTAACTTTGGACAGCGAATTAAAGTGCCATAACATCACATTAGATTTCAAAAAAATTAACCATTTTAATATGTCGTCTTAACTACTTATAACTAAGGTTTCAAGGACTAACACATTATACATTTTACGATATAATCGATTTTATCACGAGAAGTCATAAAATGCATTTTTTAAACCTATGACCAAAACTTAACCTTTGGAGTACCAATAGTTGTGCATTAGAGTATCAATACTTGAGTCTTATTTGTAAAGATGTGATTGGTTACTTTTAATTTTATAGAATAAATGTTGAACAAGTATTAGATACTACATGTTCAGCTTTTGGTGCACTTTAATATTTATACACACCAATATGTTTCATCGATGGAACACATGTTAACAAAATCCCTGTTCAACAATTGGAACATGCACAGCGATTGGGACCTTTCCCCTAATGTCCTTGAAAAAAATATTAATAGGAAAGTTTTATTAAATTTTGTAAAAAAGAAAATTTGGAAAAATATTAGTTCCTTAATATGAAAAAACAATTTGAGTATAACCAAATACTTGAGTCTTATTTGTAAAGATGTGATTGGTTACTTTTAATTTTATAGAATAAATGTTGAACAAGTATTAGATACTACATGTTCAGCTTTTGGTGCACTTTAATATTTATACACACCAATATGTTTCATTGATGGAACACATGTTAACAAAATCCCTGTTCAACAATTGGAACATGCACAGCAATTGGGACCTTTCCCCTAATGTCCTTGAAAAAAATATTAATAGGGAAGTTTTATTAAATTTTGTAAAAAAGAAAATTTGGAAAAATATTAGTTCCTTAATATGAAAAAACAATTTGAGTATAACCAATCTTTTTGAGAATTAATCACTACTATTGACAAATATTGTTGTCTAAGTTTATTACCAAAATTTATGCTATCCCTCTTCGTGCCACCTATAACCTATGTAAGTTCTTTATGATGGTTTAACATGCATTTGTTGTGTGTGTGTTAAAGAATGTAACATAATTGCATCGAGGGTCAAAGCATAAGCCACTTATGAATTGCCCCACAAATTCTCTGAGGGCGATTGAAATGTGGATGAAGATTTCTAAGTTTTTTGGAGAAGGATATATATATATATATATATATATATATATATATATATATATATATAATTGGCTCCTTGAACCCCAGACAGTAGTGCTCTAAAATTAAGATCCCAATATCCTTTATAAGGTAGGGTAAGCCAACAAACCCAAACACTCCTTGCATTGGAAACTTGGTATCACAAAATTTTATGCAAGCATGGGCAATATTTTTAATCAAAATTCTCTAAGATCTTTCTACCATTTTATCTAAAGCTAGAAAACAAACCTGGACAAGAGAAATATAGAAGTAAAAGATGGATGCCATGGATTCCATCTGGATGTTTTGTTCACTCTAACGCACATGAGAAAATGAGGTTGAGATATTTCAAGTCCACATCCATTCTATGCATAACCAAGTAGCACGTCGGGATACACATTCTCAGCATTTTAGGTACACCATCTACTTGCTTTAGGCACTTAACTCATGTATTGTCTTATCCACCCATCTAGGTGCCTTTAATGATTAAAACTGTTTTCTAAAAACATTCCCTGAATCCCCAGTTTATATGAAAAGGCTGTTTATGTATAAGGAATTAGGATTGTTTAGCAAATTTCCCTACAGGGTTTCTAAATTGTCATTGGAAATTCCAAAACTGTGACTGCAATATTAGATAGAGTCAATGCACCATCAAACATGTGACCTGTTGTAATTGACTATAAATATGAAACAAAAATAGATAAGGAGGTCCAAAGGGTTGGGTACAATCCAATAATAGTTGACTATAATGGGTATTGTCTAATTTACATTTGTGGCATTTCCTTCTACATGAATTTGCATTCCTATGTTGAAATGGAGCAAGTCCATCAGCTTCTATTCTACCAGGACAGGGCATTGTGCTTGATAACACTAGAAACCCCCTGAGGAGAATGCCATAGGCCTCAAACACAAGTGCTCGAAAACAATAAGATCATAGAACACACAATGCTCTCAGTGAATGCCACCATGTATCTGGAATATCAGTGCGAGTCTTATTGAACAAGATCACAAAGTACACTAAAATAAATATCACATTTTGCAGTGGTTTGGTCGAGGTCCTCAACTTAGACTATCAAAACAACTTCCACAATAAGTTCGCAAAAGGATTCTCCCTTTAATTCAAATTGTTGGCCTATAACAGATCTTGCATATAAATACAGGCAATAGTTTTTTCCTTTAGAACAATCCAGACAGTTTTCAATGTTCTAATATATTAAAACAATCAAAACAATTGGAATGTTGGTAACAATTTCCTTCCTTGAAATATGCAGATTACTTTAACTTCAAAATACCCCTCTTCTGGAAGCATTCGACATTGTCAACAAGTGTCTCTTCCAACTTTATGAACTCCCAACCCAATTCTTGCAGTTTACTATTTGATAATCGCTCAGGCCGTGATCTGTTAGACTCTACATCCACAAAACTGTTGGGCCTAAAATGATTTAGATTACAATTCCATAAAAATGATTTAGACTACAATTCCAGAAAAAATAATTTAGATTACAAATTCAAACCAAGAGATGAAGAATACTAATGGTTCATAGCAACTCACTCTTTAGAATAAGAATATTGTGGGTAAAGCCTTTGAAGGATGTCAACAAGTTCCTTGGTTTTAATTGTATGAGCTGTGCATACATATCGTCCTCCTGCAGAAGGAGTTTCATACGCAAGTAGGTGTGCCTTTGCACAATCTCTGACATCTATAATATGGAGTACATTGTTATCACGTCTCTCTGAATTGCCTGTTTAAACATTTGTGCATTTGTAAGTACCACACAGTCTATCCATATATAATTTCAACTTCTTCTGTGATTAACAGATTTTACATGTATATTCAGTAGCCACATTGTTTGAAATGCGGAGGCAACTTAGCGAACAGTCATAACAGCATAACTAATCCATGTTCAATACCCTCCATTGATAGTCAATGTTTCAGAAACCAATTCTGCTTTAACAGGCTTCAAATGACTCTTACTGGGTTACCGAATTGTATTTAAAGAAGCTAATATCCATCAAAAGAATCAACTTGAAAATTAAAGTAGAATAGAAAATAGAATATAAGGCAATAAAAGAAGAATTGTTGAATGTACATATAAGACAGTAGTATTTTAAGGAATACTCGAAGTTAATACAATATGACAAGTTGAAAACATGATCCCAATATCAAATTCACTACCGCTTCTAGGATTGGAATACTGATCCACAAACTTGGAATACAGATAAATCTGATATTTACTCATCCAAATGATTCAGCTTAAATACATTAGCTTGGGTATTCATTCAAACAATGGCACATTTATTGTTGGTCATGAAATAAGTTATTTAACTTTCTTTTTGGGCTTCATTTACCAATAAAGAAAACAAAAATAGATGTGCCAAGTTTCCTCAATGGGTACTTGTAAACACCATAAACAAGAGCTAACAGTGGTAAGGACATCTAGAGTCTTGAAATGGCTGGAAACGGCAAAATTTGGCATAAAAGCTTCAGCAGAAAAAATAAAATTCTAATAAAAAGGCATTAGAAGAATAAATGGTTGTTTAAATGCAACTGATCTTTCCCATTTACAAGTTTTGTTTCCCCTTACTTTAATCTAACTGTGTCTTGCTTGTGGCCTCTTTTCAATCCTGATTCTCCGCTGGCTACTCTTGGTTTCCAAATCCCTGCTTTTGTCCTCTCTTCAATCTGGGATCTCCACCGGCTGTTAGTACTCCTAAATATTCAAAATTTACTGGATGCTCGCTGTTTGTGCTTTATTATTATTTTTCTTGTAAAGGGAGACTGGTGTTTAAGTTATCATTTTTTTTAGGGCTTTAGCAGGTTAGTTGGGTGGGTTAATGTTAGAATAGTAAAATATATAAAAGAAAAGAAGCCAAAGAAACCAAATTGTGGTTTTTATTAGATACGGGAAATAAGGTCTTCTATCTAGAAATGTTTGTGCAAAATCAGAAAAAAATTTACAACTTGACCATAAATTTTTACGGAATTTGCATCTCTAGAAAGGGCATTTAACTGATCCGTGATACTAGGGAAACATTTCTGTGAAAGGAAAGGAGTACCCAACCCCCAGAAATAGTTTTCAGTGTTTGTAATAAAAATGAGCTTGAGAAATTGTAGGAGGTTTACATGGACATTGTAATTGTAAAATCAAGTACGAAATTTAAGCACATGATCGGCTCATCAATTTGCCATTACCAACTTGGCCAGAACAATTATTTTTCATCAGTTTACTGCAAGGTGATGCATTATTTTGATAAGAATTGGAGCCAAAAATAAAAATTGCATAGATTTCTTAGCTTCAAAGATTTATCCTGAGGATATTCTCCATACCTACCAAACAGCTTCAGGGTAGCAGGAAAATAATGCAAAATCCAATATTTTCTTTCTCAACACATCAGCAAAGAAAAAAGGGACATTCTTAGAATTCTCCCATTTATTGAAGGATATTTTCCAAGATTCTATCCGGGATTCACTCTTCTTTTAAAAATAAATAAATCGATTATGGGATTCAGTGCTCTCTAAAATCAGATCCAAACTATTTCATTGGACCAACGAGTGGCTAAGTTTTGTTGGAAGAATCCAAATGATTAAGGCAGTTTTGCGAGCAGTCCCAATCTACATGCTCTCCATCATTCCCCTTCCTCAGCCAGTTGCCAGCCAGATGGTACAGATTCTAAGGCATTTTCTTTGGCAAAGCACGGGGAACAAATTCAAATATCCTCTTGTGGCCTGGCCTGCACTCATTAAGAGGAAAACAGGAGGCGGCATGAATATCAAAAAATACAGCATGGAGACTCCATCAAGCAACAAATATACCTTGGCAAGATATACTCAAAGACAAATACAAGCAGAATGTAACACTTTTATTTCAACCACCACAGCCTCTCAACAATGGCTGAAACATTGAAACATATCTATGCTGTTATTAAAAAAAATTGGCCCCTGCTAAGCTGGCAAATAGAAAAAGGGCTATCGGCCCCTCTCTAGAATTCCATTTGGAACGGACTACCTCCACTCTCCATTGATGATGCCAATGCCTTCCAAGCACTACGCATAGCACAAGGATATATTGTTGTGGACTATTGTCAGGAAGACTAACACGGACCAATTTGGCATCTAATGTGGCAGCTTTAAATCATCCAAGGCAGCATACAAGTCTTCAGATAAAACTCCAGCAATGCCCCATTCTTCTATCCGAAAAAAAAAAGATAGCTTAATTTGGCTGTACACCAACACAAGAAAGGTCACACAGTGGCTTCAGCATATCAAATGCTAAATCAGCATTCTCGTTCTCACAGTATACAATGGAATCATCTCTGGGATAACAAAGACTGGCCATGGATAAAAGTATTCTTATGGCTTGTCAAACATAAAAAGATCCTCGCAGCTGATAACCTTCAATGCAAAGGTTTCTTTGGATCCTTAATATGTCCCAGTTGCAATCAGGGCGGTGAAACAATTCAACGCCTCTTCACCACATGCAAAATGGGTGTAACAATATGGAAACTAACTCTTGTTTCAAAGATCAGGAAAGAAAATTACCACAATCAATCATGCTTTGTATGAATGGACACAACTTCCAGCAGAAATGCCTCTCATTCAGCATTTACAACAAATTGGCCTGACTCATATTATCTGGCAACTGTGGCATTAAAGGAATTCTCGGATTTTATCCAATGAAAAGAGAACTCCTGAAATCATTCTTCACACTCTGAAAGCCAACATTAACATCACTTCTTTGTGTCATTTTAAAGATAAAGCTGACAGTTTGGACTCATCCAATATGGCTAACTGTTGGACAACCAAGAAATGGAATATTCTGTTCCATTTCCATTTCAAATGGATTACTCTCAGAAATCATTGGGAACCTCGTCCACCAGGTTGGCATAAAATCAATTTTGATGGAGCAGCTAAAAAAATCCTGCCCCAGCAGGGATCCTTGGAATCATCAAAAATGGTACATGACAATTCAGTCAAGCTTGTGCATCATACATTAGAGCACAAACCAAAAATTATGCAGAACTTCGCACTTGTCAGTATGGAATTCAGATTGTGTGAATGTTGCTGGTTCCAGATCTTATTGTAAAATGGGATTCACAGATCATTTTTAACATGTTTTCCAAAGTCTTTCAACAACAGCATCACCACTTGCTTTAATACATAACTGGAAGATTGCAGGCATTGTATACCAAATAGTGAATCATCTTAATCAGTTTGATCAAATAGTTATCCAGCATCGACCCTGACAGGGAAATCGTGTTGCAGACCAACTGGCCAATTTATCTATTGCTTCACACCCCTTGCACAATCACCAACTCTGTACTGCTCCAGCCTCTCTTCCACCTCATATTTCCCCTCTGGTAGCCTTAGAGCAAACTACCATCACTACCCAACCAAGTGCATTGCCAAATTGATCCTGATTATGGTACAACTTTCTTGACTGACTTCATCCATTCATTTAGATTCTTCAGGCCAAGTCCCTTGTGCTCTTGGCAGCCTCTCCAAACTTGCCTCATCCATTTTGATACTTTTTGGAATCGCACTTTTATTCATTTAAGAAAAAACATTTCTTTTGTCTTAGCCCCCTCCCAGTTTAGCTTTTCCCATCCCCTTTCCATCTTCCCCTACCACTTTAAAAATTTTACTCTTTTATATGTTCTCCCAATTTAATTTTTATTATTCACAATCCTCTTCTTCGAATCTCCTTCTACACCACATTCCTTTTATCATCAATCCCCATGTTTACTGTACGCTTTCCTAGACTAACATCCAACATCCCGTTTTCTTCTTCAATTGACTCCCGAAGTGGTTTTTTTAAGCTTTGTGTGTTTTATTACCATCCACTTCTTAGGGTTTGATGTACATATGTCAACTTACTGTGAGAGATTTGTGGAAGTGTTAAACTAAAAATAGACACTCCTTTTAAGTGGTTAAGTAAACGTAGCAGGCAGATATTTCCTATTATTAGCAAATAGAATACTCAGTTTTAGGGGCAGTTATATGCCATCGAAGAGTGGAGGAGTTTATTAGTGGTAGTGTTCTTTCCTTAGTAGGATTTAGGGAAAATAATACACAAAAGAAAATTCTGTGTGGTAAACAAGGACTGACCATCCCTGTATTGATGGGCTATCCAGTTTTGTGATGGCTGTTGATTACTATATATTTCAGAATTAATAAAAGCCTATGTGTTTATTTGATTCCTGCCTCACATCAAATTCTGTGTATGTATGATTCTGTAGTCTTCTCTCTGTAGACTTCTACAGTTCTACTAACAGTTTTGATTGCAGGTGTGTGTTGATTTACATTAGTTTGGTATCATAGCACCATGGCCCAAAGGAGAGTACATATGAACTGGGCCAATAGAGGCAGGAGGAATGCAAGACGGGAAACATAGGTGATGAATTACTCAGAAGATTACAGGCCCTTAAGACTAGGTTGCCTCGTGAGGATTCAACGGAAGAACCAGAAATTCAAAGGGGTTGAGTTGGAGCCATAGATCCCATGGAAAGGCTTATTGAAGCTGTAGACAAACAAGGAACCAGGGTTAAGATTAAAGTCCCTGATTTTAAAGGTGAACTAAATCCTGAAGTGTTCCTGGATTGGGTTCAAGAGTAAGAAACATACTATGAGATGGAAGGAATTGAGGAAACTGATCCACAAAGGGTCAAAGTTGAAGCATCAAAAATGAAGTTGCATGCTGCTCTATGGTGGGAGAATCTCCAGAATGTTAGGAGAAGACAAGGGAAAGAGAAAATCAGAATGTGGCCAAAGATGCTAAAACATTTAAAAGCTAAGTTTATGCCCTCGGATTATCAGCAAAAGTTTTTAAGGATTTTCAAAATTCAAGGCAGAATGACTTATCAATACAAGCTTATACTAAACGATTCCTGAGGCTGAAAATCAGAACTGATTTGCAATAAGATGATGAGCATGCAGCAGCAAGATACATCAATGGGCCCAGATTTCAACTCCAAGATGAGCTAGCCCTGCTCAAAGTGAACACCGTGGATGAGGCATTTCAATTTGCCTTGAAAGGAGAGGAAAAATTGAATAGGCAGGGCAAGGTAGTGAACAAAAGGGGTGGCAGCAATTTGAATAAAGGGAGAGTAAGTTCCTCTAAAACCATAAGGGAAGAAGAGTAGAGGAAGGTAAGGAACCAAAAACTGATTATGGTGGAAAAGGTGGTTTTAGAGGTTGAGGTAGAGGTAGGGGTAGAGGTAGAAGTAGAGGTCAACAAAGGTTTGGGTATTGGAGACCTTTGAAGTGCTATAATTGTGGTGGGCCTCATAAAGACACTGACTGTCCTAAAAACTCCATAATTGCCAATGGAGCCATGATGGCTCAGGAGGAATCCTAAGTAGAAGAAATTGAAGCCGAAACTGGAGATAACTTAATGCTACAAAGAACCTTAATAGCAAGAGACCAAGAATTCCTTGAAGTGGATTGGGGAAGAAAGAGTGTGTTCCAAACAAAATGCAAGTGTAAAGACAAAGTTTGCAAGGTGATTTTAGATGGAGGATCAACTGATAATCTAGTAAGTATAGAAATGGTGTAAAAATTACAGCTTGCTTGCATTCCAAAATAAAATTCTTATTAAGATTTCTTGGTTGAAAAAGGATGACAGTGTGCTTGTGAATCAATCTTGTCTTGTTGATTTCAAAATTGGTCCTTATGAAGACAAAGTGTTATGTGACATAGTGCCAATGGATGCTTGTCATTTGTTGTTGGGAAGGCCCTGGCAATATGATTGAAAGGTATGCCATCGTGGAAAAGAAAACACTGTGAAGTGCAACATGAGGGGAAGAAACATCTTTTAAAACTATGGAAAGAGGAAGAAGAATCTGAAACATCTCTAGTAGCAATGGGGTATAAATTTTTTTGCAAACATACTAGAGACATTTGTTATTTTTTATGTCCTAGAGAAGAAAGGAGACATGAAGAGAAACTCCCACAAGAGGTGCATAAATTATTAGCAAAGTATTCCGATGTAACCCCAACAGAATTACCAATGGGCTTGTCTCCCTCACGAGGCATTACACACCATATTGATTTAGTGCCAGGATCGAAGCTCCCTAATCAAGATACATACAAGTTAGCTCCGCAAGAGAATGAGGAAATGACAAGGCAAATATCAAATTTGTTAAGAGAAAGGATTCATAAGGGAAAGCATGAGCCCTTTGCCACACCAACCCTACTATCACCAAAGAAAGGAGGAAAATGGAGAATGTGCGTCAATTTTCGAGCTATCAACAAGATCACAATAAAGTACCGATATCCATTACCTAGAATGGATGACATATTAGATTGCTTGGAAGATGCAAAAATCTTCTCCAAAGTGGATTTGAGGAGTGGTTACCATCAGATTCAGATCCGAGAAGGAGATGAATGGAAGACGGCATTCAAGACCAAGGATGGCATGTACGAGTGGTTGGTGATGCCATTCGGAATGTCTAATGCTCCCGCTAATTTTATGTGAGCTATGAATCAGGTGGTGGGAGACCATACATTGAAAAATTTATCATAGTTTATTTTGATGACATGTTGACTTGTAGTAGAGACCTGGAAGAGCATTTGGAACATTTGGAAAGAGTGTTTGATACCCTTAATATTTAAAATCTTGAGAAGAGTGAATTTTGTAAAGAAAAGTTGGTATTCTTGGGTAGTGTGATTTCAGCAGATGGGGTGAGCATGGAACTAGAAAAGATTAAGGCTATATGTGAATGGCCTATCCCTCAAAGTATGATAGAGGTGAGGAGCTTTGGTGGATTAGTCAATTTTTATAAAAGATTTATTAGATATTTCAGTGGTATAAGGGATCCATTGACCAATTGTACGAAGGGAAAGTCCTTTTTCTATATTCAAGCAATTGAAAGAAGTTTCGAACAACTTAAGAAGAGGGTGAAGGAAGCTCCAATTCTTGTTTTACCTGAACTTGAAAAGATTTTTACTGTTGAGTGGGATGCTTCAACTATTGCAATTGGGGGAATGTTGAGTCAAGAAGGCAAACCAATTGCCTATTTTAGTGAAAAGCTAAATGATGCCAAAAAAGGTCTGGTACTTATGATAAAGAATTGTACACTATTGTTTGGACACTAAAACAATGGAGGCACTATCTATTGCATAGAGAATTCATTTTGTTGACAGACAATCAAGCACTAAAGTATATAAATTCTCAAGCTAAGTTATCTCATAAGCATGCCAAATGGGTCTCGTTTCTGCAAAGTTATACATTTGTGGTGCAACATGTTAGTGGAAAAATCAATATTGTGGCTGAGGATTTAAGTACGGGGCGTCACTTGTTACAATAACTAATGAAGTTGTTGGATTTAAAGAAATGAAAAATGAATATGCAGCTGATCCATATTTCAGCAAAATTATTGGTACTCTAGACAATCCAGCAGTTGCATGTGGGGAATTTTATGATGAATATTTATTTACTGATGGATTTTTGTTTAAGGGACTCCAACTTTGTATTCCCATTGGGTCTAGGAGGGAAAAGCTGATGAGAGAAATGCATTCCAATGGCTTGGGAGGTCATTTTGGTAGAGAAAACACTTACACCTTGGTAAGTGACAAGTTTTTTTGGCCTCAAATGAGGAAGGATATCAATAAATTTGTTTCTACATGCAGAATTTGTCAAATGTCTAAAGGTGGACAGCAAAACACTTGGTTGTATAAACCTTTGTTGATCGCTGAAGGACCATGGATTGATATTTCAATGGATTTTGTCTTGGGATTGCCACGTACTTAGAGAGGCAATGAGTCCATTTTGGTTGTAGTGGACCAGTTCTCTAAAATGGCCCACTTTGTTCCATGTAAGAAGACTATTGATGCTAGTAAGATTGCTGATCTATTCTTTAAAGAAATTGTACACTTACATGGACTGCCCAAGACTATCACAAGTGACCGAGATAGAAAGTTTCTTAGTCACTTTTGGAAAACTTTGTAGAGAAAACTTGACAGTAAATTGCAGTATAGTTCAGCCTATCACCCTCAGACAGATGGGTAGACGGAGGTGGTGAACAGAAGCTTGGGAAATTTGTTGAGATGTTTAGTTGGGGATAGCCCAAAACAATGGGACTTAGTCTTGTCACAAGCAAAATTTGCTTTCAATTCCAGCATCAACAGGGCTATCGGTAAATCTCCTTTTCATATTGTTTTGGGAAACAATCAAAAGGGTGTAGTAGATTTAATTGATCTTCTTGTGGTGAAACAAAATGGCCAAGATGAGGAGGACTTTGTGAAACATAAACATGAAGTGCAACAACAAGTTAGGCAAAGGCTGCAAGTAGCAAATGAACAGTTTAAGAGTCATGCAAACCTGCACCGGAGAGAGAAAGTATACCAAGAGGGTGAACTAGTCATGGTGTACCTACATAAAGAAAGATTTCCTCAAGGCACTTACAACAAATTGAAACCAAAGAAAATTGGTACTTGCAAGATTCTCAAAAAGATTAATGACAATGCATATTTGATATAATTGCCGGAAAAATTTGACATTAGTCCCATGTTCAATGTTGCGGATCTTTATTCCTATCATGCAGGCCTGGAAAAAGTCCAAGATGAGAGCATATTTGAAGAATGAACCAGACATTTACCAAGAAAAGGAGAGAGCAGATTGAGAAGATAGTGGAAAGTATGATTACTGATACAAGGGCCAAGAATTATAAGATGTATTTAGTATAATGGAAAGAATTACCAAATTCTGATAACACCTGAATCACAGAAGAGGAACTCAGGAAGTTAACAAAACTCAACTCAGCTGAACCAGGAGGTTCAGAATCTTAAAGGAAGGGGGTATTGATGTACACATGTCAGCTTATTGTGAGAGATTTGTGGAAGTGTTAAACTAAAAATAGACACTCCTTTTAAGTAAACGTAGCTGGCAGAGATTTCCTATTATTAGCAAATAGAATACTTAATTTTACGGGCAGTTATCTGCCGTGGAAGAGTGGAGGAGTTTATTAGTAGTAGTGTTCTTTTCTTATTAGGATTTAGGGAAAATAATACACAAAGGGAGAGCAGCTCTTGGTACAAGAAAATTCTGTGTGGTAAAATTGGACTGACTGTCCCTGTATTGATGAGCTGTCATGTTTTGTGATGGCTGTTGATTACTGTATATTCAATATTAACGAAAGCTGCTGTGTTCATTTGATAACTGCCTCACATCAAATTCTGTGTATGTATGATTCTGTAGTCTTCGGCCTGTAGTCTTCTACAGCTAATAGTTTTAATTGCAGGTGTGTGTG
This sequence comes from Torreya grandis, assembly GCA_037957365.1. Classification (NCBI taxonomy): domain Eukaryota; kingdom Viridiplantae; phylum Streptophyta; class Pinopsida; order Cupressales; family Taxaceae; genus Torreya; species Torreya grandis. The sequence goes on along the minus strand of JARHVA010000644.1, from coordinate 1,771,001 downwards.
TTGATTTACATCAAGGTTCCTCTTAATGCCACCTCAACAATTCAGCAGTCGAGCCACTAAATGGATCTTTCTTCCTTTGTCATGTGAATGATAAATTCCACTTGGCGTATCTCTTTGGTTAGTATCCCACTTTCAACAATGCTATTTATTCTAGCTAACCACCAGATCGTCTGCAAATACAACAGGTTAGATTGTCCCTAATACAGGTCATCTCCATAAAGTCCAAATCAAAATCTGAATAGATCCAAGAGATCGACCAGTGAGAGGTGTGGGAACAAGGTCAAGATGACATCTTCATACACACAGGATTTGTCAAAAAGGATACTACATCCCCCTATGTTGACTATTTGAATATCCAGCCATTAAACATCCACCCACCACATACTAAGGTACTGGACTCTAGCCCTGCTTTCACTTGCTTTCCTACTGTCAATAAACACGATATTGTCCCTCGTGCTCCTCAATTTCTGCAGCACTTTTCTGAAGAATTGTTCACTCAAACAATGGCCAAAGGCTTTCAACTCTCAACCCTTCATTCAAACGCCTTAGCTTTAACCCTGATGTGATTAATATCCATAGGCCAATCAGCTTTTCTACCTGAACTCAAGCTGTTATCCTTCATTCCTTTACAAGAGGGATTGCCTCTCAAGCCCAACACAAACCTTTGCCTTCCAGTCACCTCAAGGCTCAACATGGCTACTCCTTACCCTCCACGTTCTAAAAATGAGGAAATACTTCAAGCCATTAATAACATATCTGCCAAAATTCAACAAGTGGCCAACATCCTTGACACCACAGGAGTCAATAATCCATGCATATAAGCCACCTTGGCCTACATTCTCCAATTTACTGAGAGCAGCATGAAAGAATGACTCGAGTCACTTCAAGGACATATTGAACATTTATGAAAAATTGTGCTTAAACATGAGAAAACTTTGGAGTCAGGTACTGTTATTATGCTCTCTAAATCTTCTAAATGATTCTTGGAGGATACAATCACTGCATTCCTTCTAGACGCCCCCCTGCCCACCCCCCCCACCAACTGCAAAGAGAGAGGCCCTCATTCCATCGACTCAAAATATAGCAAAGCATAAGGAGAATATTTGCAGCCCAACAAATCCTACCCATCATGCCTCCTCATCAAACAAAGAGTGGAAATCTCTCTTACCTAAAGAGAAGGGCTGTCTGTTTACTATTGCTCGTGAAAATTAATCTCTTTCTAGTACTTCTGAAGGATTTTTTTGGTTTCTAGTGTTGTAATTATGATGCATCCTAATGCAGTGTAGTGCCTGTTTTCTTAGTTCATGCTCTTTTTTGTTCTCTTCTTTCGGCTAAGATGTCGTCTTATTGTCCCACTATGAATTATTCTGTTCATATATATAAAGCTTACCCTTTTAAAAAATATATATATTTAAGTACCGTCCATATAAATTTCTTTTATAAAAAAAACATATGCAGGGTTAATGTAAAGTATCTTCATGTATTTAAAAGCAATCCGATACTAGAATTAAAAATGATTTTTTTCCCTCTAGGTTTTTCATTAAAAATCATCAAATCAATGGTTGAAAATCTGGGCATTTTGGAGATATATATAAATACACACACTGCTTGGCAGCCTTGTAGCTGGGTAAAATTTCACACTTATAACCATCCATTCATATATTATTCACAATTTCACACCGTCAATAAAGGATATGCACACACATAAAACCTAAATTTAATGTTCAGTCTCTCTAATCAAATTGTCCTTTCACTTCAATGTGTATTTGGATTATGTATTCTCTCTTTAGAAACACAAATGTTTGATAACCCTAATGCCTTTCACCAGCATAGCCAACTTAAAAATAAATCCAATATTTAATAACCACACTGTCTTTGACCAACATAGCCAATGTAGGAGGATATAACATTGACTCTGAGAATCTATAGTGGCTCACTTAGACAGCCGACATAGGGAACACTAGTCAATGTTTACTCACACTAACATCCTCTCTTAAACTTGACTACTCTGAGATTGCATGCTTTCCAAGGATACCACAAACTGAAAACTCATTGGAGCCACTAACATTGACACAATTCCCAAGGATGTTGCAAGCCAACAACACATGGGATTGCTAATTAGTGTTTATTTTAGACTTTCATCATGTACTAGCATCCCCACTAACACTTGACCTGGGGGTAAAATATAGAAAGGGTTCATTACATAGCATCCTTCCTTAATGACAACTTTTCCAATAACAACAAATCTCCCAAAAGATGATGGCAATGGACAGATGTTGAAGCCAACATGATCAACCAATCCTCCAAACATGCATGTGCTTCTTAACAATGCATGATCTAGGGATGGTATTCCCATCGCTACTAGCATCTTCCGCCACAATTATGCGCCAACAAGAAAAGTAAAGCACTCGCAAACAAAAATATTCATAAAGGAAATGCACAACCTAGCATTACAAAAGATAGGCTCCAATAATGATGATGGCTCCAAACAATATGTGACAAGAATGTCTTCCCACCTACATGTGTTGTCCATAATGCCGATGTGCAACAGAAATGAAGCAACAACCAAAAAGATGCCATTAACATTGTCAAGACGATATTGGATATGTTCATGCAACCCAATGATTAATCCCCTGCCATGGGAACCAAGTAGTTGTATTTTTTAGAAAACTAGACAATATGATGTACTCAAACAAGATCTCAAATGTTGTCATGAGGAATTATTAATGCATTCACAATCGATATTAATAATAGGTACCATTCCAAGAATTTTCCAATAACATTTTTTTGAATCCATATAATGAGCATGACAACCATACCAATGAGTTTTTCAATAAGGATTTCAATACTTGGATTGAGGGCAAAAGTGATCCAACTCTCCATAATTAGGATGCATCGGTGGAAGTTGAAAGTGTGAGGGTGCCCCCTATCTTCCAGAATGAGGATGCATAGTGGAGGACAAGGGTGCCCCCTATCTCCAAAATGAGGATGCCTATATGTCTTAGGTGCAGAATTTAGTGGAAAAAAGTTATCCTCAATTCACTATCAAGTTCCTTGTAATGGGAAGAATCTAATGGTTTGCGATCTAACCATGTTTACCATCATTTGCAATGTGATCTCAAGGTACCAAACACCTAGTCTCTTTGGTCTAATCTAAGGCTCAATAGAAATGATAATACTTTGTCCATGCTTACCAAGTTCATCACCATTATATCTCATCTAATGAAGCAATTAGAATCATTTCTTTTTGTATGCTTCTCAAACTTACACTGCCGATAGACATCTGCTCATCAATGATAACCAAAGCATGATCATGGAGATATATATCTGAAGAAGCAACATCCCTGAAAGCACGATCATTGGAAGCGTCATCATCGAAAGCACCAATATCGGAAACAACTTCATTAAAAGAAGCAGAAGAAACATGATCATTGGAAGAAGTAACTGTAATATTCCTAATCGAAATATTATACGATAATTTGGATTCCCTGGAATTCTTTTGAAGATAATATTTTATAAATATAGACTTTGCACTTGAATTAATAATAAAATGAAATTGTATTCAGAGTTTTAGATTTCAAATAATAGAATGTAAATCCTCAAGGGGTTTCGTCCTTGGGTTAGTGAGATGACAAGGGTTTCCATCCTTGTAATTTGGTTATACAATTAAGGGGTTTTGTCCTTAAAAGCAATGGTAACGTTGATGGTTGTACATGGTTATAAAGTTGAATGCATGATTGATGATCCCCTTCCTACCATTTGCTGAATATTGATACCTTCATAGCCTTCCATCAAAAGATGTCTCCTCCAAGGGTGGCCACCTTCCATCTAATGAATGTTGTTTATCAATTAATTAATTAAAACTAATGAATATTGTTTTAAGTGTGGCGCTCCTCTTAATGGACAATTTCTTGTGGCGATTTCCTTATTGCTAGGTTTTTTTATTTCAAGGGATGCGATATCCTTATTGGCATTTGAGGATATTACAAATCTCCCTTCCTCAAATTGCTTTTCCTCAAGCAATTGTAAATTGGGATGGTCAAAAATTACCCGTCCTTCCCATGTGGCATCTTCTATTGGTAAATTATTCCAACAAACTAAATATTCTTTGATACTTCTATTTCATAACTTCTTTTAATGAGTATCAAGAATAGTCTCTGGTACTAGAATCAATTTACCTTCCTCATCAATTGGGGGTAATTCGATGGAAGAAATAATATGCTGTCCAAGTACTCATTTCAAGCAAGACACATGTAAGACATTCTGTATGTGGTTGTGCCCTGGTAAATCCAATTCATATGCTACCTCTCCCAATCTTCTTATAATCTGGTATGGCCCGAAAAATCGAGGCTTGAGTGTTTCAACACCACTTTGTTTAAGGGAAGATTGTTTATAAGGTTGTAACCTTAAATACACCATATTTCTAACTTCAAAAGTCCTTTCTATTCTATGTTGATCTGCATACAACTTTTGCTGATTTTGGGTGTGTTGAAGATTATCCTTGAGTGTTATTAAGATGTCTTGATGTTGTTGTATTAGATCCTTGGCTCCAAGAACCCTACTATCTAGAATGACCAAATCTACAAAGGTTTTAGCATCATACCCATACAATGCCTTGAAAGGTGACATTCCAATAGACATGTGATGAGAAGTATTGTAGCAGAATTCACCCAAGTATAACCATTTGACCCAAGCATTTGTTGCCCGATTACATAATTTCTTAAGTACCCCTCAAACCATATATTTATGGCTTCCGTCTAACCATCCATTTGAGGATGATAACTCATACTTCAGGTTAACTCAGCACTTGCCAATTGGAAAAGTTCTTGCCAAAAAACACTTATGAACCTAGTGTCCCTATCATTGACTATATTCTTTGGTAGTCCATGAAGCCTAAAAACCTCTTTAAAAAATAATTCCAGCTATCATAGGACCATCATACTTCTTGGGAAGTGGAAAGAAATGACCGTATTTTGTTAATCGGTCCACGACTACATAAAAGTTGTTTGTCCTTGAACTGTGGGTAGTCCCAAAATGAAATCCATAGAAATGCTCTCTCATTTTTGAGTAGGGATGGGCAAAGGTAGCAACAACCTGGCGAGAAATTTATGTTCTATTTTATTTTGTTGGCAAGTGGAACATTCTCGAATGTATTTAAGGACTTTACTTTTAAGTCATTTCCAAAAACATCGATCCCTTAATTGTTTGTATGTATTTACAAAACCAGGATGACCTGCTAATGGATCATTATGTATGGCCTTTCGGATCTTATGCTTAATTTTGAAACCGAACACTAAGAAGATTCTATATTTGTAGAGAATGAGATCCTTTACTACTTTATAACGTTCATCTTCATTTTTTCCTTCTAAAATTGCATTGGCCGACTCATCCTTAATGTATTCTGCCGTTATGAATGCCTTCCAATCAGTCGTGATTTCTACCATGGAACATAAATGTGGTCCTCTTGATAAAGCATCGACCACTACATTGTTTTGTCCCTTAACATATTCAATGTCAAAATTAAAGACTTGGATCTACTAACCCATTTTTGCTGCCTTTCATTTAAATCTGTTTGCTCTAAGAAATATTTCAAGCTATTGTGATCAGTTTTGACCACAAATCTTCCACATACCAAATAATGCCAGAATTTAGCAAGGGCATGCATGATGGCCAACATTTATTTATGATGTATTGAGTATCTCCACTCATGCTCTTTGATTTTCCAACTATCAAAAGCAATGGGATGCTTATTCTGCATTAAAACCACACTAACACCTTCTCTTGATGCATCACATTCCAACACAAAGGGTAATGAGAATTCCGACATTGCCAAAATTGGGCATGAACTCATCATTTGTTTAAGGTGTTCAAATGTTGATTGAGCAAGCTCTGTCCAACTAAAAGATCCCTTCTTTGTTAAATTGGTTAAAGGTGTTGCTAGTTGTGAAAATCCTTTAACGTATCTCCTATGATAGGTGCATAGACCTATGAGCCCCCTCAATTGTATCATGTTGGTAGGAGGGGGCCAACTTATAATGGCTTGGATCTTCTCTTGATCAACATGAATTTCATCCTTTTTAATTATATGCCCTAAATATAGGATTTGTGTCATACCAAATTCACATTTTGACATCTTAGCAAAGAGGGATTGTTGTTCTAATATGGCAAGTACCATGTGTTAAGTGTTGCAGATGTTCTTCCCAATTATTGCTATATATTAGAATATCATCAAAGAAAACCAAGATAAATTTCCTTAGATGCTTATTGAATATGTGGTTCATACAAGATTGAAAAGTGGCTGGAGCATTCGTAAGTCCAAATGACATTACTAGAAATTTGAAATGCCCATAGTGGCATTGGAATGTCATTTTTTGAACATCTTGTTCCCCCATTCATATTGGATGGTACCCTGATCTCAAATCAATTTTTGAGAACAAAGTGGCTCCATGAAGTTCATCGATTAGTTCATCTATCCTGGATATCAGATATTAATTCTTAATGGTCTTTTTATTTAAAAACTGATAATCAATACACATTCTTAATGTTCCATCCTTCTTTTTGACCAACACAACTGAAGAAGCAAATGGACTAGTACTTGGCCTAATATGCCCCATCTCTAAGAGTGCTCTAATGGCTTTTTCAATCTCATCTTTATAAATCTTTGGATGTCAATAAGGTGCAGTTATTATTGATTTCATTCTAGGTTCCAACTCAATGATATGTTAGAAGCCTCTTGTCAGGGGTAGTCCAGGTGGTAGGTTCTCAAATACCTTGGCATGCCTCTCGATGATGGGCTGAATATCATTATGATGTGTTTCGTGTTCTTCTTGTGTGGAGCTGATCAAACATTGTATTGCCCATGCTACATGCCCCTTATTAAATGTTCTTTCCATTGTTTTTGTCGTTACTATCTGAGGGCTACCATTGACCACGCCTTTCAAAATTATTTCCCTTCCATCTGATTGGAACTTAATTTCCATTGTCTAATAGTTTTGGGTAAACTCACCCAATGAATGCAACCATTGAACTCCTAAGACCAAATCTGTTTCGCCAATATTAATGACATAGAAGTCATCATTTATTTCATGTCCTCCCAAAGTCAGATTTAATTGTGGAATTATCTTTGTACATGGAAAAGTAAAACCATCAGCAACCATCACCGAAAATCCCTTGAATTCTTGCGTTTTCAGACCAATTTTCTTAGCCAATTTTTCATCAATAAAATTATGGGTAGCCCCACTATTGACTAAGACTGTAATTCTTTGCCCTCGCAATGTTCCTCTTACTTGGAATGGATGATATCGAGGTGCTCTTGAGAGAGTGGCAAATGTTCCTTCCATGGTCTCTTCCACCATTATTTGTGATTGGTTTTCATAGCTTAATTTTATTTCTTCTTCTTTTGTATCACTTTCCAAGCCAACCTCGATGTAGTGAACTTGCCCTTTGCCCAAGCAATGATAGCCTGGAGTCCATGGGTCTTTACAAGTAAAACATAATTTTTGCCTCCTTAATTCGTTCCTTGTTTCCAATTCCTTATTTGCCTTTGGTGTCTCACAAGGCTAAGATCCACTTGCTTGTATTGGTCTCCTTTGCTCATAGGATTGATTTTTCGGTGGACCACTTCCAATTGCCCTAGGTTGGATGGGTGGCATATTTCTGCTTTTTAAAGTTGAAGATTCCAAATATACGGCCTTCTTAATTGCTTTTTGAAATGTTGGAGTAAAAGCTTTGAGCAAGCCTCTTAGAGGTTCTATTAATCCTTCCGTGAATAATACTATGAGTCTTTCAAACATATCGGAAACCATTACTGCTAGTCTTTGAAATTCTACCACGTATTCATCCACACTATTGTTTTGTTTTAATAGTGTTAATTCCCTAAAATGGACCTCAAGATCTGCCCTAACAAACCTTTCGATCAATCGTTTGGCAAAATTGTCATATGAATTGATATGGCTGTCCTTGGGTGACCCATCCATGGAACCACCATTCATGGGCCATACCTTCCAAATGGAGAGTCGCAAATTTTATGGCTTCCTCTTCCATTATTGGATGTAACGAAAGATGTGTCCAGCATTTGTATGCATGCCCTAGCCATACATTTGTTTGTACCATCAAAATGTGATAGTGACAATTTGCCTAATGCATGTTGCATATCTCTTTGTCTATTTTGGGGTTTATTTCTGGCCGAGATACACCTCCATCTTTTCTCATTGCCATATAAGTTTGTAGGGTAATTCCCCTTTGGATTCCCTCCATAAGTGATTGATATGCTTTGAAGCAAGTTATAAGCTCATCATTAAATGATTTTGGAATTTCTTCATCTAGTTCTTCTCTCAGAATGAATGTTGGTTGGCAATGCTGATGTGATGATGTGCTTGTTTTACATTTGAGCTCAAAGATGGACAAACTAGTTTCTACCTTTTGTGTATTGGAATTCATCATCATTTTTATGGTAAGGGCCATTTGTGCCACTGTATTTGCCAATTGTTCTCGACCTTGGATAAGTTTATCTACCCTCTCAATATCTCTATCTTCCATTTCTCCTTTTGGCTGGCTTGTCTCCTTAGTTTTATGTCTCCTTTCGTAACTCAGAATATTTTTATTGTTATCTTGCATATAATTTGTTGTTCTACAGGCTGGTAGGATGGAGAGCTCTGACACCCCTGTAATATTCCTAATCAGAGAATTATATGATAATTTGGATTCCCATGAATTCTCTTTAAGATAATATTTTATAAATATAAACTTTGCACTTGAATTGATAATTTTAACTAATAAAATGAAATTGTATTCATAGTTTTAGATTTCAACTAATAGAATATAAATCCTCAAGGGGTTTCGTCCTTGGGTTAGTGAGATGACAAGGGTTTCCATCCTTGAAATCTAGTTATACAATTAAGGGGTTTTGTCCTTAAAAGCAATGGTAAAGTTGATGCTTGTACATGGTTATTGTTGACAATTTTTCCCCCTATAGGGCAAATTGTCTCCCCTATTATTCAGAACTTTGCTATGGTGCCAAGTTTGTCTTGTGAATCAGTTTTGGGGTCCTTAAATGAGCATTTACAGCCACCCAAGTGGCCATCTACAACCAGGTGAATTTTAGTCATTCTGAGGTTTCCAAGGAGCTTGCTTAATTACAGCCAAATGTGCAAATACAGCCAAGACATACAAGTTGTAAGTTTATTTATTTTGTCTTCCCAAAGATTTTTTCGAGCTATAAGAGGTGGACTATTTCTTCGAACATTTTGTTTGAGAGGAAGAGCTCTCAAAGGACTGTGTAAAAGTCTGAAAAAATGACTAAGTAGCAGTCATTCAAAGCTTTTTTTTTTTTAACTTTTTGTCCGAAAGAAAAAGGAAAAAACACAGTTGAGAAGACTCGAAGGGCACCTACCCTTCGAGAAGGTCCAATTCAAAAGTCCCAGAGGGTATGTACCCTTCGGGTTGGTTCATTTTATGGTTTTTAAGTCAAGACAATTCATACGAAGGACAATTTCAAAAAGCCCGGGTGCCCTTCAAAAAGACCTAAGGGCACTTTTGAAGGTGGACTTACCCTTGTGGAGGACATCTGGCTGTTGTGTAGGGACGTTTACAATTTCCCTTAAGGGTATGTGCCCTTGCGGGGGACACTTCAAGCACGAATAAGACCTTGGAAAAAAATTCGAATGACAAAATCCATTTTTTTTAAGGACACCTGCCCTTGCGGAGGGCACTTGGTCGGTGGCAGGACCCTTTCGAAAGTTTTGAAAGGCACTTTTGAGGACGAATAGCCATTGCGGAAGGCACCAAAGCCAAAGACAGGACCAAATCAAAAAGCCCAAAGGGCATTTTTGGGAAGCAGAAGCCCTTGCAGAGGGCACCTTCATAAAAGCAAAGGACACTTCAAACGGAAAATAATTTCTTTCAGACAAAAAGTCCGAAGGAATTCAAGGAAAAGGTCTGACGGAGGATACACCTAGGAAAAAGCCCGATAAAAAATAAAAACAAAGGCAAAGAAGAAAATGAGAAAATTCAAGGAAATCCTTCGGAATAATTGTCAAACAGAAAATCCGTGGGAATATGAAGTCAACAAAATTCCCAAGAAAACCAAAGGGCAAGACATAAGAGCCTAAAAGAATAAAGTCGGGAAAATTGGCAAGGAAACGAATTCCTTCAGGGTTTTTGTTCGGAGGAATTCGGGAGGACAAAAACCCTGATAGAAAGACAAGGACGTAAGCTAAGGCCAAAAAAGAGAAAAGGAAATGCCAAGCTCGAGAAAGAGAAGAGATAGAGAGTCCTTCGGACAATTTGTCTGAAGGACAAAAACTAAAATAAAGCCCGAATCCCGAATTAAAGCTGAACACTTGAAAAGTCAAAGAAAACACAAACATCACTAACCCATAACTGAACAAGAAGTAAGACAAACGCAGGAATAGAGACATGAGGAAAGATTGAAGTAGAATTGAACATGGACATAAGCATGAACAGCGAATAAAACAAACGCAGAATAAAGACAAAGTCAGGATGAACGAAGATCATGCATAGACTAACATGAGTGACTCCAACAAAGTGAACGCATTTAAGAAAACAAGCATGCTTCAATTCTGAAAATAGAGTTGTCTTGCATGATAAACGAGCAAAGTGTTGAACGTTTCAAACAGCGAGAAATTCCATGCATGCACTCTCGTTTGTCTCAAAGCTCGAAACGTTGCGGCGGTTCAAACGTAATTCTTAATTTGGCGTTTGCATTGATTTCATGCAAAGGGGAGACTTGCAAACGTTCCAGCAGTTTGAGTGAATTTGACTACTCTTATTTTGGACTTGACTAGTTTTCAAGTCAAGACATCTATTAGTAGATTTCATGCATCCAAAGCTTGTCTTCTTCTTTTTCAACACCAAGAATTCTTCATGCAAGACAGCTAGGTATAAGCCAAGGAAAGACAAATTTGGAAGACTCATGCAACACAATTTGGACTTGAGCTAATGAAGAGTTAACTTCCTCTCCTCTTTTCAACGCCAATCTCTTGGTTTTTTGTAATTTTCTATATTAATGGTTTTTCAGCCTTGTAAAATGATCCCTCTTTTGGTAAGACCAGACTCTACCATTGGTAAGTTGTGTATATCAATAGAAAAATTGTACTTTCAGATTTCAATTGCTGACATAGTGTACATTCATTCAGCAATTTGCATATGTGGTAGATTTCTCTCCCTTCCCAAATTTTGATTCGTACCTAGTTGCTAGCTCATCATGTTATGTAGGTCATGTTCAGTGTTTTATGTCTTTCACTGAAGCTGTAAGTGAATGTTAGGTGGCTGTAAAGTGTCTTGCATCAGACCTCTCCTTCGTTTTCCCTCACGTTTTTGTCATTGAATCAAACCTTCTCATGAAATACTTATGCATAGTGATCAATTGAAATCAAAGGTCTTTCTTTTCCCTTGTATGATTCAATGTTCAAGGTTCCAAGTAGAGTGGATCAACATTCTGGTGTATCACCGTCATTAGGTAGGATTTCCCCTTCAAGTTTCTTTCTTCCTTTTCCATGGTAGTCCACAAAGTAGAGTAGAGATCCTCATTGATACATCTTACAGGAACCAGCCTTCTTTGGAAGTTTTTCTCACCATTGAGGCACCCACCCTCGTGAGAAGATCCCATTATTTTAACTGGAAAGAGGATTAGTCATTTTAGCACGTCTTCGATTCAAAGTGCAACTCTAGGTTGACAACAATTTTTGGCACGTATGGTGGGACCACGAAAAAGTTCTTTGCATAGAGTTTTCACAGCAGCAAAGGATATTCATCTACATCTAGTTGCAGAGTTCATAGCATCATTCAGGCAATCTGTTCATGCCAAAAGTTACCACAAGATCAGCAAGTAAAGGTATTCCTTTTGAAATTGTAACTTATAAAAGAGCAAGGTCTAGGAGGGCAAATCCATATCCTCAAAGAGAATATTTACCTCCCTTTCATCTTATCATTCTAAACACTGCAATCCCCACCATCCAGATGGCCGTTAGAAATCAAGTGTTTGCTCCATTCAATAGAAGAAGTCCACTGAATCTAGCACAATTAGATAACATTCCTGTATTTGCCCTCAAAAGTATTCCATTCTTTTCAGGAGAAAATCAAACAACCCCTATTGAGCATATCCAAGATGTGGCTAATCTTTGTTCAGTTCATGATGTTGTTGAGGATAATGTTGCTATTAGATTGCTTGTTGCTTCTTTCAAAAGAAAAGCATTACAGTGGTATAGAACCCTTCCACTTAGATCTATTTCCACTTGGGATAAATTGGGTGTAGCTTTAGTCAAGTAGTTTGAAGACAAATCTGATCACTTATCTTTAGTTGAGCAATTAACTGTCATACAGAGAGTTCCTCGTGAGTTCATGTCCGATTTTAATCTCAAATTCCAAAAAACATGGACCAGGATACCAGTTTTGATTAGGCCATCCCCTAAATATGCATTTCTGTATTTTTTGAAAGCTCTTAATTCTGACATTAATGCGATGATACAGTCAATGGGTGTTACTACTTTCCCAGATGCTTATGAAGTTGCAATAAAGACAGAAAATAGTTTGATACAAGCAAGTAAGCTTTCTCCAAAACCTCCAATGCCCATATTTTCAGAAATAAGTTTTGTACCAGCCCCTCAAGTTCCTCAAATTCCATCATTGGCTCCAACTCCAACACCTCAAGTTCCTATTGCAGCCCCTACTAGTCAAGCTAGCGAGATAGGAGAGTTGAAAAGTTTGCTACAATCTTTTGAAAATGAAATAGTTTAGCTCAAAAAGCAATCTTTTCAGTCAAATAGACCCTATCAACAACAAAATCAGAACAACTATCAGTCATTCAAAGATCAAATATCTCTTTATCAAAGTTTCAGAGAAAATAGACCACTCTACAAGCACAAGGAGCCATAACTCCAGCTAAGCCATATGTTGCTCTTGATCCGAATGCTCCTTCCACTTCAAAAGCTATTATTCCAACCCCAGCTCAAAATAATTTGGTGCAGAATTCAGGTTGGCAGCCCTTAAATCTCAATGATACTCAAAACCAAGCCTTGATATCACAGAACATCACCATGCCACAGATGACGCAAGAAGAGTTCTCTTTTCAAGGAGGTCAATATTAAGGTACAGGGTTGACAGCACAAAGAGTGACTCATCAAGTTCAAGGGCAGCGTGATGCTATTAATGTAAATTGGCAGGTCAATGATCATGTTGTTTTTACTCAAGATGTTAAAACTAACGATTCAAGTGGTCAAGTTGTATCTATACCCTATCAGAGAACTAAAAGAAGAGTTGTTGATGAAGCCCAAATGGTAGCAAATACTTCAAGTACTCCTAGTATTGTTGCTAAAAGTACAAAAGAGTAGCTTGTTGCCCCCACAACCCAAAAAAATCAAAATATAGAGGTTAGTGAAGTGCAACAAATACCTCTAATTCGTGAGCAACAAGTACCATAGAAAGTGCAATCAAAGGTTAGTGCATCTCAGTTCAGTATTGTAAATCAAATAAAGAAGTCTAACATCAACATTAGCATGTGAGATTCTCTTTCAATTCCAGGGCAAAATGATAAGCTCATTCAAAAACTTTCAGCTCTTGAATTGTCTCCAAAACCAGTTGAGAAAGGTGTTGTCTTGACAAATTCGGATCAGCCAACCAAGCAACAGGTGCAGCAAGGAGATAAGATGTCAAAGGTAGACAAAACTGAGGTAAAATTGAAAAAAAACTCCCCCTTTTTATCTTTATTTGATATTGGGTGATACTTTGGTTCATAATTGTATGGTGGATAGTGGAGCTAGCAATACAATAATGTCCAAACAGATTGCAGACAAGCTCGGCCTTGTTTATGAGCCAAATACTAAAGGAGTATTGCAGTTGGATGGTTCAATAGCAAAGACGGTAGGCATTATCAAAGATTTGAAATTGATATTACATGCTTGTCCTAACGTTACTATTCAGTAGGATGTTGTAGTGGTGGACTTGCCTCCTTATTTCATTGTGCCTTTCAAGGGACTTCGCCTCAAAGATTGGGGGATATTTATCAGTTGATTGGACCTATTTGTTGTTCAAAACCAGGTATGGTACAAAGATAACAATTCATTCAAATCCTATTGTACGTTTTCATATAGAGCCTTATACACCAAATGTGGTCAATGCAAATTGTATCATCTCAGATAAAATATTACAAACTGGTGATGTAGAAAAAGACTCGCCTTTGGATGGAGTTCCAAATTTGTTTCTTGATGAGTGGACTTCTACTTTGCATGAGCATGTTCTCTACAAAGTAATTGAAGAGAAAGGTCTTGGTGTATATTATTTTCATGAGAATGATGCACCAATTACAGCCATGGTCAAAGAAGACGAATCTAATGAAAGCTTGTGGAAATTGTATTTTGATGGATCAAGAAATAAGCATGGAACTGGAGCTGGAATGATGTTAATTTCTCTTACAAAACAAAGGTATTTCTCTATTAAATTTCAGTTTCGTTGTTCAAACAACGTTGTTGAATATGAAGCACTAGTTCACGATTTGTAGTGGGCTAGGAAGATGAAAGTAAATTGTTTGCAAGTGTTTGGAGATGGTGAACTTGTAGTCCACCAAGTAAGAAGTTTGAATGTATGCAAGAATTTGTTGCTTAAATCTTATAGACACAGAGTTTGGAATTTATTTGAAAATTTTCAGGGTTTTAATATTCAGGTAATACCAAGAGATAGGAATAAACATGCTGATAGGTTGGCTAATATTGGGGCACAATTTAACATTCCAACTGATGTAAAAAGTGACATTTTTTAGTCACATATGAAGGTAGTTGTAAGGCCTTATGTTCCGGATAACCAAAAGAATTGGCAGGTGTTTGAAAATGACAATCAAATTGTAAGATTTTTGCAAGAAGAAGCTGAGTTTTCTTTAAAAAATCAGTGAAAACACTTACAGCAGTATGGTGATCAGATTGTACAACTGAAAACAAATAGGCTACCCAAAGGATTGGTCACTCTTGAAAATATTTTCAGTGAAAATGATGAGCTAAAGAAAGAGAAACCTTCCTTGTCAACAAAGGAAGAGCACTATGCCAATGTAGAGATTGCAGTTGGTAAAATTTTGAAATTGGGCAAGGTATGCATTCCTCCACAAAAGAAAGCTTTCATTGATTTATGCACGAGTTTCACTAATATATTCGCATGACAGTATAGTGATCTCAAAGGTTTTGATCCAAGTTTGACTCAACACACCATTGAGTTAGAAGAAGAAACTAAACCAGTGAGACAAAGACAAAGACCAATCAATCCAAAGCTTAAGCCTTTGATGAGCGCTGAGCTTCACAAGCTCATAGAATTAGCTATTATATTTCCAATCAAGCACTCAACTTGGGTGGCGAACCTCGTTCCAGTATGGAAAAAAATGGTGAGATCCGTTTGTGTGTTGATTTTCATGATTTAAAAAGGGCTTTGCTTAAATACCACTATCCATTGCCATAAATGGAACCAATTTTACAACGTGTTGCAGTTTTAGAAAGGTATTTCTTGTTAGATGTATATCGTGGTTACAATCAAATTTTGGTAAAAAAAAAGTACCAATTCAAGACAGCCTTCATGACTAAGTGGGGGACATTTGCATACAAAAATATGCCATTCGGTTTGTCTAATGCTGGAGCAACCTTTTAGAGAGCCATGGATATGGCCTTCCAAGGCCTTCTGAACAGGTTTGTGCTTGTTTATTTGGATGATATAACAGTGTTTTCAAAAGATACAGAAGATCACATGGTTCATCTCAAGCAAGTTTTCGAAAGGTGTATGCAATTTGAGATATCTCTAAATTCCAAAAAGTGTGTATTTTCAGTTCATGAAGGTAAGCTTTTTGGACATGTTTCAAAGCATGGTTTAAACATAGATTCTGAAAGGATTCAATCCATTCTTGCACTCTCCTTGCCTAAAAGAAAAAAGGTTTTGCAAAGTTTCTTTGGAAAAATCAATTTTATAAAGAGATACATTTCAGATTTCGCTACTGTAACTAAACCACTTACAACCATGCTAAAAAAAAATTAGAACTTTAGCTGGTCCAAGGAGGGAGTAAAAGGGTTTGAAAATGTTAAGAAAGCCATAGCAAGTGCTCCTACGCTTTTAAACCAAGATTTTATGAAAGATTTCATTTTGTATAGGTATGCTAATATGGACACTATTTCAAGAATTTTTATGCAGCAAAATCATGAAGATTTGGAGCAGTCAATAACTTTCTACAGCCAAGGCTTGGAGGAGTATGAAACAAGGTATTCTTTTGTAAAAAAAAATGTCCTTTCAGTTATAAGATCTCTGAAGAAATTTAGGCACTTGTTGTCTAATAATAAAATACATCTAATGGTTGCTCATCCAAGCATTAAAAAATTTCTTTTAAACAAAGACAAATGAGAAAAGCGCTGGTTGGATAACCAAGGTAATGAAATATGACGTGGAAATTAAAGTTACAAAGCTAGTTAAAGGCAAAGGACTTTGTGAGCATCTAGCTCAAGACTTGCAAGAAACTAATGAAACTGTTTTAGTGTCAAATGATGAAGAGATTGTTGTTGTTCACACCTCACCTTCCAGCTGGTTTCATAATTTGGTAAGCTATCTACAAGATGGTTTATACCCCTCTCACCTAAGTGCTTCAAAAAGAAGGTATTTTAGATTGCAATCAATTTCATTCTTGCTCGTTGATGGTGTTTTGTTCAAAAAAGATATTAATGGAATGTTACTAAGGTGTGTGGAACAAAGCCAAACTCAAAAATTAATTAAAGAATTCCATGATGGATATGGTGGACACTTTTTCGCAAGAACTACAACATTTAAAATCATGAAAGGTGGGTACTATTGGCCTACTATATTTGGCGATTGCCATACATGTGTTAGAAAGTGCAAACAATGTGCTATGTTTGTAGGAAAAGTTAAACTAGGAGCCCTGCCCCTTCAGCCAAGCGCAATGGATCAACCTTTTGTCTAGTGGAGATTGGACTTTGTTGATCTCATTAATCCTCCTTCGAGTTCAAGGCATAAGTGGATTCTAACAGCGACGGTTTACTTCACACGTTGGATGGAAGCAATTGCATTGAACGAAGCAAACAAAACTAACGTTCTTGATTTCTATGAAGGTATGCTTACTAGGTTTGGAGTTCCTTCAACCATTATTTTTGACAATGCAATGGCTTTTGTGGGATCTAGGATCAGCCAATGAGTTGTCCAACACGGAGTTTATCTCAACACTTCATCGAACTACTATCCACAAGGAAATGGCCTTGATGAATCTACAAAGAAGAACCTATTAAGGATCATACAAAGGACTATTGAAGACAATTAGAGGTCATGGCATCTCAAGTCGAAGTCAGCTCTATGGACTGATAGGATCACTTACAAGAGGTCAATAGCCAACTCTCCATACAAGCTAGTATATGGTAAGAAAGCAAGGTTACCTATTTCTCAAAAGTTTCTAGCTTTAGAATTAATGCATCAACTTGAGTTGTTGGAGAATGAGCCTATGGAAATCACGTATGCAGAGCTTATGGAGTTGAAAGAGACAAAAAATCAATCCATGCTACCCATGGAAAGTCATCAGGTACAGGTGAAAAGAATGTTTGACAAAAGAGCTTCCTCACGAAGCTTCAATGAAGGAGATTTGGTCTTCAAGTGGGATGAGGATCGAGTCAAACCAAGGAGGCACACGAAGTTTGATTTTCGTTGGAGTGGCCCATACATGATCTCCAACTGCAAATCCCACAACGCCTTCCAACTTGCCAAGATGGACGGCCAAGAGCTTCCAATCCCAATCAATGGGATACATCTAAAACATTGCTATTGAAGAGCAAAGCTCTATGTACATAGTTGTTTTTGTTTTCCTCCAAGTGTTGTTCAAGCACAATGGTTTGCTTCAGTTTGGTTCAATAAGTGCTTGTTTGCACATTTGCTTCTTAGTTTTCCTGTTTTCGTGTTTTTCCCTTCTTTTTTGAGCAAGAAAGGTTACTTCAACCAAGGTCAGGGGGAGACTTTCAGTCAGAAAGCAAGGTCACCATTTGGGAGTTCGAATAGCATCTATATGGTCTGAGTTCTCTAGCATAGCAGGCATGCTTCCCAACATAGTTGCCAAAAATGTTAACAAGTTTGCCCCCCACAAGGCAAATTGTCACCCTTACTATTCAAAACTTTGCTATGGTGCCAAGTTTGTCTTGTGAATCAGTTTTGGGGTCCTTAAATGAGCATTTACAGCCACCCAAGTGGCCATCTACAACCAGGGGAATTTTAGTCATTTAGAGGTTTCCAAAGAGCTTGCTTAATTACAGCCAAATGTGCAAATACAGCCAAGACATACAAGCTGTAAGTTTATTTATTGTCTTCCCAAAGATTTTTTTGGGCTATAAGAGGTGGACTATTTCTTCGGACATTTTGCCCGAGAGAAAGAGCTCTCAAAGGACTGTGTAAAAGTCCAAAAAAATGACTAAGTAGCAATCGTTCAAAGCTTATTTTCTTCGGACTTTTTGTCCGAAAGAAAAAGGAAAAGCACAATTCAGAAGACCCAAAGGGCACCTGCCCTTCGGGAAGGTCCAATTCAAAAGTCCTGGAGGGTATGTACCTTTCGAGTTGGTTCATTTTATGGTTTTCAAGTCAAGACAATTCATCCGAAGGACAATTTCAAAAAGCCTGGGTGCCCTTCAAAAACCCCGAGTCCCCTTGAAAAAGCTCGGGTGCCCTTCAAAAACTCTAAAGGCCACTTTTGAAGGCAGACTTACCCTTACGAAAGACATCTGGCCGTTGCGTAGGGACGTTTACAATTTCCCCAAAGGGTATGTGCCCTTGTGGGGGACACTTCAAGCATGAAGAAGACCTTGGCAAAAGTTCCGAATGACAAAATCCATTTTTTCGAAAGACACTTGCCCTTGCGGAGGGCACTTGGTCGGTGGCAGGGCCCTTTCAAAAGTTTTGAAAGGCACTTTTGAGGACAAATAGCCCTTGCGGAGAGCACCAAAGCCAAAGACAGGACCAAATCAAAAAGCCCGAAGGGCATTTTTGGGAAGTAGAAGCCCTTGCGGAGGGCACCTTCATAAAATCAAAGGACAATTCAAACGGAAAAGAATTTCCTTCAAAAAATTTGTCCAAAAGAACTCCTTCGGACAAAAAGTCCAAAGGAATTCAAGGAAAAGGTCCGACGGAGGATATACCTGAGGAAAAGCCCGATAAAAAATAAAAACAAAGGCAAAGAAGGAAACAAGAAAATTTAAGGAAATCCTTCGGAATAATAATTGTAAAATAGAAAATCCGCGGGAATATGAAGTCAACAAAAGTTCGAAGAAAACCAAAGGGCAAGACATAAGAGCCTACAAGAATAAATTCGAGAAAATTGGCAAGGAAACGAATTCCTTTGGACTTTTTGTCCAAAGGAATTCCTTCGGACATTTTTGTCTAAAGGAATTCCTTTGGACAAAAAGTCCAAAGGAATTCGTTTCCTTGCCAATTTTCTCGAATTTATTCTTGTAGGCTCTTATGTCTTGCCCTTTGGTTTTCTTCGAAGAAGGAATTCGAGAGGACAAAATGCCCGATAGAAAAGACAAGGGCGTAAGCTAAGGCCAAAAAAGAGAAAAGGAAATGCCAAGCCCGAGAAAGAGAAGAGATAGAGAGTCCTTCGGACAATTTGTCCAAAAGATGAAAACTAAAATAAACCCTGAATCTCATATTAAAACAAAACATGGGAAAAGCCAGAAAAAACACAAACAAGACTAACCCAGAACTGACCAAGGAGTAATACACGCAAAAATAGAGGCATGAGCAAAGACTGAAGCAAAATTGAACATGGACATAAGCATGAACAACGAATAAAACAAACGCAGAATAAAGACAAAGGTAAGATGAAAAAAGATCATGCACAGACTAACGTGAGTGACTCCAACGAAGTGAACGCGTTTAAGAAAACAAGCATGCTTCAATTCTGAAAATAAAGTTGTCTTGCATGATGAACAGGGAAAGCGTTGAACATTTCAAATAGCCAGAAATTCCATGCACGCACTCTCGTTTGTCTCAAAGCTCGAAACGTTGCAGCGGTTCAAACGTAATTCTTAATTTGACATTTGCATTGATTTCATGCAAAGGGGAGACTTTCAAACATTCCATCAGTTCGAGTGAATTTGACTACTCTTGTTTTGGAGTTGACTAGTTTTCAAGTCAAGACATCTATTCGTAGATTTCATGCATCCAAAGCTTGTCTTCTTCTTTTTCAACGCCAAAGATTCTTCATGC
The DNA here is from genome assembly GCA_037957365.1 of Torreya grandis. Taxonomy (NCBI): domain Eukaryota; kingdom Viridiplantae; phylum Streptophyta; class Pinopsida; order Cupressales; family Taxaceae; genus Torreya; species Torreya grandis. The sequence continues at coordinate 1,750,769 of JARHVA010000644.1, read as the reverse complement.
AAGACAACCAGGTACAAGCCAAGGAAAGACAAATTTGGAAGACTCATGCAACGCAATTTGGACTTGAGTTAATGAAGAGTTAACTTCCTCTCCTATTTCTAACGCCAATCTCTTGGTTTTTTAGAATTTTCTATAGTAATGGCTTTTCAGCCTTGTAAAAAAATCTCTCTTGGTAAGACCAGACTCGACCATTGGTGAGTTGTGTAACCTCTTTAATCAATAGGGCTATACTTTCAGATTTCAAGCGTTGGCATAGTGTGCATTCATTCAGCAATTTGCATACGTGGTAGATTTCTCTCCTTTTCCAAATTTTGATTCGTACCTAGTTGCTAGCTCATCATGTTATGCAGGGCATGTTTAGTGTTTTATGTCTTTTGCTGAAGCTGAAAATGGATGTTACATGGCTGCAAAGTGTCTTGTATCAAACCTCTCTCCATCGTTTTTCTTCACGTTTTTGTCATTGGATCGAACCTTCTCATGAAATACTTATGCATAGTGATCAATTGAAATCAAAGGTCTTCCTTTTCCCTTGTTTAATTCAGTGTTCAAGGTTCCAAGTAGAGTGGATCAACATTCCAGTGTATCACTGTCATTAGGTAGAATTTTTCCTTCAAGTTTTTTCTCCCTTTTCCATGGTAGTCCGCAACGCAGAGTAGAGATCCTCATTGATACATCTTATAGGAATCAACCTTCTCTGGAGGTTCTTCTCACCATTGAGGCACCCACCCTCATGAGAAGATCCCATTGTTTCAATTGGAGAGAGAATTAGCCATTTCAGCACGTCTTCGATTCAGAGTGCAACTCCAAGTTGACAACAGTAACTTCTTATTGTAACTTGCTAGGTTTGAGCTCAAAGTCTGTTTGTTAGTGCCAACTACCAACAACAATTTATTCAACATATTGTGACTTCAAAATGACATCCGTTCTCGTTGTAATAGGCCTAAAAAGTCTGATGACCCAACATGAAAACATTGTTATGATGCCCCAAATAACAACTCTGTCATATGCAATTATTATTGGTTTAAGATGAGTGCAGGGGTGAATCACCTCAAGTACAACATAGCATGACTTCCAAGGAATGATGTGAGGATATGTGACAAAGTGCCACCTGAGGCTCAAAGAGAGATGGTTGTTGTCCTAACAACATATAAGAAGAAAAAAATGAAAAAAAAAGACTGCTGAAGCACTCGTAGCTATGATGAATACGGGGCAGCAAGAGCTAATTCTAATGAGTTAGAAGCCTCTGGCTCTTCTATTGCCCAAAGAGTAGTTTGAGGATGGGGCTCAGCTAGTGGAGGTAGTTCAGGTTCACCTTTACAAAAAAAAATTGTTCTTTAAAATACCCCTGGGGCACAACCTTCACTTAAAGGTACGGCTTAGAACAAAAAATTGCAAAATAAAGCAAATGTGGTTGTGGCAAACTTCTAGTACCACAACAACATCCCATTCAATGTGGCGAAAAGCCCATACTAGGAGAATTTGGTAACTGCTTTGACTGTTGCTGGGAAGGGGTTCAAAACCCCTACTCATGACTTGAGAGGCCCAATGTTGAAGGACGTGAAAATTACAAAGATCATTGTAAATGAGCAAAAAAAAATATGGCACAAGAAGGGTTGCAACATTTTGTTTGATGGGTGGACGAATGGAAGAAACCGCACCTTTAATTTTCTAGTGGCTTCAAATGGATAGTGTTTTTGAAGTCAATTGATGCCTTTGACAAAGTAAAAAATGCAAACACTTTGTGTGATATGTTGGACAAAATAGTCATGGAAGTGAGTGTGGAGAATGTCATATAAGTTGTGACTGACAATGCAGCAGCAAACGTAGCAGTGAAGAGACTTCTTAAGGAGAGACTCATCACTTTTTTTGGAGTCCATTGCATTGATCTCCTACTTGAAGACATAGGAAAAATGACATGAGTGAAAAATGTGGTCAAAGAGGCAAGGAATATCATAAATTACATATACAATAATCCTCGAATATTGAGTTTGATGAGATAGCATACCAACGGAAAAGAGCTTGTGCGACCGGAAGCCACAAGATTTACCGCACACTTCATCACATTACAAACATTTGAGCCTCACTAACATCTCTTAAGCAGATGTTTGTGAGCATAGGGTGGTTGGACTCTTCCTATAGCAAGAAGGCTAATGGGAAATGGGTCGTGAAGACTGTTTTTGATAATGTGTTTGCAAAGACCATAGATGAGGCCATCAAAGTAACTTTAGATTTAACTGTTTTTTTAATCATTTATTTCTTGTTTTTAAAAAGAGCTCAAATTTATTTTAATTTTAATTTTAAAATTATATGTTATTTGCTTTTAGGTGTCAGAGCATCTAGTTAGAGTTTTCTGATTGATGGATGGAGAATAGAATTCAATGGGATATTTGTATGAGGCCATGAATAAGGCCAAGGAGGCCATAGCAAATTATTATGGGCTCATTTGGCACTTAATTGATCGTAAATGGAACAAGCAGCTCCATCAACATATACATATAATGGCTTACTACTTCAACCCGAATTTTTTCGTCACAGATTTATTTAAGGCCGATGAGGAGGTCGTGGATAGCCTAAACACATGCATAGAGGGGATGGTCCTTGACGAAGCCACTAGAGACATAATTGTGGATGAGTTACAGATTTACAAAAGTGCAGAAGGGAGGCTCTTTTCTTCACTTCTATGCATTCGAAGGAGAACTACCCATCAACCAAGTAAAAAACAAATTCAAATTGAGTCATTTGATTGTAGTGTCGTTATTTATTTATAAATGCATGCCTAGTTGACTTACAAATTTATAAATGTCTTATTTTTAAATTTGGGGTGGGAAGATTATGGTGCAAGGACACCAAATCTTTAGCAATTAGTCATCCACATTTTGTCACAGCTATGTAATGCTTTTGGGTGAAAGAAATTGAGCATGTTTGAGGCCATTCACACAAAGAAGTGGAATAAACTAACAACACAATGCCTCAATGATCTTGTCTTTGTGTGGTACAATCTTCGTCTCCGTGTGAAACAAGTGGAAAGGCAAGATAGTCACGAGGCAATTGGCTTGGATGATATTGATCCATATTCAGATTGGATCATTAAGTCTGAAGATGTGTAGTAGGAGCCCATGTTTACCAAGGAGGAGGTCACAAATTTAGAGAGGGAAGCAAAAAAAACTATAGCGATAGAGGAAATAGAGGCATTGGAAGGGGTTGGTGAAGATGTGGATGATGTGTTTGTGGATGATGTTTCAAAGGAGGATTCTTTACCTTCCACTTCTAGGGGGCAGCAGAAGAGTTGGAGAGGACCATTATGAGCCATTGTACCCTTCTTTTTGTTTAAAATAAAGCATTGTACTCTTATTTGCTCAAAAACTAATATAAAACATACTTATGACTCTGAGTTATGTGTTCTTTACATTCGTTTCATGTTTTTGTGTTTCAATGTATTTTATGAATTTACATGTTTTTTTAAGTAGTGATAAAATTGTCGAGTCCCAAGTACGGATGAATATTTTTGGCTATCGAGTAATTGTCATTTATGAGTTTTTATACTATAGCTGATCATACCCATGCCAAGAGAGAAACCTTTGTCTCCATCATTAAAACTCTTAGTGACTATGCCCAAGACAGAGTATTAGATGAACAAGCGGAATATATTAATAAGATTCGGGAGCTAGAGAAAAAAATTATGAAATGAAATATCAATCATACTGATAAAATGCCTTGTCTGGAAAGTGCTCTCTGAAGTTGAAGAGGCACTTGATCTTCAATTAGTTTCTATTCTTGTTATAATGTGATGGGGGTTATTTCTCTTGATAGTTGTAGTTGGTTGTGAGAAGCTGAACAATTGAGGACTCTAAAGTCCTTTTTCTATGAGAGGCAATTAGAAATAGTTCTTCATATATAGAAAGTCCAATAGAAGCAGAGTTCAGTTTTCTTTCTGCTCAGATAAGATGTCAGATGAGAATGAAGAACTTTTTTTTTAGTTAAGAAAGGTTTGTGAGAAGCTTGGAAAAGACTGAATGATATCTTTATAAGAAATAGTTCTTCATATATAGAAAGTCCAATAGAAGCAGAGTTATGTTTTCTTTCTGCTCAGATAAGATGTCAAATGAGAATGAAGAACTGTTTTTTTAGTTGAGAAAGGTTTGTGAGAAGCTTGGAAAAGACTGAATGATATCTTTATATTAGAATAAGTTGATTTTCGTTTCAAAAAAACATATGGTATTTAATATTAAGACTACTTGTATTTGATTTGAGTTATGTTGTTCTACATCACTGTTGCAGGGGTACGCCCCCCAGCCCGACGCCTCCTGTTCGGAGGCGCCTCCGGCACGGGGACGTCCTGGGGACGCCCGGAGGCGTCCCGGAGGCGGCCGCCGGCGTGCCGGAAACGTCCGGCACGCCGGCGGGCGCCTCCGAGACGACTCCGGGCGCCTCCGGGATGACTCCGGGCGCCTCCGGGGCATCCCCGAAAATTTCCGGCGACTGTAGCGGAAAACCCTTAAAAAAAAAAAAAACCGCGCGAAAAAACCTGCGATTTGCACTTGAAAAAATGAGCTTGATCAATATAATGGGATCCTTACGAGAATCGTGGCATGGATTTTAACTTATAACTACTATGGGGGGAGGGTGTTCTTCGAATGCCCTTGCGGGAAAGAGATTGTTCCCCGCCTTTGCCCACAAACAATTCCGCGCCTGTGCCCGCAAACAATTCCGGATGCTCGAGTTGGGAAATAACGGGATCAAATTAATTAATAACTATTAAAAACTTAAAAACAACTAAAAAAATTAAAAAATAAATAATATTTTAATATATAAATATAGAATATAATTTATAAATTAAAAAATATATAAATATTTAGTTTTAAAAACTTTAAATATTTTAAAACAAATAAGATATACAATAAAATATTAAAATATATATATATAATAAAATATTAAAAATATATATATAATAAAATATTAAAAACATAATATAACTATTAAAAATAAAATAAAATTTAATATTAAAAATTTAAACTAAATACTATTTAGTTTTTACATTTTTAATATTATAATTTATATTTTATTTTAAATTTACAGTTTACTATATCTTTAGGTAGTATTTAAATTATATTTTTAATATTTTTAATTTTAAAATTATTTTATATATATATATATATATAGAGAGAGAGAGAGAGAGAGAGAGAGACGTACCCACGACGTATCCAAATCAAGGTTTTTGAAAAATGACGTACCCGCGTACCCGAATCGTACCCGTACTCGTACCCGTACCCGTATCCAAACAAAGTAGTTCTACATACACTTACCATATGATTGAATATCTTTGGTAAATCAAGTTTCAATAGCTATTACTCATTTGGAGTATTGTTGTTTGGGTTGGAACTACTTCAAATTAGTTTTAAAAACTATAAGATCTAGGGAATTATTTAAGCACAAGCTGTTTACTTGCCTAGGTTTTATACTTATAATTTTGCATCTTCAAGATAAAAAAAAATCAGCAAGAAAACAGTGCTGATTTAGAGGAGCCGGCAAAGAAAAGACCAAAATGTCAGTACAGCATTATTGGTGATGTTCGGCTAGATGAGATTCCTGATATAAAGGCAGAAGGAAGACCAAAAGGAGGTGAGTTATCGGATATGGTGAATCATGCTTTGGTGCTAACCTTTAGTACTCATTTGAGCCTCTGGAATATGAAGAAGCCACAGGAAGACGAGAATGGGAAAAGGCTATGCAAGCTGAGCATGATACTTTGATGAAGAATCAAATATGGGCTCTAGAAGAGCTACCTGCAGGAAAGAAATCCATTGGCAACAAATGGGTATATGAAGTCAAGTGGAATGTAAATGGGACACTTGACAAGTACAAAGCAAGGCCGGTCGCAAAGGGCTTTGCACATAAGGAAGGGGTTGACTATGAAGAGACTTTTGCTTCCACTGCAAAGAAGGGAACGATTTGCTTGGTTCTAGCCATGGAAACATAGTTTGACTAGAAACTATATCAGATGGACGTGAAGAGTGCTTTCCTCAATGGAGATCTAGAGGGAGAGGTATACATGTACAAACCACAGGTATTTCAGGTTCCAAGAAAAGATCTGATATGTAGACTAAAGAAAGCCCTCTATGGCTTGAAACAAGATCTCAAGGCTTGGTACACAAAAATTGACAGATTAAGCGAAAAGGGATTTAGAAGAAATCTTTTTAAGCCCAATCTCTGCATCAAAAGCAAGAGTGTTGACCTGGTGATTTTAGTGATATTTGTAGAGGACATCATCATCACTAGTAGTAAGGTTGGATCCATTAAAAAGGTCAAATCAGATTCATGTTCTGCTTTTGACATGACAAATCTAGGCCTCCTGCATTATTGCTTAGGTGTAGAAGTTTGGAAAACTGACAAACATATTTTTATTTCACAAACAAAAGATGCAAAAAGTTTGTTAGACAGGTTTAGGATGGCAGATTGCAAAATCTCATCTACACCTATGTAGAAAGGGTTGAAACTTTCAGCCAAGACTAAGTCAAAAGCAGTCAATGAGTCAGTCTACAGAAAATAGTGGTTAGCCAAAACGTTTGTCAGAGAGGTTTAAAATGGCAGATTGCAAAATATAGTCTACACCTATGGAGAAAGGGCTGAAACTTTCAGCCAAGGCTGATTCAAAAGCAGTCAATGAGTCAGTCTACAGAAAACTAGTGGGCAGCTTGATCTATCTTACAACCACTAGGGCTGACTTGAGCTATGCAGTCAACCATATCTCCCAATTAATAACAACTCCAAAAGCAGAACATTGGACAGAAGCAAAGAGGGTAACATCAGTCTTTGGCATTCTATATAATAAAAGTAAGGAGACTCAGCTGTGTGGATATTCAGACTCGGTTTGTGCAGGATCTGTGGATGATAGGAAATCTACATCAAGTTATTTGTTCAGTCTTGGAATAGAAGCAGTTTCTTGGATCAACAAGAAACAAGAAGCAGTTTTGCTTTCCTCTACAGAAACAGAATAAAAAGCAGCAGCATAAGGGGCTTTGGCTTAAAAGAATGTTGGCAGATCTACAAGTTCATCAAACTGAGGCCACATTACTTTTCTATGATAACCAAGGAGTTCTCAAGCTAGCAAAGAAGCCCATCTTTCATGAGCAAACAAAACATGTAGACGTACATTGTCACTTCATTCAACAACTCATAGAAGATGGAGAAGCTGAGCTCCAATATTGTCCAATACGAAACCAAACCATAGACATTTTCACCCAAGTCTCTTCACCTAGATAAATTTGTAAAATTTAGAGATAAACTTGGTGTAATTTTTAAATGACCATTAAGGGAAGATGTTAGGGTTTGTAACATAAAGTTATAATGGTTATACTAGTCTTATTCATAAGCTTAGTAATAAAGACACTTTATGTATTTAGTTTGCTTTATCAAATCAAGTAAACATGACTTGATGTTCACTTAAGTCATTTTAGGGTTTGTGTTACCCAAGCATTAGGGTTTATGGTTCTGCTTTCCTATAAAGTGGCAGTTGCTCTCTCAATAATACATCCAAGAAATATTTCTCTATTTCAAGTTCTCTCTTGTGTTCTAGCTTGGATCTTTGTGCGTTCAGTTTATGTAATAAAGTTTATGAGCCAAAACAAATTCTTCTCTTGATATTAGATTGTATGCTGAAACAATCAGAGCACACTTAAATATCATAGACTTGAAGCCATCCTCTATGGAAGATTGCACTTTCAAGGTTAACTTTTCAGTTCTTGTGCTAAGACATTTTATGAGAAGTGTTAGAAAGGTAAAGCATTACACTAGCTATTGAACCATTATTTCACATTATTTTTTGATGAAAATCAATATGCATCAATGTATGCTCCAAACGAAGAATTGAAAAATGTATTAGTCAGATACAATTTACCAGACAAAAGCTTGCTAAGACCTAGACAACTGGCATTGGTAGTTGGCTGTAACAGAGGCCCCAAAATCCAAGATGGACAAATGGTGATAAGGTCAAGGCCATTCTCCTTTGAAAAGTTCCAGGCATCCTGTTCTGAGACTGTTTTTGACATGAAATACCAATTCTGAAGAAAGCAACATGCACAAATAACAACAATATCAGAGTTAAGCAAGCTAGAGTTGCCATATCATTGTTACACTAGCATACACGTGCAGTTTACATACTCAACTGAAGATATGTATGTACACTAAGCTATGCATAGCTACAATCAAATGATTACTAACTAAATGGAACTTTCTTTGGTTCATATAGATGGGAAGAAAGTATCACAACAAAAACATAAGCATACGAGATGCAAGTAAATGAATTTAAGATTGGGATTGAAACATAATTGTGTGTATTACCTGAGTTACCTTACAGTATTCTGGATCTGACCAGCAACTCTCATCCACAAGTGTATCCATAGGTCGATTTGGGTTCACAAAAATAGCAGCCACTGAAGATGTCATAATTACACGCTTTACCTTTGCCACTGAACACGCCTTCAATACATTCAAAGTTCCCTTTACAGCAGGATTAACCATCTCTACCTGAAATCAAAACAGACAAACTAATGCCCAGGCTTAAAGTAGTCATGGTTTTAAACATGATAAAATAATATAATTGCAGAATAAACACAATGTTTAAGATAACAGATGCCATGTCTATAATTACTTGGTATGTCCTGTATGACATTACTGACTTTCTTTTGGACAAAAGTAAAATGGCTTTGTGAAACAGAGCTTGTGACCTGAAATTGGTAATAGCTACCCACCACCATCTAAATAAACACTAGATCTTACTAGCGTGTAAAATATGATATCTATATATTCTCCTTAAATTCGCCAAAGGCAACTAAATTAAGCCTTTATTTTTTTTTTTTTAATTAATTTATTATGTTTAACTACCAATGCTAATTAAAGAAAACATTTAAAATTAGGAAAAAATTACAACTTCAATAGTGTAACAGAATCCATATCTAAGTGACTAAACGAAACTCATCTCCTAAAGAAACTTTCTGAGATTTTCTATGCATCAATGTTAGTTTATTAGATGTAATTTCTGGCTATGATCAAGTGCTTCAGCATGTTTTTTGAGGCAAGACAAAGGAAGAGAAAGGCAGACAGACAAAATTATGAGGTGGTTATTGTTTCTTTCGTGTTGCTATTTTATTTCTTGGCGATATTTTTTATGCTATGTTTAATTCTGTACTTTTCTTTAAAAAATGATTGGAGTTTTCTCGTACATTTGAATTCTACAGAAAACATCAAAGTGGAATTGGCAATTTGCAGGGCTTTTGTCAGAGCATGAAGCAACAGTTGGGAAATTTTTTGAGGAAAATGACAGTTTTACCCACATCGTGCAGGTTTCCTTGGAAAAGGAACAGCAAGAAAAAACAGAAAAGCATATTAAAAACAGACCATAGTAATAATTCACAATTGACAAACCCCTCATTACAGAGAAGGTGACTCTGGAATCCAGGGAAACAGACCAGGAATTCTACATGAATTTTTTTTCTGGAGAGATTTAGTGAATGGAGGGTGTGGTAGTGGACCTTACATTGTTGCAGGCAATCAATTAAATATAGTATTACTTTTGTTGACAGGAAGTGGATTCGATATGTTATTTGAATCAATCGCATGTCCAAGTGCAAGTCAGCTTTCCCTTAATTGTATATATTATATTAAGTGTCTATCCACACAAAAAATACATGTACTTTTGGCCGTGAAGGTAAAACTCCGAAATGGTTCTACTTTTGTGCTTTTATTTCCTTTTATAATGATATATTTTCCATGTTTTTGGCGATACAGGTTTTTTTTAGGAATGATTTTTAATGAGATGTTAGTAGTTAGTGGTGATATTGGCTCTGTGTTTACTTGCACGCCCAAAAATTTAATAATGCCATTCAATGAATTAACAGCAAGTTACATCTTTTGTCCCCAGCTTGGTTCATGATTTAGATGATTAAAGTTCAGTATAATCATATGCAGGAGCCTTAGCACAAGTTTCGTCTCTTGCACAATAACGGTCACAACAAAATAAAGGTAAAGCAAGTTTAGTAGCAAAGCATCCTTAACCAGTCAACCTTATTCTCTAATTTGATTTATCACACTAAATTATGTACATGTTTCTTAAATTGTGTAGTAGGAAAAAGAACTGTAGAAATGAATAATGGATTATATAGAAATAGTAAAATTTATCAATTCTTTTTAATTTATAATCATTAGATTTATTGAATTTTATCGAATTCCAAATTTGTCTTTTTATGGGCACCCATTTCAAACAAACAAATATAACTAAAATATTAGATTGGTCTTCATTATAACTATGACCTATAATAATATTAATCAGCGAAAACTTTGCATCTAATGGTGCAAAAATATAATTAAATATTAGATTGGTCTTCATTATAAATCTGACCTATAATAATATTAATCGGCGAAAACTTTGCACCTAATGGTGCAACTTACAGTGTAATTGAAATTTAAGTTGTGGCCGCAAACGTTGGTTCAAAATATAGAGAGAAAACTCTTCTCTAAAACAATTATTCAAGCACAACGCTGACAAAAATAGAATACAGTCCCAGCTAGATTAAGACACTAAGCAAAGTGAAGTTGAAAACTTGATAAGATGTTTAGACATAAACAAGAAAAATAAAACTCCACTCTACTACTGGATACAATCTTACCTCTGGATTGGACATTCTGTAAGAAGGAACTGGACATGCTGTATGGAAAACTCCAGTACACCCATCAATTGCCGCAGAAAGTAAGTCATAGTCCAACAGATCTGCCTTTAGGAGTTTTAGCCGCTCCTTTGCCCCTTCTAGGGTTTTCAAATGTGCGTTCTTTGCATCGCCTGCATTCAGAAATCTCAGTGGTGAAATAAAGTTCCCATAGTTAACACATTTCTATGTTATTTTAGCACCAAAGCTTTGATCTCTATTTAAATCGGTCTTCCAAATTCCAAATCTAATATTATAAGTCATTAACATCAATGTCATGTCAATATAATGCATCCAATGTTGCTGCCTTAAAAATATTTTATTCAGTATATGCAATTTGTATAGACAAATGTCCATTGAGAGTACTAACGCTTGGAGAGAGTTTATCGCCGTCAACTATTTTTGACCATAGATGGAATTTCTGGATCATAACAAACATTAAAGCAAACCCCTCATAGGAAAAGGACAAATTATCCAATAAAGTATTCTGATTAATGGATAATGATGCCTAGAACTTGGATGATATTTTTTAGTACTGAAATCATCCTAAAGAGGCCACTATTTGTTCAAATCGTCACCAAGTTCTTAGTTTTACGAATAGGTTCATAGCAAAATCTTTAAACACTAAGGAACCTTGGGCAAACCTTGAAAGGAAAAGGATAAATACCAAATAGAATATATCAATGAATTCGAGATGCCTACAATTTGGGTGGATTTATTATTGTAATCGTCCTAGAGAGGTGACTATTTGTCCAAAAGTCATACTAATTATTTAAGGTGACTATGATTAGTGTCATTGGCAGGATTATTTAACACATTATGGTTAAACCTTTTTTCGCACTTATTAACAATGATGACATCAATAAGTCAAAGTCAAAGTGAAACTTGGTCAAAAATCCTCATTTTCTCTCCCCTACCCAACCTACTGAAGTTTTCTTTGGCACCTGCTTGCGTTTCAAATTATTTTATTAACCTGGGATGAATGGGCCAACCTGCATAACATCATCATTTTTTGTTTGACGAATTAAGCTCAAATCCCATGTACCCAGCACAAAAATTGAGGCAGAAGAGGCACAAGTACTGTCTGAACCAGGGACGTACCTTTTTCTTCAGCATTGACCAATTCTAACAAAAGTGTAAACTTTCCAGCTGCTTTTCATTATTTGACTGCTTTGAGTGTTCTTTTCAAATGAATTGACCAAGCTGAAGAAGAGATCTACTCTAGTTTAACTTGCTGAAATAATTTTGAGCAGAATTTGCAGCGCTTACTGGCTCTGACAGCATTGACTTTCCTCTGACTGCAGGTTGACTGAAGAATCAGATTAGATATTTAGATTTGGCTAAGGTATTTGACAGTTTGTTTGACTTCTTTAATAGGTGTGAGAACCCTGTTCATTTAGTTTGATTTGATACCTTTCAAATGTAAACTTCTGAGTATTGTACATATTTGGTTGACATTAATTGAAAATTTATTGCCGAGAATTCATTCATGAAAGAAATGATAACTGTTGGCTGCCTTGAGCGGGAAGGTCCATAATAGTTGGCTAACTCTTTCCTACTGTAAGAGGTAGATCCGTGTGAGTTGGATGATTCTTGCCCAGATAAGTAGAATACCCGAATGATCCTGATGACGGGCCACAAGTTGTAGCCCGAAACATTGTTCTTTTCTCTATTCTATGCAATTGACTTGAAAAATTGTGCCATTAACAGCGTGGATTGTAGAAATTTAAAGCCTCTAATGGAATACACTTGTTAGTTGGATATCTCCTTCCTACAGTGGTGGAAAAACTATTGCTAGCAAATAATTTAAGATGCAATGGAGAAGCAAGTTAAGTGGGCTTGATTGTGGGGATAACTACATGGTTAAGGGCACTTGAGCCGGAGCAGTACTGGGATGGGTAACCTCGGGAAGTCCCATTGTTTCACCCTTGTAAGCATCACCTAGATGCAATGAACCATATGGATCAATGTAGATTGACTTAAACTATACAGCTGGAACCCCAAAATCATATCACATAATTTGAGATTCATGTTAGTTGGATATCTATTGAGGTACGCCCTTAACCTATTGGGGTGCTTGGGATATCTATGACTGACTTAAGGCGTACTTGGCCTTTGACTTAGTCGTATGATATGTTCTCTATTTGCATATTGGTAGGAGTAGTTGGCTTATGGAGTCCCCATAGCCTAATTAGGATATATATAAAAGGTAGTGGTTAGTATTGAAACATCTCATATTTCAAATTTTCTTCTTATTGCAAGGTTTGTGGAGGTTTCCCCCTCAAAGTGGCTCAGTCCTATATTTCATTATTTGGCTCTTCATTACATGGATCTGCTCTATTATTTCTTATTTGCGAGTACTTTATGCTAATTACTGCATGCACATTGTTCAATTGTTATCTATTGCTGCAAATCTGATTTTGTGATAGCTTCAATTTGGGGAAATTCTATGGTGTAATACGGTGGTGAAGGGAAGCGAATAACAGTATTCCGGGTTAATCTATTTTTTCCTGCAAATGTTTTCCTACGTTCATAGGTCTAGTTTTATTTGAATTGGAAATTGTTGCGCTATGTTGTTTGGTTTGGTGTGCAAGTCAATCAAAAACTTTTGATCTAAGGGGAATTTAGGGTTTTAGTCTGCACCAAGCACTCCAACCTAATATATAAACCCCAAAAAAGTTTGGAATCGAGTTTTTAGACCCTTGAGAAATATAGTAGTCATTGGATTCGTCTTTGCAAGGCGATCGCAATAGTATGGGTCTTCAATAACCCTAAGTTTTGATAGATTTTTCGGTTTTCAAGGTTTTTCACCCTTGATCAATATAGCAATCATTGGATTCCTCTCGATGAGGAGATCACATTAGCATAGATGTCTAGTATCCATAATTTTTGACTTTGAGAAAGCCAAATCATGGCAGGTGCTTCTACTAGAGGCAGAGGCAAGAATACAATAAAATTTGAGAAACACCTAACAAAGAAGATAGAGATTCTGAAATGGGATTTGGAATGACTTAGGAAGAAAGTGCAAGCTATTTGGAGGCACAATTGACCTAGAACAACATAGAATTGTCGTGTATGCCCTCTGCAAAAGAGTTGCACTACTTACAAGACAAGATGGCTTCCAAGACAGATTTAGATGGTTTGGTTACCGAGTAAGAATTGGCTAAGATCCAAGAAAGGATAAGCATGGATAGCCATCAAAGATTAACTAAAAGAGGTGGCTAAGAAAGAATATATAGCTTGGCTTCAAGAAAGCATGACAACAAACGGTGTGCAATTGGCTCAACTTGCGGCATCTGTCCAAAATTTGGTAGACACATGATTTTACTGCTCCTAGTGGATCATTGGATCCACACATGGCCAACTCTAATAGAGTGCCACAACAACGCATTGCAGATCATAATTTAGCTCCCCTTCCACATTCGACCTAATCAAATTTTGGTTCTCGACACTTTATGCCGAAATTGGACATGCATAAATTTGATGGCAAGGATCCACTCAATCAAATGATTCAAATGGAACATTTATTCGATCTACATTAGGTCCCATGCGGGGAAAGTTTTTACAATGGCATCCTTATATTTGGAACTGGATATAATTTCAAACCCTATCCTTGACAGTGGAAAATGTTACAAAGGAGAATTTGAAGGATCTATTTATGGGTGGACTGAAAGACCACATTCAACATGAAGTAGACAAGTACAAAGGGTAGAGGAAAAGGTTTTGTCCACTAGAAGACAAGTATTCACTAGCATCAAAGGTCATAGCAACCCAATAAAGTCATTTTCTCAACCCAACAGATTAATGACTCAAAAAATTGAATAAAAAAGGGAAAAAGGGTTATATTTTAATTGTGACAAAAAAAAAAGTAGACATAAGTGTGCAAAGAATAAACTATTCTACATTGAAGGAGCAACTGAAGAAAAAGAAGAAGACGAAGTTGAGATTGCAAAGGAACTAGATGAGGCATTGGAAGATCCACAACTAGCTATCTCTTGCCATGCGCTATCAAATTTTAGTACCCCACAAAACCTCAAGGTAGTGGGATTTATGAAGAAACATAGAGTCAGTGTCAATTGACTCAAGAAATACTCACCATTTCATCAACAAGTTGGCTGCACTTTTGAACTGTTTTGTTTATCCATCTCCAAAATTTAAGGTCATGATTGTTGATGGTGGTACAATTAGTTTTTCAAGAAAAAGCCATAGTATTAAACTCACCATAGGTGACTATATTTTGACTAATCCTATATTTTTCATTCCCATGGGGGCACAAATATAGTTTTGGGAGTCTAATGGCTCACCGCATTGGGCACAATAGAGTTGAACTTCCAAGATGTGTTCGTGCATTTTCATTTTAAGGGCAAGACATTCGAATTGAGAGGGTTGCAAGCAAAGGTGCCACTGATGGTAAGCTCTCATGAAATGCAAAAGCTGCTAAAAAAAGGCATGATTGGGTTTGTGGCACAGTTATTTTCACTAGAAGCTCAACAATCATAGGCGTCTAACACCACTAGATCTTCAATATATCATAGAAAAACATTATGTAGTTTATAGTGACACGCCAAAAGGTCTTACTCCTAAAAGAGAACATTATAATGCCATTCAATTTATACTTGGGAGCCAACCACCCAAAATCAGACCTTACAAGTACCCGTATGTGCAAAAGAGTGAGATTGAGATGGTATAGGAGTGTTTTAAAAAAATGGCACACAAGTGTTCAAAACTCTACACCAATTATGTCAAACTATAGCATAAGGTAAATTTAACTAAATACAGCAATTAACAATAATTTAAATTTACCAAGGGCCAAAAAGGGGGATAAAAGTACCATGAATTGAAAACAATAAGTAGAAATGAAAGAGATAAGAAAAGATAGAGGAATAACTATGTTTGACTTACCTTGATCCTAACAGGGCCCCAAAATGCAGAGAAAAGGTATCGGAAGACTGTGTTCTCTAATGATGACCACTTTTGTACGACACCGAAAATGGTCAACTAGTTTCAACCGCCACCAAAAATGATAATCCTAGCCGAATGTGAAATCCTACGCCGAAAACGAGCCTTTTGATCGTCATAGTCTAAAACTTCTTGGAACCCTTCAACAATAGTAAATGCCTCTCTAACTTGGGAATAAGCACACAAAGATGTCAAAATATTGTCTCCCTTGATGCAACCCTAGTTCGGACCCAAAACCTTGCAAATTGCAAAACATACAATATAGAAAATATATGTGCATGGATAATTGGCTGAAGCCCCTTTAAACATTGAAACTACATACTAGTGTTGAATTAGGGCTTAATGTAGTTCTAGTGCGTGTGAGTGTCCCATCCCAATGAGCAAAGAGAAGCTTCAACCTTTTGTCCCTATGATAATCAAATGAAACTAGTATGATATTTCGCCTAGGCCGTCTCTTAGTACAAGGATGCAAAATTATAAAACCCTGAAATCACTTGAAAGTCTTGAAGAACAAAAATAGAATCTTGATAGTGTGCCTAAGACTTGTATAATGCCTTGATACTTTTTTATGGAAGTGCCTTAGGGTTGTTTGTACATATAGACTTTTCAAATCCGAAATAAAGACCTAATGGCACACAAGTAGACACAAGAAAAGAGGAAAAGTTGACAAGCATGTGTTCATACAATAGGTAAAGAGGGAACAAGGGCCAAAGGAACCATAATAGAAAAACAACCACTTTCGTATGGCGTTGAAAGAAGTCAGACCACTTTCAATGACTACAAGGAAATAATCAAAACATTAAAAAAAACATAGCAAAGAAAAGACAGATCTCTAAGCACAGAAAAACATAGAGAGAGAAAACATATGAAAGAGAGAAACACAAGACTACAAAGGAGAAGCAAAAACACAAGGCAAAGCACCAATAAGTACATAATTTGAACCAACGACTCATATGTACAAAATCATGTTAAAAACATCACAATAATAAACCTTGTACTAGAATTAGGTGTCAGCATGATGCCCCACTTTGATGTGTAAAAATAAGAATGAAAAACCAATACCTAAATACTACATGACATGGATTGAAGATAGACTCTAAATTTCTGAAATGGGTCACCCATGCTCTGATGTCAACAAATCAAATGTACTTCCAAGCAAACAACAATTCCAACAAGTAGATCAACATCATGCTAAGTCAATAATCAATGTAACCAAATAAAATAAATGAAACTAAAAATACGCAAAGGAACGAATACAACTGCAGGTATGCAAACCATGTTGTCATTCTTGAAACTCTGAAAGTAAAACTAAAAACTAGAAATTGAATCTGAAATTGAAAATTGGTTCCTTAGTTCATTGGCATTAGGGAAAAAACTCTACTTCTTGATTTGAGAAGTAGATATATGGTAACTATTGGCTCCACTTCGTCTTACTAGTTCAACTAGGAATCTATAACTATGGATGGAATAAGCTAACTAGATGCCCAACCTTTTGAGGTGAGGGGTGATATTTCATATCACTCGTCTCAAAAGAAAAAGTTGTGTGCACCATGTGTAACATAAATAAAGGTATAACCATCGTGAAAGCTCATGTACAACATAAGCAAATATAGCAACATAGAAATATGTGATCATGTAAACTCAAGATGTAACTTGCAACACAATACTGATATGCTAATGTAGAAGCTTGGCAAGTAAGGGTATGAAGAGATGGTGAAGAGTAAAGAAAGGGGCAAGTGCTATGCCCTAGTAGTACCACAAAAAGAGGGAAAAGTGATATTCCCCATGGTAACAAGATGTGGCAATATGGACAAGATATAGCAATAAGTG
This sequence comes from Torreya grandis, assembly GCA_037957365.1. Lineage (NCBI taxonomy): Eukaryota > Viridiplantae > Streptophyta > Pinopsida > Cupressales > Taxaceae > Torreya > Torreya grandis. The sequence continues at coordinate 1,733,283 of JARHVA010000644.1, read as the reverse complement.
TATCCAATATAGTAACCACAATGTGACTGAGATTATGACGGATGTTGAGCAAAATCCAATCCTGATATAAGCAATGTAGGATCAATAAGCACATGGGCGTAATAGGCTCTATATAAGTAATATAATATCAATAATTCTCATGGAGAAGATTCCCTTGGATCGATAAGTGATATAAGGACATAAACAAGTCTTGCCCCCAATGTGAACAAGACATAGGCGATAAGTCCCGATGTGTAATATGCCGCATTAAGGGCGAGATGTAATAAATGAAGCTCATAATAAAAGTGATATAATCATGCCCCTATGATGAAGAACAATGTGTCCGTGTTATGGAGGAGACAAAATCGTTGTAATAGTGTGACAACCTCGATAGCATAAGATATAATTGATGAAACCAACAAAGAATGTGTAAGTATCATGCCCCCAATCAAAAAAATATATGTAATAAGCTTCAATAAGGAGAGGGACAAGTGATATGCCCTAATGTCATTGCAAAGAGAATCAAATAATATGCCCCATGTAACAATGTGACCCTAAGAGGGGGAGAGAGAGCAATGAAACACACAATAATAACATGCCCCAATAGATGCATAATAGAGACCATGGCAACATATGCACCAAGCATAGTATACCGAAAATAATAACATGCATGATATAGATCATGGCACCAAGCATATGATATCACATAGTATATTCAATCAATGTAACCACGCATAATCATGTACCAACATATAGTAAATGTAACTATCGAGCAAGCAATGTGACCCACAAGCAATTAATCACGCAAACACAACATGGAATGAAAACTAGAGGATCTTCTATGGACAACTCAAGACAAAACATGACAAGCAACACACACAAGCGCCGACACACACATGCAAGCAATCAAGCACTCATAGGGCACTTTAATTACCCTTAAGCTTTTAAAATTCCTGTGATTCATTAGTGGAAAGCATAGGGTGCTTCAAGAATGTCACTCTATTATTAGCATAGATACCTAAGTCTCGAGGACAAGGGGACATGAGTACGTGGGGATGGCCAAAAAAATGCCAAATTTTGCAGACCACGGGGGGCACCTATTAAAATAATATATAAAAATTAATATTTAAATATTTTGACTTTATTCAATGAAATTTAGGGGTTTAAACTTTAGTTAATGTTTTTAGGTTACTTTCAACCTTTCATGACTAGGATTTAATGTTTTTGTAAAAGTTACAACTTTTTGGGGGTTGAAGAGTTATGTTATAAAGTAAAAGCATTAAAAAAAAAAAATAATTTAATTCAATTTTTTTTTTAAATTCGGGACGTCCCCTCCAAGTCCCCTAGTCCCCTAAACGTTTGGGACGTCTAGGGGACACGTCCCCATGTAACACTGATTAGCCAATGGTTTAGAATTATTCTTGGAAGACGCATGGCTAGTGTGAAGATTTGAAGTATCATTAATAGAAGCACAATGTGAATCATGACTCCCATAGCTAAGTATATGTGATTGTAAAAATTCATCCTCAAATGTTGTGACCTCATAACAAAGATGACTGAAAATTTTGTTAGCATGAAAAAACACTTTTTCCTTGAGAGAAGGCAAAATACTTCTACTAAAAATGTGTTGCTTCTCTAGATTTGTTGGTTGATATATTAAATAATGCATGCTACCCTTGAATCTAAGAATATAATCACGAATAGGCTCTGATTGACCTTGATTAAGGTATAAAATATGTTCAAATGTAGCACGTGGGCCCCTATTAATAATTTATTGAGATAGGAAAGTCTCCTTCAATCTAAGACAAAGTATGTAAAGACCCACTAGCTACGGTGTGAAACCAATCCAAAGCATTGTTCGTTAAGCTTCTAGGAAATGTTTTAAGCATTATTCTATGATTGTTCCCATATTTCCCAACAGAAGCACAAAAGTTCTTAAGATGTGAATAATGATATCTATATCCATCAAATAATGAAAACTTAGACATAACAAAACCACGTGGGTAAGGAGAGTGAAAAATCTTACAAACGATAGGTTGGCCATAAATAACATTATAATCAGCCCAAGAATTGGATGCAATGCACTCCAAAGATAGAATATGTACCTGTCTTTGTAATTCGCCTATTGCATGGATCATAGCAACCATCTTAGTAGTGTGCACAACTAAACCATGAAGGGGTTCATTCAAGGGTTTAATTTTGTTATTGGTTTCAAACATAGGAGCACTATGAGTCACAGATCTAGAAGGAGAAGAGCAATATTTACAAAGCATAGGAGAATCACCTAACACACAAGAAGGATTTGCACTAGCTACTCCATTCAACATGTCCATGAGAAAGGTCTTCTAAAGCATACATTCTAACATTTTCAATAAAGTTGTTACCATATTGTGCATTTATTTCCTTTGTAGTTTCATCTTGAGAGACATCATTGTAAATATGGCCATTCAAGGAAGAAGTATGAAGAGAATCATTTATATTCAAACAATCCGTTTCAACATTTGCATTCAAGGAAAGGGGAGAAAGACAATCATTTTCAACATTTCCATTCAAGGAAAAAGTGAAAGACAATCATTTTCATTCACATTATACTCGTAAGAATCAACATTGTATTGGATACATTAAGGTTTAAAACCGAATTGATCTAGGCTATTTTGTTTAAGACTAACACATCTTTCCTTAGTAATTGATTTTGACTAAATTAAAACTTGGCATTCCATAATTTTGAGGGTTCATAGAAAGACAACCAACACCCAAGACATTCATATTATTTGCATTGTCAAAGAAACTTAGTTGCTCTAATTCTACATCTAGATCACCCTCACTATAATAATCATAATTACAATCCTCTACATCATTATGAAAAGGCATGTCATTCATATAAGTATTTGTAACATCATAAAACAACATATCAAAAGGATGAGCCATCACATGCACATTAGAGTATGAAAGAGATACACAAGAAGCTAGGGCTAATGATATGGCAATAATAAATCAAAAACCTCGGGCAATAAGATCTTAAACAACCACAACAACAAACACTAGAGAGAAAGAGAGCATGAAACCTTAAGGTTGATATATTTGAAAATAGAAGGGTTCACAGAAAAAAAATTAAAAAAAAAGTGTGCACAGGTGTTCAAAACACCATGCCAACTATGTCAAACTATGGCACAAGATAAATCTAGCTAATTACAACAATAAACAATAATTCAGATCTACCTAGGGCCAAAAAAGGGTGGATAAAAGTATCATGAACTGAAAAAGATAAGTAAAATTGAAAGAGATGGGAAGAGATAAAGGACTACTTATTTCTGACTTACCTGGATCCTGATAGGTGCCCAAAATGCAATGAAGAAGGCATTGCAACTATGCATAATTAATCCTAGATATCAAACTTTGCTCTATGAGATGTCCACTTTCAGAGGACACCAAAAATGGTCGACTAGTTTTGGCTGCTGCCGAAAAACATAATCCTTGCCGAATGTGGAATCTTGGGCCAAAAATGGCCATGTTGATCCTCATAGTCTAAAACTTCTTGGAACCCTTTGACATGTGTAGATGTCAAAATCTTGTCTCCCTTGATGCATCCCTAATTCAAACCCAACACCTTGCAAAACATGCAATATAGGAAGATATGTTCAAGTTTAATTGGCTCAAGCCCCTTTGAGGGTTGTAGCTATAGAGCGGTGTTGAATCATGACTTAATGTAGTTCTAGTGCATGTGAGTGTCCCATCCCAATGAGTGGAGAGAAGTTGTCAACCTTAAATAAACTAAGGTCATGATTTTCAATATCTCCAAATGCTCTCTCTCTAGATTCTAGTTTTTCTACAAGGGGGAACTTCTAGAGATCACATCAACCTACACATTTTTGGGGGGTGTCCAATTTTTTGTTCCATATTTTAGCATGAAGTCTACCTCTCACTCGCACCTTTGCAAGGGGTATGCCTCTCTTTCTGTCTTGGAACCTCAGTGTTTCCAAATCCACTTCCAGGACATCCCTTCCAAGTTATGCCTTTTTAATACAATCATCAAGCCTACATTTTTTAAAGGGTTCAAAGGTTTGGGGACCTAGCTCGGGGATCATTGACTAGGCCCATATTGAGAGGGTCCAAACTCTCATGCTGCAGTGCATGATCCGTTGCAAGAGAAAAAATCCCCAATGCATCTTCCACGCTGAATATGTTGCCCAACCACTACACCTTGAGACTATCTTCAGGCTTACTTTCTACATCCATAAAATCAGATCCTTGGGAGACTCGCCTTCTGGTCGTGAGAGATATTCATACTTAGCACTTTGCTCTTCAAAGAGGATTGCTTCACTAGCCCCCACTAGACGTCGACAATGTTGGTACTTTGTGAATAGGTTGCTTCTTCTTTCTATCGGCATCTCTATTGATAGGCTACCCCCTTACATGTACTCCTTGGATGCCCCCCAACTCCTTCCCACAAAGGACGTTGTCAATAGAGTTTCCAGAGAGGGCATCTACAGACAGTATATTCAAGCCACCTAGATCTCCCCCCTTGAGCTGCTCCGCCACAAGCTTACTTTTTACGCCAAGCATTTCTTACATGTAGTGGATGGTATTAGTCTTTGCCCTCACTATCTCCAATGCCACTGGTCCCATGGCTTGAGGTTTCTCCTTGGCTAGATGAGAGTGTGTTCTCACCAAATACGGGTTGAAAATGATCATCACATTCTCCGTCAGGACCAGATCTACCATCTTTGCTCCCTCTAGGAGGTGGAGACCGAGGAACACTTAATTTTCAGATGCCCCATTTTCTGTGAGTTCCATGGAAGATATCATTGCCTCTACAGGGACTCAAGCAACACTCTATCTACTTTCTTTAGATATCCAAACCAGAGATGTTTGGCTCTTTATCTTCACGAGGTCGTTGCCCCCCAATGCAAATCCCCACAGGAGTGAACTATAGGCTCTAGAGCCCCCATGTTGATCAACTCTTTGTTCTAGCCCAGCCAAGAGATTGACAGCACTAAACACCCTTTGTACATCGGTATTTCACACCTCATAGTTGATAGATCAGTTAGGCAACGCTTCTCTCGATGCACCATTGCTACTCAAATTACACAAATCCCCCAGCTTGTTCTCCCTCGACATGGATCTACTACTTACCAACAGCCCCCCAGACCACAAGGGCAGACTCATTACGACTTTATTGTCTATTACGGGAGTTACACCAACGTTGGATGTTAGGGAAACTTCTAGAGGAAGTTCTTTGCTTCATCCTAAGATCTCCCAGCCTAGCTCCTCCGACCTTGGGTACTCCCTGACAAACATTATCAAATCTTTCACAATAATCGATGATGGCTAGGACAACTCCACTTCAAGCATAGACAAAGATATTCAATGAGGTTTCCTTCTAGTATTCATCGGCACATGCTTTTGGGGCTCTTGTTCACCCTTCATTGCTATTTGTAATTATTTCATTACCACCTATGCTAGTGGCACACTGCTTTATTTTTTCTTATGTACTTTTATTCCTTTATTTTACTTCTAGGATTCTTTTTTCCTAAACCTTTTTATTGTTAATTGTTGTATCCTCGAGTCCCATTCAGACCTACTTTGGTCATTTGTGGACATTAATTTTATTAACAATTTCTTCCTTTATTTCTTTCTCCCTATGATAATCAATGCAACTAATATGATCTTTCATCTAGGTCCTCTCTCGGTACAATTATGCAGAAATAGACAACTTTGAAATCACTTGAAAGTCTTGAAGAGCAGAAATAGAATTTTGATAGTGCGTCTAAGACTTGTATAGTGCCTTGATACTTTTTTTATTAAAATGCCTTAGGGTGCTTTGTATATATAGGCTTCTCAAATTCAAATTAAGGGCCTATTGGTGCACAAGTCAACACAAAAAAAGAGGTAAAGCTGACAAACATGGGTCCACACACAAACAAAGGGGGAAGAAGGGCCAAAGGACCCACAATGGAAAAATGAGCACTTTTGTATGGTGTTAAAAGTGGTCAAACCACTTTCGAAGACCATATAAAAATGATCAAAACACAAAAACAGCTGAGGAAAGAAAGGATGGAGATCTCCAAGCACAAAAAAAAACAAAGGAGAGAGAAAACAAAAGAAAGGGAGAAACATGGGACCACACGGAAAAAAAAAAATGAGAAAAGAAAACACAAGGCAAAGTGCCAATAAGTACGTAATTTGAAACAATTATCAATATGCACAAAATCACGTTAAAAAATTTACAATAATAAGCCTTGTACCAAAATTAGGTGTCTACAAGATGTTGGAAGTAGGTATTATTTGTCAAAGAATGCATATTCTTTTCCAATGGTGATGGTGTGTAAGAAGGATAACAATTGGTGCATGTGTCCGGAGTATAGAGAGCTCGATAAATTTACCATCAAAGATAAATTTTATATTTCTATAATTGATGATTCGTTAGATGAGTTAAAAGGTTTCATTTACAAAATTATATCTTAGAACCAGAAATCATCAAATCAGAATCAAAGAGAAGATTCCAAAAACAATACTCATAACACATGAGGGCCATTATGCATTTTTTACTCAACTTTTTGGCCTCACAAAAGCCCCTTCTACATTTTAGAGTTTGATGAATTCCATATTTCAGCCATTTTTGTGGAAGTTTGTCTTGGTTTTCTATAATTATATATTGATATGAAACAAAACGTGGGAAGGTCATATGCACCATGTTGATCAAGTTTAACAAACTCTCAAGCAACATCAACTTTATATGAAGCCATCTAAGTGTGCTTTTGAAGCCAAGAAGGTGGACCACTTGGATCACATTGTCTCTCATGAAGGAGTCAAGTTGGATCCTAACAAAATCAAGGCCATGGTGGAATGGCAAATACCTAAAACCCTCAAGAACCTACGCTAATTCTTGGGACTTTCAGTATATCACAAATTTGTCAAAAATTATAACATAGCAACACCACTCACAACTCTATTGAAGAAGGATTTCTTCCATTAGAGCGAGGCAGTAACAAGGGCTTTTAAGCAACTTAAGGAGTATTAGGATTTGATCGAGCTTATCCCAAGATTTAACTCATGCAATTCAAGAGAGCCGAATACAAAGAGTAATTTCAATCTCACAATATATTATATTATTCTCAATTTCACACCCCCGTAGGTATAGACTAATATATAGGAAAACCATAGCCTATAAAAAGGAGTCAACAACCCATGATTCTCTCATAGAATCGTGCAGTTGTTACACCCGTACAAACAATAATATATTAAAAACTATATTTGTAATATATTAGACTAACCAAATAATAACTGTATTAACCATACGGTAAATAAAAAATAGTAGATAGTATTTTACCCAATGTAAAAACTAAATCCCAACATTCCCCCCTTAGTTTTTACATGGGGAAAAAGTACATCATATGAACTAAAAATAGAATCATATGCCAACGCATACTTTTCGGTCTGCATACTGTTGTTTGAATCTTACTGCACATGATCACCTACCTATGAAAACTTATCTCACTTTCACTTCTAGTTGAACGTATTCACTAGCCGACCATCTTCCAACGAAGTACGACAGTCAAAGGATCTCTACAATTAGCTGCCCTCCTATACAACTATTTACATATTTAGTGATATCTACATTTTCCTCTTCTCCAACTTAGCAGGAAAATGATTACAATGCACACAACACACACAACTGAAAAATAAAAAGTGCCACCAAAACAAAATGCGACCTCGTTGTTAGTAGTTGACGAGAGGCACTTTTTAGCCTCCTTCCTCCGATGCCTCCAACCTCCATCCACTTGGCTCACTTAGCCAAAATAGTCATGATGTGCTCTGATGGCTCTGGTAGGTTCTGTATTGGTTGCTTCCATAGAAAGTAGAAGCCCCCATAAAGTGGAAATACATATTTTTGTTGGACATCGGTTTCAACCGAGAATGCGTCCTTTTAGAAAATATTTTGACACACTTTATTTACACGTTTGTCAATGACCCAATAAATGAATTAAAAAACTAACACTTTTGATATTTTGAAACTGATGCAAATAAAAGATTGATTATAAATTTCGACTCTAACGAGATACAATACTATATTATGACACTAAATATCTCTACATATATCGATCAAAATGTGGATCAACCTAAAATTAAATAAAACTAAACTAAAAAGACTCGACTTGGAGAACTTTACCACAGGCTCTTTGTTGCATGGCTTGAGGAACTCGATGGGCCATTTGAAGAATTGCAAATACTTCTTCACCAACAGAGCTATATGCATGGAAACGTTAGACCAAATGCAATACAACTTGCACTAAATCCAATGTAACAGTTTAGAGTTGTTGAAACTGTGTGTCTAGCAAAATTTTAGACGTGTATGGCATATTAATCCCAACTGACCATGTACAGAATTGTAAGATTAACAAATCCACAAAGCTATGCAAATAAATTGCAAGCCTCAATACTGCACATGCATCTATTAGACAACCCACACAAATAACAACTTTGAAAACTCCTTTGCTAAATGTAGATTGACAAAATGCAAAAGAACAAAATTCTCTTGCACGAAAAAGATAAATATGGACTGCTTAGAATCGATACATTTATCTTAACAGGGCCACATCAACTATTGACCAGTAATTGTATAACTCAAACAATCTCGTGGAGGAAGTTGTATCACTGTGTCGTTGTATATTCATTGGTACTTAGTAGACTGTGTATTCTGGAGACATTTTATATCACATACTCATCAATTGCCAAATAAATGTTGATCCAAATGTTGAGAGGATCGAAACTGAGTTTGATGCTAGATCAAAGTACTTAAATGGCATTGGGGAGATCGAGCATTGTCTAATCACTGACAACCATCAGGGAGACAATTAAGACCACAGAAATAAATGATGTCAATCAGAAGCATACAAGAAAGAACCAGGTCAACGACAAAGAAGCAAGGAATGTTGATAACCAATATTTCTATTTATTTTATGTAGCCAATAGATATATATTGATAAATTTCATTTACAAGACAAGGAATTATAGTTGTCCTTACATAGAAACTCTCTCTCCATTGTAAGACTGATAATCCGCTCTGATACCACTTTTAGGATTTGAACGAGCTTATCCCAAGATTTAACTCATACAATTCAATAGAGCCAAATACAGAGAGTAATTTCAATCTCACAATATATTATATTATTCTCAATTTCAGACACCTGTAAGTATAGACTAATATATAGACAAACCATAGCCTATAAAAAGGGAGTCAAAAATCCATAATTCTCTCCGAGAATCGTGCGGTTGTTATACCCCTACAAACAATAATATATTACAAACTATATTTGTAATATATTAGATTAACTAAATAATAACCGTATTAACCATATGGTAAATAACAAATAGTAGATAATATTTTATCCAATGTAAAAACTAAAACCCAACAAGGAGGCTATGTGCACCACTACAATTCTAGCCACTCCCAGATTTTCCAAAACTTTCATTGTAGAAGGTGATACTTCAGGGCATGGTATGGGTGTAGTCCTCATGCAAGAAGGCAAGCCCATTTCCTTTCAAAGTCGCCAACTCAAAGGTAAGAATTTGCTTAAACCCATTTATGATAAGGAAATGTTTGCTATTCTTTGTGTGGTCAAGCAATGGAGGCCTTATCTGATGGGTAGACAAATTTAAAGTGAAGATGAATCACGACAATCTGAGATGCTTCTTGGAACAAAGACTATCATGAAAAGAGAAACAAAAATGGATCACTAAGATGTTGGGGTATGACTTTAAAATCATCTAAAAGAGAGAAGAATGTAGTGGTAGGAGTACTCTATGCAAGGTATGAAAACACAAAAGGCATTGTTTTGTGCCATGTCAATGCTGCAAGCAGATTGGGTGGATGAGGCAAGATCAAAATGCATAAAGACACATATACACAGAATCTCATTTAGCAACTTCAGCAAGATCCGAGCAGAATTTTTTGTGGAAAGGTAACTCTCTATGGTACAAGGATAGGCTATACCTTTGCAAAAACTCAAGCCTCAAGCATAAGGTTCTTGAGGAGCTTCATGCTTGTCTAACTAGTGGACATTCAATCTTCTTTAAGACTTATCATAGGATGAAGCAGGATTTTTTTTGCGAAGGGCTCAAAAGTGATGTACAAAAATTTGTGGTAGAATGTTTGGTGTGTTATCAAAACAAAGGTGAGACAATTAAGACTCCAAGTATTTTCAGTGTTTATCTATCCCTAGCCAACAATGAGAAGATGTCTCCATGAATTTCATCACAGGATTACCAAAATCAGAAGGGAAAAATGTCATCATGGTAGTGGTACAGAGGCTCACAAAATATGCCCATTTTTGTGACTTGTCACATCCTTTTGTGGCAAATATGGCGGCAACAACATTTATAGAGATAATTCAAAAGCTACATGGGACCCCATAGATTGTAGTAAGTTACCATCACCCAATTTTGACTAGCAAATTTTTGATTGATTAATTCTCTTAATGGGTATTCAGTTGTATATTAGCTATTCATATCAATCCCCAAATTGATGGACAAACAAAGATGTTCAGCAAGTGTTTGGACTGTTATCTACATTATTTCGCATTAGATAAGTAAACACAATGAGTTAACTAGCTACAACTAGAAGAATGCTACCGTAACACTCCGTTTCATACCTCTTCCAAAATGTCCCCATTTATGGCATTGTATGGTTACCATCCATCATCTTATCCTTGAGAGTGCAACCAAGAGTTCAAGAAATCAAAGAGCACATTCAACACCAACATGAGGTACTTTTTAGTCTCAAGGAAAACTTCACCATGGCACAAAACTGAATGAAACGAGTCGACCAGCACAAGAGTGAAAGACATTTTGGAGTAGGAGATTGAATTGTTTTGAGGTTGCAACTGTATAAGAAAATGTTGTTAAAGCAAAAAAAGGAGGATAACATTTGAGGTTGCAACCGTATAAGAAAATGTTCTTAAAGCAAAAAAAGAAGGATAACAAACTTTCACCTAGGTATTATGGTCCTTATCAAATCTTGCAAAAGATTGGCAGCATGACATACAAATTGGAAGTTACCTCAGTCAGCAAAAATAAATCCTGTCTTTCATGTTTCCTGTTTGAAGAAAGTCATTGGCCAAAGGATTCCGACATAGATAGAGTTACTGTAATTTGGTGAAGAGGGAATAATCATCTTGGAACCTGAAGTGATTCTCCAAACAGTCACTAAGATGTTTTGAACAAGGGAGATCATGGAGTATCTTATCAAGTGGGCCCAAGCAAGATAAAGCTTTCATGTTGAAGCATCCATAGATGGTCAATGTTGAGAACAACAGTTGTTTGACGGGGGCATAATATGCCCTTAACCTACTAGGGGTCTCAGGATATGTGTGGCCAACATAAGGCATGCATAGCCTTCGACTAAGTCATATGATAATTTATATTTTTGCATATTGGGAGTAGTCAACTTATGGAGTCCCCATAGCCTAATTAAGGTACATATAGAAGGTAGCGGTTAGTGTTGAGTCATCATATATTCTGAATTCTATTCTTATTGGAAGGATTGTGGAGATTATTCCCTTGAAGTGGCTCAATCCTATATTTAAGTATTATTCTCTTCATTGTGTGGATTTACTCTATTATATTCATATTTTTTAGTACATGCCGCTAATTAATTCATTCTCATTGTTGAAATGCCATCTCTTGTTGTGAATCTAGTTTTGTGATATGGTAAGTTCATTATATATTTCCCGTGGTTGGATAAGTACAACCCATGACAAGTGGAAGACCCATGAAAGAGTGGATAATTATAGCCCACATTAGTAGATGGCTTATAAATTTTGAGGATGAAACTCAAGTGAATAGTAGTTTTTCAATTTATTAAATTATTTGCATTAATCTATTGTGATGGTCTCCATTCATACCACACAAATAGAGTTTCAGTTAAACTTATGTAAAATTATTGTGCATGAGCTTAGCTTTTAAAGGGAGTTGTCCTCATTTGGTGATGGTCTCTATTCATACCACACAAATAGAGTTTCAGTTAGACTTGTGTAAAATTATTGTGCATGAGCTTAGCTTTTAGCCTTGTATTTCATCATTAGATGTAGAACTTGGTGTAAAAATCCATAACAATTAAAATGGCAGGCTTGTAGCTATGCATATATGACAAAAAATGAGTTCACAAACACAAGATTTTAAATGGAGATTATGCAAAGTCACGTCACACATAAAAACAACTTTATGGTTCACCCTTGGGCCGATACTTCCAGCATTCCATTATGCATACCCTTAACAAGCCTAAAGGCAACACTAAAATATTACATATTATATCGTAAAGATTAACTGCCGTAAGGTAATTTGGCAAATACCAATACAAGTGGACAATAAGACTACTTCAAGATACCTCATGATTTTTAATTCTCTTATACATCATAACAAGATGTGGAAGAGGTCAGGCTGGGCAGGACTTTGACCTCTCATGTCAAAATGAAAGAGGAGAATATTGAAGTTTTAAATACATTCCAGATCTAAAATATGGAAGGTTAATGGTCAAATCTAGGAGATAATAGAGAAAGCTTAATTTTCAGAAATTACTTTCATACTTGACACCAGACTTTCTAGAAACATCTAGAGGTGTATGAGAGAAAAGGAGGCAATCTTACCAGAACATTCTCTATATTGACAAGAACATTTGAATCCTCTTCCAATCTCTTCATTATAGGATTTTAGAGAAGCAAAGGCAAATACTTTAACTGTGCTCCATGTTTTGACTTATTTCAAATGCAAGAATTTTTCCAGGGAAAAGATGACCACGGACGCTTCTTTTTTTCTTTTTCTTTCATCCTTAAAGGATGCAGAGAAATTTGAACCACTCTGCCTTAATGTTTCAAATGCCATTTGCAAACATTTAGGCATTGTTTGGTTACCTCTAAGTTTTGTTAGTCAAAATATCTTATTAACATTATAAAGAATCATAACTCTTAGTTTTGCGGGTTATCCCCATCGTTTGACTTCCATATTAAAGCCAATCAGCACTCATCTATGCAGAGCATATGTGGTATACATGGGTCCTTAGCTGCTGCTAACCCATGCCATTCCCCTTTTTTTAATTCAAGTTTGTTAGTACATAGGTAGGGATTACTTTTCCTTGTTCAGCAGTTGAACATGGAGTCACTCGAATTCGTGGAGGTTTTCTTCCTCCTCTACTTTTTTTTCCATCAATATTCATTTATGCATATAGGTTCTCAGATCCCTCTTTGCAGTTTGATTCAACTTTCAGATATGCTCTTTCCTGTATTATATCAAAAATAGAAGTCTGAATCTCCTAGTATATATATCTATAGGCCAACTTGAGAGGTCAGTTCTCATATGGAAAAAAAAATCCAAGTCTTATGTTCTACAATTAACCTATGCGGAACAAGAGAGTGAGCTTGACTTGAAATAGAAGATCTAGTCCCAAACAATCTTTGGAATCTTTGTAAAAATACAATTAGTTTCCTCCAATTTCATTGTTCATTTAATATAGAAATAAATGAGTTTGAAGGAGACTGAGTAAAGCAATCATATGTCTGGTTATGTATGCCTTGTGGAGTTTAAAGTCTTTCAAAAGAGCAAAAACATTCATATCAGGTATATAGCTTATTTTGGGAGGCTTGAAAAGGTTAAAGTCTCTTAAAAGCAGACGCATTTTCAGCACCAAATGTAAATTGATCATCAAGAAATATTTCATAAGCTTTGGAATGGTCAGTTCTTAAATGGGAATGTTATCATATTGTTGGCTCAAACAGGGAAGTTATAATAGTTGTGAGACTCTCTAAGTCAGTCACAGAACTCCGATGTCTGAGTAAAAAGTGACCACAAAATGAATTGAAATAGACTATATTAGGAGAGTCCTTCTAAAAACAGATTTATAAAACCTTCGTTTACAGAAACAAAGATGTCATGTACTAGCCCTGTCTTTTGTCCAAAATTTTGCCAAATCCAAGTCGGCTTATCAATCTTGTGGAGTTGAGTTGGCTTGACATATGGATCTTGTCAATTCATGTTCAAGCCATGTCCATTGTAATTATGGTTTCCATTCTCCTTTCAGACATGGTAGAGACATATCTCCTTAAATTTGTAAAAGTTCAGGTTTAGAGCATCCATTTTTAGTCTTCCTATAATCCTTGGGTGACGAGCAAACAAAAACTTAAGAAGTCTCTGGTTAGTTAGTCATACAGAGTAGAACAACTATAATTGAATTATTTTTGGACATTCAAAGTAGAATATGGCAAGGAAAAAGAAAAGGCATCTTAATTGTGTGAATCAAATCCAATGCTCTAAGCCCTTTGCTGGTCATTCTCAGGCTCAATTTTCAATGCAAAACTTTCCATGTAATATGTTTTTCAAAAAAAAAAACTATTTTTGTATCCTTAAAAAAACGTCGACAATAATCACACATTTTTTGTCTAATTTTGGAGCCAGTCTGCTGTTTGCTTGCATATTTTTGTAGATGATAAAGTACAAACACGTTCTTCCTCCTTCAATTGAAACATTAAAATAACAATTTTCATTAACCTAAAATTGATGTCAATAATAACACACTGTGCCTAAATTTGCAGTATGTCTGTTTTTCACTTCCATATCTAAAGAAAAAATAACAAATTCCTGTAAAAATAACTAACATTTGTCAAAACTTGTCCAAGTAGTTTATACAGAAGCTTTTTCTTTCCAGCAATTACGGACGGTGAAAGCTGGAAATCTTTAATAAATAAAATAACCTAACGCCAACTTTCTTTCATTTAAGCTCCAAAACATTAACGCAGTTATCCAATTTCCCGTAAGCAATTTCCGGACAGTTGCAAGACTAATAATCAGTCCACTAAACTACGCACCGGTTAGATTAACGTGCGGCTAAATTGAAAGAACTGTGACATTCATTTTTGTTTTTTCAGCAAAACAATTTCATAGAGGGTTTCGAACTCTGGTATGCAGGCATGCGTCTGATATCAAAAAGATAAATACTTACCGGGGTCTCGGACGGTGCCGCGGACATTATATCCGCGCTGGAGAAGTAATTTTACGAGCCATGAGGCCAAAAACCCTCCCGCCCCTGTCACGCACACGGTTTCGAACCTGGATGCATTCATTTTTGCTTCTGGCGAGACAAAGTTGACAGAGTTCTTGTAGAGTTTACCAGGATTGCAGTGGTTTTTTTAATCGGGTATTGACACCTGGCATCACGGTGCTTGGATTGGAACATCGATCGAGGAACCTTCAGAGCACTAGCTTGCTGGCACGTTGAGGTGGGAAATGCCGCCAGTGGGTGGCAAAGTTCAGCTCCTCTAGGTGGGCCCACTCTAGATGGTCTCCATGTGAGTGGGGTGACGTTTGAGGCCTATATTTGATATTAAATGATTTAAAATGTTTGGAAAGAGGTCTTATCTTCGTGCTATTAATGAATTAAAAAATAGGTCCTCATATAATTATATTAGTAGATTATTAATAATTATTTTTAGATGGTTTTTTTTTTTTTTTCTTCTTTCTTTCTTTTGTTCTATTGGAAATGTATTTCATGTATTATCTTATTCAACTCTATTAATCATTGTTGGTTTTTAATAAATATTAATATTTAAACTAAATTATATAGTGGATTAATTAGATTAAATGCATGTTATTTTAGATGGTGATTGGAAAAAAAATCTACCATAGTGATTAAAAATTCTTTTATAAAATAATTGAAGTTGTATCTTTAAAATTTTATATAAATTGCAATGAAAACATTTCAATTATGGTGGAAAGATTGATTGTGGTTTGTTGAAACCTCTTTTCTCAATTATACTCCCAATAAGGGATATGAGTAGCTCTCTCTTTCACTGTGTATGTATTCAGAGCTTAACCAATAATGGTCTCTTCAGTCATCTACTCACCCTTGAGGTAAGAGGTTTAACATTGTATGGAATGTTTCTCTCAAGCCCAAGCTTGCTCACTTTGCTTGGTTTTCGCTATACCATGGTTTGCCATTGGGAGATCACCTCTTGCATTAAGGTGTTCTTCATCCCAAGTATCATTTTTTAGGGCAAAGTTGAGTATGTCAAAGCATTTTTTCTAATTTTGCATTTAAGCTCAACAAAATTGATCGAGGATCCATGATTTTTCTAGACCCTTTCAGTTCAAACCATTTTCATTTCAAATTGCTCTGTTTGGGGATTGATCTTTGTTACCTATATAATTGACACAAATTTGACATACTTTTTGAGTGCAAATTCACTATTTTATCTAGAAAGAAAGAAAATAAATTATTTTTACAATACTACACTTGACATATATTTTTGCATTTATAGAAAAGTTATGGTTATTTCAAATGTGTTTATCAAGATCCAAGTTCAAGCCAACAAAGTGGTTGTAAAGGTAGCACATTTCAAGACTCCATTGGATCATTGGGTAAATGCACCTTGCATTATGTTCTATGTGCCTTCCTCTTCACCACAATGCAACAAAGATCAGTAAGGAAGGGGCCAACATCAAAAATACTCTCACTGGTGTTCTCGCAATTGTGTAAGATGGTCACTATAGCAAACGCAATCACCTCCTTTGGATCAACACAATGAATGTCATGTACTATCTCGCCACAATATCTTCTCATAGTTGAACTTGGCCATTTCTCCCCACATTGATAAAAAACACTCAACATGTTGATGCCCAAGTGAATACAAAAGTTGTGAATCCAAAAAATAACCTTACTAACTCTAGGTGGGGTACCAAAGTAGGTAAGCAGGATTCACCCGCTTTTGGATTTCTTTCTCTTGTTGTCTAGTTTAATGGTCCTTTTATAATGTTTTCTTATTTATATTGATGGTCAAGACAAACATTTTTTGGTTATGATTACTATTAAATCTCTTATGTCATATGACCTAGTTTGAAGACTTTAAGGGGCATGATTTCTTTTCGCACACTTTTTTTCTAAACTATGTTTGTAGACACCTAAAATTGGACACTTTGTGTCAATTTAAATATTCATCTATAATCCCTTCATCACACTAACTAAACCCTAATCAGTGATTGCATCGCTTTCTAATCCTATCATCGACTAATATTTCTAGCCTAACCATTCACCTATGTCGCTTCCCCCCCTCCCAATCAATTAATTATGTTTTATTTTGAACCTTGACAATCCCACATAACACCTCACATCACTTTAGTTAATTAACCATTGTTAATTAGCTACCTCATCCATAATGATAAAATCCATGAATTTTGAAATATCCATATTTTACATAATTTCATTTATCTCACATTAACCCAATCAATGACATCATCCTCCAACTCCAAGGTAATCACACCAAATCCAATGCAAGGGACAAACTATGGCATGTCCATCCCTAGCCCATGCCTTGTCTTACACACTACAACCAATCTCATTTATGACTCAACTCCCCTAGATTTGAATCCTCCTCCACCATTGATCTTGGATCAAGATCAATGGCTCAAAATCATCATGAAATCTTATAAATTGAGAACTCCCCCCTCTCACTTGAACAAGTCTAATTTTCCCAATGAAGTTATGTCCATTTGGAGAAAGAGATTCACTATCAACACATCATTACATAAAGCAAATCAAGAATCAAACAAGGGGATATGTTTCCCGTGTGCTTGCATGCAGTCTATTCAGCACCCACGTCCATCTTAAACATTGAGGATCAAATCAACAAAATGAAATAGGAGCATTCATCTTGGTAGGTGAAGCTAGTCTTTTCTTGTTTCTCATTCACGCTCTTATCTGAAGTGCATTTGCTTAGTTAGTGTAGGAATTTAAAATTCTTTTGTTTCTATTTGCTTTGTTAACTTTGTGCATGCATATATTTGGCATACCAAGTGTTCAAGTCATAACGAATTTCTATCAATTTGAAGCCTCTCATCATCCTATAAACACATTCAATCCATGTTATCCATCAATGTGATCCTCTCATCATTAATCCAAGCAATTGGTTATATCCTTGATCTATGCTTACAAATCCATCAATCAATCATCCATCTATCCAATCCAAGCTTGAAGTTTCTGCACCCTTGCATATATCCTTGATTGGGGTAAGTCAAGTGTGCAACTTTTCAACAAGATGAATTGTTCCTAATCCAAGCCCACATTTTTTTGAGATATATCATTTCCAAATCCATCTTCTCAAATATATCATTACTTGGGGAAAATCAAAACGTGTAGCTTATCTCAGGATATATCATTCCCAATCTGCTCCCTCACATGTATCCTTGCTTGGGGCACATCAATCCATCATCATTAGAAATCAAAGCATACAAGCATTAGCTCAAGTGGGTTAATATCATCCATCCTTAACCTTCATTTGCATCATATCCATATCCATCACAACTTGCTATAACCCAACCCCTCTTTCTTCATCACCCACCCCTTGATCACTTCATCTTCATCCCTTCTTCTCATTTCAAGAGCCCAACCATGTTCTTCATCCCTACATGCCCTCTCAGGGGGAATCATCATTAACTAACTCATCATCATTTAACTTTTATCCTCCCACATTTTTTTAGTTTATTATTTATTTGAAAAGTTGTTACTCCATCCATTGTGTCTCGCAATGCCCTTTCAAAAAGGGGGAAAATGTAGACACCTGAAATCAAACACTTTGTGTCAATTTTAACTATTCATCTCTAATCCATCATCGCATCACTTTCAAATCTCATCATCGACTAATATTTATAGCCTAACCATTCATCCCCTCCCTATCCCCCTCCCCCCCCCCCAAAAAAAAAAAAATCAATTAATTGTGTTCTGTTTTGAACCTTTCAAATCCCACATAAATCACCTCACATCACTTTGGTTAATTAGCCATTGTTAATTAACTAACTCATCCATAATAATAAAATCCATTAAATTTGGAATATCTATATTTTCCATAAATCCACAAATCCATTTATCTCATATCAACCCATCAACCCAATCAATGGCATCATAATTCAACCCAAGGCAATCACCCCAAATCTAATGCAAGGGACAAATTATGACATGCCCATCCCTAGCCCATGCCTCTTCTTACACACTCCAACCAATCTCATTTATGACTCAACTCTCCCAAATTTGACTCATCCTCCACCATTGATCTTAGATCAAGATCAAGACTCAAAATCATCATGAAATCATATAAATTGAGAACTCCCCCTCTCATTTGAACAAGTTTAATTTACCCAATGAAGTTATGTCCATTTGGAGAAGGAGCTCCACTATCAACCCATCATTGCATCAAGCAAATCAATTATCTAATAACGGGATATGTTGCTCATATGCTTACATGCAGTCTATTGAGCACCCACATCCATGCTAAACATCGAGGAATAAATCGACAAAAAAAATAGGAGTGTTTATCTTGGTAGATGAAGGCAGTGTTTCCTCATTTCTCTTTCATGCTCTTATCCAAAGTGCATTTGATTAATTAGTGTAGGAATTTCAATTTTTTTTGAGTTTCTATTTGCTTTACTAAGATTGTGCATGCATATGATGTTCTAATATTTTATTTTTGAAGTAATATAATATTATTAAAAATTCATGAGGAAAAATATCATTAAGGTAATGATTACTCAAGTGGTAATATTAAGATGATTTAAACACACATGAATAAAATCCCACCCTTGTCAAATATGATTCTATATACATGCCCAAAACATTATTGAGGGTTGTGCCACACAAGCATAAAAACCTTAATTTAGATAATGGTGCCAAATTAAGTTAGTGTATCTTGAAGGTAGTTAATAAACATTAGAGTCAGATCTTGCACTATAAGTACCTAAATTGTGAGGACCCAAATTGGATCATAATCTTCCATGTGACTCAAAATCTTGGAATTTTGTGAGGAATCTATGCCTCCTAAAGCACATAAACCTTAATTTAGCTGATATTGCCAAATTGAGTTGATGTATCTTGAGGGAAGTTGACAAACATTAAAATTGGATCTCCTGCAATAAAATTATTTGAATTATGAGGACCCAAATTAAATCATAATTGTCCCCGGGGCTAAAACATTTTCACCTTTTTAAGGAAAGTAGGTAATGTATACTCTTAAACTTAGCATTGGATGTAAAGGACGAGACAAATAGCTTCACCCACAACCCCTTCAAATGATGGATGACCTCCAAAAACTCCAAAGGAGAATGGAAGGTATCTTTGGGCACAAAATAGTGCAATATCAGGATGAAAGAGAAGAGGGTGATCTACTCACTAAAACATGGAAGGATATAAAAAAAATTCCTCCATGTCATACTAAGGCAATTATTGACCTACAAAAATATCCAAACCAATGGTGTATGCTTGTATGGAGGGTTATAGGCTATGCCCTTAACCTATAACATGTATTGGGATATGTGTGGCCAACTTGTGGCTATCATAATCTTTAAAATAAGTCATATGATCATTTCTTTAGCTTCATATTGGTAATAGGGTCAACCTAGGGAGGCTCCATATCATAATTGGAATATATATAAGAGATAATGGTTAATATTTGTTTATAATATTTTTGGAGTAGTGTGTACACTTTGTCTATTTTATCTAGCTTCTTTGAAAGTGCTCACACCTACCTACTAAGGTCACGTAGGGAGATTCTAGGCTAGCTAATATTTAGTTATAGTTGTTTTGTAAATAACTATTTAGTGCACATAATTTGTTTATGTGCACAGATATAGGGAAACAATATATTTCCCATCTCCCTATTTAGTTATCTCACAACTATAGTTTTTTGTTCCAACAAACTATCTCACCTATATTATTGTGCACTCCCATAGACTTGGTGTGAGAGAATAAGGGAGTATGAGAGATTGTTGGAGATCATATTAGAGTGTGAATAGGGATCATATGTGTGTGTTTTCACTTTGATTGAAGTAATAATCTCTCATACTTCCATATTATCTCACACCAAGTCTATTGGAGTGCACAGTAATATAGGTGAGATAGTTTGTTGGAACAACAAACTATGGTTATGAGATAACTGAATAGGGGGATAAAGAATATTAGTGTTTCCCTATATTTGTGCACACTAAAAAATTACATGCACTAAGTATTTGTTCACAAAACAACTATAATTAAATATTAGCTAGCCTAAAAACTCCTTATGTGAGCTTACTAGCTAGGTGTAAACACTTTCAAACAAGCTAGCTAAACTAGGCAAGGTATACACACTACTCCAACACCCTCCCTTAAGTGAAACTTAAGGAGTGAAAAAACAAATCAAATATGGGACTTGACTATTAGACCTAATAAGGCACCCATCTAAAATCCAAAAAAATAAAAAAAAGGAAGGAAGGACTTCATGTGGAATCCACCCAAGTACAACTTTTTTCACCTCAAGCATCACTCGCAACTAAAGATAATTAGGAGAAGCCAAGGGCTTAGTGAAGATGTCAGTAACCTACTTAGTTTTAGACACAAACTCTAAGGAAATAGTTCCATCTTGAATAAGTTATTGGGTGAAATGCATATGAATCTAAATATGCTTGGTTCGTTGATGCTCAACAAGATTGTGTGAAATCATAATCGCACTTTAGTTGTCACACCAAAGAATAGTAGGACTCTTTTGTGTGAAGCCAAACTCTCCTAGAAAATGTCAAAGTCAGAGTGCCTCTTGATAGGCTTTAAAAACACCTCGATACTTTGGCTTAGTGGAGGACAATGCAATAGCTGTCTAATTTTTGCAAGCCCATGCAACCGGACCAATGTTGTACACAAATACACAAGTGGACTTGTGAGTATCAACATTGCCAATGTAATCTAATATCCCATAAGTTATGGATATGCTTGTAGTGTGTATTTAATCCCAAAGTGTGTGATGCCTCAAATGTAGCATATAATATGCTTGGTTGCTTTCCAATGATTCTCATGAGGCTCATGTGAAAACCGAGAGACAAGGTTCACAAAAAGTGATATCGAGATGAGTGTGTGTTAGGTATACCATATTGGAGTTGATTGGAGGAACAAGTGATCTTATATATAATTGGAGTATATATAGGAGGTAATGGTTAGTATTTGATTATCATATTGCAAATTATATTCTTATTATAAGGTTGTGGAGGTTGACCTCTCAAAGTGGTTTATGTTGATGCAGTGGTTTGCACCCTTGACAAGATGCTGAGCTCCTATCTTCCACACGGCAAAATGGAAACTCCTCTCTTGTTTGTGGGTTTGGCAAAATTGAGGGGAGAGTCTCTAGATAATGGCTAGCTCCCTTTGATGCATCTTTTAGTTATTCCAGTAATAGTGCTGATACACATATATATATATATATATATATATATGTATATATATATATATATATATATATATATATATATATATATATAATGGGGGGGTTGAAAAGGGAGAAGGATTACTAAAAAATAGAACCTAACCTAAACTGGTGATGCACCAAACAAGTTTGATCTACTCATACTCACACTTTGAACCATAAGAACACATACATACACTTTAACTGGTAAAAAGACCAGACTGCAGGGAACTTAACAGGGAGGCTTTAATGGAAACACACAAAAAATAAACTTACCATAGGCGTTGTAGGAAAAGCACACTGTCTGATAACCTTCTTCTGCCTCTGTGCTCCAAATACAGCTCTTCTTTTTATCTGTAGGAATGGAGCTCTGTCTATACTAGGTGTGTTGGTATCAACCTTGTGAAAGCATTAGGAAAGAAATGACTGAACACATGGCTAACACTTAGACACACTCAGAGATATATCCAACCAAAATAGAGGTAAAAATGCATATTCTATTGATTCCAGGTGAAAATTGGCAGGGCTTCACCTTACAATATGAGAGATCCTTTCTCAAATGAGAAGTTACATTATTATAAAGAAGAAAACAAAAGCGCCCCTTTTGGAAAAGACTTTGGTGCCCTTTGACAAGTGGCCTACGTGTGCTGGGAGCATTAGGAAGAGGAAGCTGCTGAAAGAAAATGTTGTGCCAGCTTTGATTTTGACTTTAGGTGTTTTAAATACATTAAACGTCATGTGTGAAAACATAGGATGCACCGTCTATCTTCAAACAAGACCACTCCTTCAAGGCATTCACGTGCTTTGTCTTCTCATCAATGCAAAGTGAAGAAAAATAGGTCGCATCGTTCACTGTTTGGACCCCTTGATGACCACTTAACAGATACTATGTCAATCACTAGAGTAACTCCTTGAGTCGACACCTTCCTTTGCCACTTGGACTATTTTGTCTGTTTTTGCACTTGGCTCTTTTGTCTCTTCCTAGCCGCAAGGGTACTTTTGGGTCTGAAACTACCCTCCACAACCTGCTTAAAAAGTCCAATTTGTGCCTGACTACCCTCCACAAGGGCACTTATGCTTCAGGCTTTGCAAGACCCCCTTTGAACCTTCCAATTGAACCAAACTGACTGAACCAAATTGATTGAACCAACTATTTGAACCAACTGATTGAACCAACTGATTAAAACAAATTGATTGAACCAACTGATTGAACCAAGCTATTGAACCAAGCGATTGAACCAAGTGATTGAACCAATTTATTGAACTAACTAATTGAACCAACTAATTAAACCAAGCTATTGAACCAAGCGATTGAACCAACAATGGTTCAAAGTTCAAGTTTAAAGTTCATGTTGTTGAACTAGTTCATCCTCTTGCTAAAAGACTTGTGCAAACTAGAAATTAAACTAGCTCAGAACAGTAGGGGAAGAAGGAGACCAATTTTGCCCTGCAGGGCCAAAATGGTTAACAAAATGGCGATTCCTAGGGGAAGCATGCCTGCTATGCTTAGAAACTAGTAGCCTCAAATTCCATTGGGCATGGAGTCAAGATGCAGCTTTGAAAGAGTTAGCAACAACCTTGTGATATCCAAGAATCAATCACAAAGTTTTTTCCCCCAAAAGGAAACAAAAACACACATAAGACTAAGAAAACTACTAACATGTGCAGAAGCACTTAGGGAAAATAGGGAAAAATAAGGAAAATATATACATGATGGGAAAAGAGCTCAGTGATAATGCTTAAGATGTATCCCATTTACTGGGATATACAGTCCTTCACCATCCAACCTAGAGAGTTGGAACACATTATGTTGTTTGAACTAAGTGATGACGTATGGACCACTCCATAGGGTGTCAAAATTTGCATGCTTTCCAGCCTTAGCTTAGTCTGTATCCCATTTCAAGATGATGTCTCCTTTAGAGAAACCTTTTGATGAAGATCTCTTGTCGAAGTATTTCTTCATCTATTGTTGGCGGCTGGTCATAGAAGCCATAGCCTGTTCCCTTATCTCTTAAAGCTCCATCAGCTCACATAGCCTAACCTCCATGCTGTTGCCTTCTTCTAACTACAACTAGTGAGCAAGGTCCAAGGCTGGAAACTTAAGTAAAATAGTAAGCCTAGCTTCCCTTCCATTCACGAGTGTGTATGGTGAATTACCAATTGCTCTCTTTGGAGTGACTCTATCTGCCCACAAGGCTATTTTCAATTTGGCATGCCAAGTCCTCTGATTCTCCTCCATTGTCCTCTTGATAATCCTGATCAAATTCTTATTGGTGGACTCAGCCAACCCATTCCCTTGTGGGTAGTAGTTTGACAAAGTGTTAAGATAGATACCATATCTCAATGCCCATTCACTCATTTTAGTTCCCAGAAAAGCTAAAGCATTATCTAAGATGATGGTAGCTAGAACCCCAAACCTTGCCACTAGGTCCTCATAAAAATCTAGGACTGCACTTTCGTTGGCTTCCTTCAAAGTGACAGCCTCTACCCATCTTGTGAAGTAGTCTATGGCAGTCAGTACCCACTTGTGTCTAGCATTGGAGGGAGGGTTAATCATCCCTATAAAGTCAAGGCCCCATTGCATGAATGGTTGCTCCACCTGAATAGGCTGTAAAGGCATGGCAGCCAGCCATTGCTTCCCATCAAAGAGTGCACACTTCTGGCACTTTTGTATCCAAGCATGAGTGTCTCTGAATAGAGTAGGCTAGAAGTAACCAGCTCTCATTATTCTCACAACTGTAAGCCTAGGAGCAAAGTGACCACCAGCTAGTCCATCATGGAACTCGGACAACACCCTGTCAGCCTGACTTGGGTCTATGCACCTTAAAAGCATCCCTGAGAGATCCCTTCTAAACAACACTCCATCAATCAAGACATAAGGGAGAGATTAGAGTCTGAAATACCTCCTCTTGGTCCTATTAAGGCCCTGTGAGCACTCACCAGTGAGAAGGAAATGCCTCAAGTCTGATGTCCAATCCTTCATAACAGCTAGTTCTTCTGCTATAGCTACATCATGAATTAGCATATTATCCTCTTTTTGCTTTTAAAGGTTTGCAACAAAGTGTTCACACAGGCTTTTTCCTCTTACTAGCTTGGTGATCTTGACATCCACGTCATACTCCATTACTTTAGTGATCCATCCCGCTCTCTTTTCATTCAGATCATGGTTGGTCGAAAAATCTTTGATGTCGGGATGTGGGACCATGAGGTGAATCTTGTTGTTGGACAACATATTTCTAAATTTCTTCAGCTTTGTATGACTACAAGGACTTGCTTCTCCACATATGTATACCTGACCTCAAAACCATCTAGGCCTTGGCTAAAAAATGCAAGTGGTTGCTCAAGGTTGTCACCATTCACTTGGGTAAGCATGGTGGATATTACCTCTTCATTTTCGAAGGTGTAGAGGTTGAAATTCTTGGTGAAGTCAGGACTGATCAAGGTAAGAGCCTGGGTGATAGCCTGCTTGATCTCTTCAAAGCTATCCCTCCTTTGCGTTATCCACGTGAACTTCTTATATTTCTTCAACATAGAGGTCAATGGCTTGACTACCTCTGGAAAATTTAGAATAAATCTTTGGATGAAACTTATTTTTCTGAAGAAGCTCTGCAGGCTTTTCTTATGTTTAGGCAAGGACAGCTCCATGATGGAGCAAACTCTCTCTGGATTAATGGTTAAGCCTTCTTTGGAAACAACGTGGCCAAGGAGTTTACCCTCATGGATAGTGAAAACACATTTCTTCGGGTTGAGAGAGATACCGAACTCTCTACACCTCTCAAAGATTTGTCTGAGGTGTTTCATGTGTTGGCCCACCTCTTTAGAGAAAATTGTCATGTCGTCAAGATACACCAGCACAATGTTATTTATCAAGCCCTGAAAGGCCATGTCCATGGCTCACTGAAAAGTGGCACCAGTATTGGACAGTCCAAATGGCATTTTTCTATAAGCAAATGTCCCCCATTTGGTAGTGAATGCTGTCTTCTACTGGTCACAATCTTGCACCAAAATTTGATTATATCCTGAATACCCATCCAGGAGGGAGAAATGCTCGCTGCCCATCACCATTTGAAGGATCTACTCCATGCTTGGGAGAGGATAATGGTCTTTCAAAGAGACTCTATTAAGATCTCTAAAATCTACACATAATCTGATCTCCCCATTCCTTTTTCGGATAGGAACAAGATTGGCCAGCCAAGAAGAGTGTTTGATTGAAAATATTATCCTAGACTTAATCAACTTGGTGAGTTCCTTCCGCATGAGAGGCTCAATCTTTGGGTTGACAGGCCTTTGCTTCTGCTTGATTGGCTTGATGCCTTCCTCCAGCTCAATGGTATGTTGGGCCAAACTTGGGTCAAAACCCTTCAAATCGTTATACTCCTAGGCAAAGACATCAACAAACTCCTGGCACAACAAGGTGAAGGCATGCCTTTCATGGTCTGTGCACACTTTCCCAAGTACAAGCAACTCATTCTTGAATATTTCAACCTTATCATAGTTCTCCTCCTTCGTTGTGATGCTTGCCTTATCGCTTTTCAACTGGTCATCTTCATTGAAGATACTCTCGAGAGTGACCAAGCCTTTTGGAGGTTTATTGTTCTTCAGCTGAACAATTTGGCTGCCATACTACTGTTGTAGCTTAGCCTAGTTTTTAGCAACAAACTCAACTTCTTCTTGTAAGAAGAGTGCTATTTGTTGGTCACTATCAAACACCTATCAGTTAGTGATGTTGTCAGGTATAGAGGGCCAGATTACTACCTTCAAATGGCGTGGATTACGGTCTCAACCTATCTCCTTAGGGATATCAAACTGGGAACCAACTGCTGCCAGCCTATCTGCTTACTTGTTCTGCTCTCTAGGAATGGAGGTAACATTGAAAGCAAGGAAACTCTCCACTAAGTCCCATACCCTATGTTTGTAGGACTTAAGAAAAGAATTTTTTGTCAGATTTTGGCCCCTTAATAGAAATATAAAGGAAGAGAGAAAATTTTGATGCCATTTCTCATATAATCTCCCGAGATGATAATGATGTTCTCTTAGCTCTACCTTATATTTAATTAATTAATTTCATAGTGTTTTCCATGGAGGGAGACAAAGCCCCGACTGTAGATGGTTTTCCTTCCACCTATTTTCAATTTTTTTAAAGATTATCTAGGAAGATATGGTTGGAGCTACAAATGAATTTATATTTTCAGGGAAAATTCTTAATTAAATAAACATAATTTTTTTATTCCTAATTTCTATAAATATTGAAGCTAGCAATTTCAAATATTTCATACATATTGATTTGTGTAACACTATTTACAAGATCTTCCCTATGATTTTGAAGATTTTGGTACAAATTACATAAAATTACAATAGATTAAACTTTCATATTATTATTCAATGAGATAATTCCTTATGTATTGGTAAGTATCTCATAAAAATAAGGACTATTCCCAACCCCTATGAATACTCTACTATGCTTATCTTGACAAATCACTCTCACAATCTAAGTTGTTAACACAACATACATATAATAAATTGATTCACAATCAGCTCACTATCACCAAAAACTTGTAGCTCTTTGATTCCTCTTTTCCTTGCCCACTCTAAACCATGGATGAGGGATTCATACTCTGCAACATTGCTTGTGCAAGAAAATTGAAACCTGAAAGCCAAAAAGTATTTCTCCTTTGAAGGAGAAACTAGCACCACTCCACCACTAGCTCCCAACTTACTTCTTGAGCCATCAAAGAACAACTACCATAAACCTGAGCTTTCTTGGCTTGCTTTTATCAAATTTGGTACAAAAGTACCCTCTTCATGCATGCAATAAATCCTAAGCCCTGCCTCTTCTATGAAATTTTAAGGATCATGCTCAAAGTTGTCACTTCCTCGTTCATCTTAGAGCAGGTCAGCAACTCCTTCAAGGGTGGAGGATGGAGATTGATCCACTTGGAATTCTTCTTGGTCAATAATGACGTAGCTAACTTTTGCCGCCTTGAGTGAGTATGGTTCCAAATGATCTCTATGGAGTGGCTCTGATTCAATCTTTACCTTAGTCCCATACTTGGTTCTAAAAACTAGATA
>JARHVA010000644.1:1620000-1700000 GCA_037957365.1 Torreya grandis | reverse complement strand
ATGCACAAGGGAACTTCTAGTCAATTGAATGCAAACCCAAATACAACTCAACCTTTGCCTTTGGTTGGTTCTCATTCAAGGCCATGGAACATGATGCAAAAAGTGGAAATGAGTAAGTTTGATGAGAAGGATCTAGCTATTTGGATCAACTAAGTGGAGGAAAAGAATATGTACATTAGATCTCATGTGGATAGAAAGTGGTAATGGCATCTTTACATTTAGAACCTGAGCAATTCATTTGGTATCGATGGCTTTGTTATCTAAACAAAAATAATGACCTCAATGTCAATTGGTCAATTTATACTAATGAATTATAGTTACAATATTGCAAAAGTGTGATAGAGAATTACCTCAACTAGTTAGCAAAATTGTGTCAAAAAGGATCTATCAAGTATTATACTCAGCATTTTCATAATCTATCCTTGCGATTGGGGACAATAAAAAATGACTTGTTTCTTGGAGGGATCAAGGATCACATCTGACATGAATTTTGCATGTTTAATCTGAGTCCTATATATGAATATATTGTCATGTCATGCATATGAGAGGAGAGGGCACTAGTCACCAAAAGGCAACCATTTGCAAGAATAAGAGATATGAGTACTCCAACACAATCATCCCCTTAGCTTGCCAAATTGAATCCTAAACAGATTTAAGAGAAAAGGCCAAAAGAGTTATGTTTTAACTGTGATAACAATTACACTCGAGGACATAAGTGTGTGAAAAATAAATTGTTCTACATTGAAGGTGCCAAT
Source organism: Torreya grandis (assembly GCA_037957365.1). Taxonomy (NCBI): domain Eukaryota; kingdom Viridiplantae; phylum Streptophyta; class Pinopsida; order Cupressales; family Taxaceae; genus Torreya; species Torreya grandis. The sequence goes on along the minus strand of JARHVA010000644.1, from coordinate 1,699,245 downwards.
GAAGAAGAAGATGATGAAGACATAGCATGGGAGCCTAATGATGAGCTAGGGTAGGAATCAGAAAAAACCCAACCGAATATTTCTTTCCATTCACTTTTAGCCATTAACAATCCACAAACCCTCAAAGTTGTTGGTTTTATGAAAAAACATAAGGTGATAGTATTGATTGATGCAGGTAGTACTCACAACTTCATCAATAATATATTGGGTGTACACTTGAAATGTTTTGTCCATCCAGATCCAAAGTTTATAGTCATGATTGTAGATGGTGGCACAATCAACTGTTCTAGGAAATGCCATAGTATTAAACTCTTTGTGGGAGAATATAGACTAGATAGCCTTGTTTTTTCCATTCATATGGGTAGAACAAAAAATATATTGGGATTTCATTGGCTAACTACCTTGGGAATGATTGAGATGAATTTCCAAGAGTTATCCATGCATTATCATTCAAAGGGAAGGAAATTTGAACTATGTAGGTTACATGAAAATTCACCAAAATTGGCAAGTTCTCACCAAATGTAGAAGATTCTAAAAAAGGGAACAGATGGGTTTGTGGCTCAACTATTTTCAATAGAGGCACAACCTCCAAATGGGTCTACATTACCAAATCTATAGGCTATTGTAGAGGAGCATTCAATAGTTTTGAGAGATAAATTAAAAGGACTTCCTCCCAAACGGGATCATGTTCATGCCATTCAACTAGCGCTAGGGAGCCAACGACGCAACATTAGACCTTAGAAGTATGTATATGTACAAAAGAGTAATATTGAGAAGATGGTATAGGAGATGATGGAATCAATTGTTATCAATCATAGTCAAAGTGCTTATTCCTCTCTAGTGGTGAAAGTCCATAAAAAGGATGACACCTAGCACATGTTTCTTGAATATAATGAACTCAACAAGTAAACCATCAAAGATAAGTTCCTTATTCATGTAATAGATGATTTGATAAATGAATTACATGATGTTGTTTATTTTACAAAACTTGATCTTCATTTTGGTATCAACAAATTAGAATCAGAGATGAGTATATTCATAAGATAGATTTTAAAACCCACGAGGCCTATTATGATATATTGATAGACAACAAAACATGGGAAGCTCATATACAACATGTTGATCAAGTTTAACAAACTCTCGAGCAACATCAGCTCTATGTGAAGTTGTTTAGGTGTGTTTTTGGAGTTAAGAAGGTGGAGTACTTGGATCACATTTTCTCTCATAAAAGAGTCAAGGTGGATCCTAACAAGATCAAGGCCATGGTAAAGTGGAAACTACCTAATACCCTTAAGAACCTAGGCAAATTCTTGGGACCCACAAGATAATATAAAGCAAAATTTTCAAAAACTATGGCAGCATTGCAACACCACTCACAACTCTATTGAAGAAGGATTCTTTCCATTGGAATGAGGTAGCAACAAGGGCTTTGGAGAAGCTTAAGGAGATCATGGGCACCACTATCAATTTTTCCTAAACTTTCATTGTGGAATGTGATACTTTGGGCCATGGTAGGGGTGCAATCCTCAAGCAAGAAGTCAGATCCATTTCTTTTGAGAGTCACCAATTTAAAGGTAAGATTTTGTTTAAATCCATTTATGATAAATAAATGTTTGTTATTCTTCATGTGGTCAAGTAATGGATTTTTTATCTAATGGGAAGACACTTTAAAGTGAAAATGGATCCCTACAACCTGAAATACTTCTTGGAACAAAGGTTATCATCAGAACAAAAAAAAAAATAGGTCACTAAGATGTTGGGGTATGACTTTGAGATTATCTACAATAGAGGGAAGGATAATGTAGTGGTGGGAACACTCTCTAGGAGATATGAAAACACAAAAGGATTGGTGTGTGCCATGTCCATGCTGCAAGGAAATTAGGTGGATGAGGTGAGATCAAAATGGCATTTGGACACATACACAAAATCAACAACTTCAGTAAGATCTGAGCACTTTAGATAAATTTATGTGGAAAGGTAACTCTTTGTGGTACAAGAATAGGCTATAACTTTTAAAAAACTTGAGCCTCAAACATAAAGTTCTCGAGGAGCTCCATGCTTCTCCAATTGGTGGACATTCAAGATTCTTAAAGACTTATCATAGGATCAAGCCAGGATTTTTTGGAAGGGGCTCAAAGGTGATACATTAAAATTTATGGCAGAATGTTAGATGTGTCAACAAAACAAAAGTGAGATAATTAAGATTCCAAGTCTCTTCAGCATTTATCTATCCCTAGCTAGCGTAAGGTCAAGGTCTCTATGGATTTCATCACGGGATTTCCAAACTTAGAAGAGAAAATGTCATCATGGTAGTGGTACATAGGCTCACAAAATATGCTCATTTTTGCACCTTATTACATCCTTTAAAAACAAGTATGTTGGAAACAACATTTATGGAAACAATTCAAAAGTTATATGGGACCCTAAAGATTATAGTAAGTTACCATCACCTAGTTTTGGGATCAAGTAGTTCTCTTAACAAGTATTAAGTTGGATCATATCTCTTCATATCATCCAATATCTTCAGCATTTATCTATCCCTAGCTAGCGTAAGGTGAAGGTCTCTATGGATTTCATCACGGGATTTCCAAACTTAGAAGAGAAAATGTCATCATGGTAGTGGTACATAGGCTCACAAAATATGCTCATTTTTGCACCTTATTACATCCTTTAAAAACAAGTATGTTGGAAACAACATTTATGGAAACAATTCAAAAGTTATATGGGACCCTAAAGATTATAGTAAGTTACCATCACCTAGTTTTGGGATCAAGTAGTTCTCTTAACAAGTATTAAGTTGGATCATATCTCTTCATATCATCCACAATCTGAGGGATAAGCATAGATGGTCAACAAGTGCTTGTTAGGTTATCTACATTATTTCACTTCAAAAAAGTAAGTGCAATATGTTAACTAGTTACCACTAGAATAATGATACTATAACACTTTTTTCAATAGTTTTTCCAAAATGTCCCCATTTATGGCATTGTATGGTTACCATCCACCATCCATCATCTCATCCTTCAGAGTGCAACCAAGAGTTCAAGCATTCAACTTGAGCACATTCAACACAAACACGAGGTACTTTCTAGTCTTGGGAAAAACTTGGCCATGGCACAAAATTGAATGAAACAAGCACCTAACTAGCATAAGAGTGAAAGACATCTTGAAATAAGAGATTGATTTTTTTTGAGGTTGTAGCCATATAAGCAAATGTTCTTGAAGCAACAAAAGAAGGATAACAAATTTTCACCTAGGTATTATGGTCCTTATCATATCTTTTAGAGTACTAGCAACATGGCATATAGATTAGAGTTACCTCAATTAGCAAAAACAAATCATGTCTTTCATGTTTCCTATTTGAAGAAAGTCATTGGCAAGAGGATTTTGACCCAAATAGAGTTACTATAGTTTGATGAAGAGGAAGGAATCATCTTGGAACTTGAAGTGATTCTTGAAACACACACTAAGATGTTGTGGATGAGGGTGATCATTGAGTATCTTATCAAGTGGAAGAACATGCCTATGGAAGATGAAGCTTTCATGCAAAAGCATCCAAAAAAGGTCAATGTAAAGGACAACACTTGTTTGAAGGGGCATATTACGCCCATAACCTATTAGGGGTCTTGGAATATGTGGGGTCAACTTAAGGCACCCATAGCCTTCAACTTAATCATATGATAATTTATTGATTTGCATATTGGAAGGAATAGGCAACTTATGGAGTCCCTATAGCCTAATTAGGGTATGTATAGAAGGTAGTGGTTAGTATTGAATCATCATACATTTTGAATTCTATTTTTATTATAAAGATTGTATAGATTACCACATTGAAGTGGCTCAATCTTATATTTAAATAGTCTTCTTTTCATTGTGTGGATTTACTCTATTATATTCATACTTGTGAGTACTTGTCACTAACTAATTCATGTGCATTGTTGAATTGCTATCTATTGTTGTAAATCTACTTTTACGATATAGTTTGTTCATAATATATTGCCATGGTTGGATAAATACAACACATGTCAAGTGGAAGACCTATGAAAATAAATAATAATAGCCCACATTAATAGATGGCTTATAAATTTTTTGAATGAAACTCAAGGGAATTGTAGTTTTTCAATTCATTAAATTATTTGCACTAATTTATTTAGTATCTTAATGAACATAAAGGAAGTTGTCCTCATGCTCTGCATTCATACCACACAAAAAGAGTTTCGACTAAACTCGTGTAAAATTATTGTGCACGAGCTTAGCTTTTGCAGCCTTGTCTTTTATCATTGGATACAGATCTTAATACCAAAAATCGATAACAATTAAAATGGTAGGTTTGTAGCTATGCCCATATAACAAACAACGAGTTCACAAACACAATATTTTAAATGAAGACTATGCAAAGGCACATCACACATAAAAACCACCTCATGGTTCACTCTAGGGCTGATACTTCCAGCATTCCATAAAGCATACCCTTCACAAGCTTAAGGTAATTTGGCAAATACCGATACAAGTGGACAAGAAGACTCCTTCAAGACACTTCATGTTTTTTCATTCTCTTATACATCAGAACAAGATGTGGAAGAGGTCAGGCTGGGCAGGCCTTTGACCTCTCATGTCGAAATGAAAGAGGAGGATATTGAAGTTTTTAATACATTCAAATTCTAAAATATGGAAGTTTAATGGTCAAATTTAAGAGATAATAGAAAAAGTTTAATTTGCAAAAAATATTTTCATGCTCCACATCAGACTTTCTGCAAACATCTAGAGGTGTGTGAGTGAAAAGGAGGCAGTCTTACCAGAACAATTTATGTATTGACAAGAACATTTCAATCCTCTTCTAATCTCTTCATAAGAGGATTTTAGAGAAGCAAAGGCAAATGCTTTAACTCTGCTCCATGTTTTAACTTGTTTCAAATTGAGAAAATTTGTCGAGGGCAAAGATGACCACGGACACTTTCATTTTCTTTTTCTTTCATCCTTAAAGGATGGAGAGAAATTTGAACCCCTCTGCCTTAATGTTTCGAATGCCATTTCCAACTATTTAGGCATTGTTGGCTACCTCTAAGGTTTGTTAGTCAGAATATCTTATTAACATAACAAAGAATTATAACTCTTGGTTTTGAGGGTTATCCTCATCGTTTGACTTTCATGTTGAAGCCAATCAGCAGTCATCTATGTGGTATATGTGGGTGCTTAGCTGCAGGTCACCCATAGCATTCTCGTTTTTCAAATTTCATATTGTGAGTACATAGGTAGGGATTACTTTTTGTTCAGCGGTTGAGCATGGAGTCCATTCGTGGAGGTTTTCTTCTAATTTTTTTTCCATTCTTGGAGGTTTTCTTCTAATTTTTTTTCCATCATTCCTCTCGCTATTTCATTTATGCATACAAGCTCACAGATCCCTCTTTGGAGTTCAATTCAACTTTCAGATTTGCTCTTTACTGTCTTATATCAAAAATCGAAGTCTGATTCTCCTAATTGATATCTATAGGCCAACATGAGAGCTCAGTTCTCATATGGAAAACAAAATATCCAAGTCTTACGTTTTACAATTAACCTATGCGGAGCAAGAGAGTGAGCTTGATTTGAAACAGAAGATCTAGTCCCAAGCAGTTTTTTGGAGTCTTTGTATCAATACAATTAGTTTCCTCCAATTTCGTTGTTCCTTAAATACATACATAAATGAGTTTGAAGGAGACTGAGTCAAACAATCATATGTCTGGTTATGTATGCCTTGTGGAGTTTAAAGTCTTTCAAGAAATTAAAAAAAACTTCATATCAGTTATATAGCTGATTTTGGGAGGCTTGAAAAGGTTAAAAGTCTCTTAAAAGCATGGGCATCTTCAGCACCAAATGTAAATTGATCATCAAGAAATATTTCATAAGCTTTGGAATTCTGTGACCTTGCTAGTCCTATGTGTTCAGGGCAAACTGGATCAGTTCTTAAAAGGAAATGTTATCATATTATTAGCTCAAACAGGGATGTTATAATAGTTGTGAGACTGTCTGAGTCACTCACAGAACCAGAGTCTGAGTAACAAGTGACCACAAAATGAAATGAAATAGACTGACTTTATGAGAGTCCTAAAAACAGATTTAAAAAACCTTCATTTACAGTCAAAGACATCATGTAGTAGCCGTGTGTTTTGTCAGAGATTTTTTCCAAAACCAAGACGGTTTATCAGTCTTATGGAGTTCATTTAGCTTTACATATGGGTCTTGTCGATTCAAGTCTGAGCCATGTATAAGTAACGCATTATGGTAATCATTCTCCTTTCAGGTACGGTAGAGAAATTTATCCTTAAATTTGCAAATAATCAGAGTTAGAGCATCCATTTTTAGTCTTCCAGTAATCCTAGGGTGGCAAGGGAATACAAAAACCTAAGGAGTCTCTGGTTGGTTAGTCATACAGTGTAGAACTGCTATAATCGAGTTATTTTTGGACATTCAGTGTAGAATATGGCAATAAAAACGAAAAAACATTCTAATTGTGTGAATCAAATCCAATGCTCTACGCCCTATTCTCGTCATTCTCAGGCCCAATTTTCGTGGCAAAACTTTCCATGTAATATATTTTTCATTTTAAAAAAAAAGGTTAGACACTATTTTCGTACCTTAAAAAACGACGACAATAATCGCACTCTTTTGTCTAATTTTGCATCCAGTCTGCTGTTCTCTTGCATATTTCTGCAGGTTATAAAGGACAAATATGTTCTTCCTCCTCCAATGAAAACATTAAAAAACAAATTTCATCAACCTAAATTAACAAACTGTGTCTAAACTTGCAATAAGTCTGCTTCTCACTTCCATGTCTAAAGATAAAATTAACAAATTCCTACAAAATCACCACATTACTAACATTTATCAAAACTTGTGTAAGCAGTTTATACGGAAAATTTTTCTTCACAGCAATGATGGACGGTGAAAGATTGAAATCTTTAACAACTAAAATAACCTAACGCCAACTTTCATTCATTTAAGCTCCAAAACCTTAACGCGGTTATCCAGTTTACCACAAGCAATTTCAGGACAGTATGCAACACTAATAATCAGTCCACTAAAGTACTGACCGGTTAAATTAACCTGTGGCTAAATTCAAAGAACTGTGACATTTTGAAAACATATATCTGAATGCAACAACGACATTTTTTTTTTCCAGTAAAACAATTACGTTAGAGGGTTTCGAACTCTGGTATGCAGGCGTGCGTATGATATTAAAAAGATGAATACATACCCAGGTCTCGGACGGTGCCTCGGACGTTGTAACCGCGTTGGAGAGGTAATTTTACGAACCATGAGGCCAAAAACCCTCCTGCCCCTGTGACGCACACGGTTTCGAACCTGCATCGATTCATTGTTGCTTCTTCCGTTTATTTGTTTCTCGGAAGACTAAGTTCACCCGTAATCTACATTGGATTATTCAGTTAAAATTGTGGAGTAGCTGTTGTTTAAGGAGATCATTTTATGTCTTAGTAAGTAGTGGGGTGTTGCTGCATTTTAATATCAATAAATATTATTTTTCTTCAGATTACCAAAAAAATTCATATATTTTCTTATGAGGTGGTAACCTGCAAATTACCAAAAAAATATTATTTTTTCTCCCTTGAGAAAAGTAAAGATTCGCATGGGATCATGTTATATCAAAAAAAATCTTATTTTTACTCTGCAACATGCATTGAGAGAATTTAGTTTGCCTCTACCACGGGACCAGGCTCTTAGAAAGCACATACCATCAAGGAACCTCCAAAATGGATTCCAAAGTACTTCCAAAAGTATAAGCACTAGAAAGTGAAGGTAGGAAATTTTTACCTCCTTCCTCTTAAATTTTCTATTCATGCTCTTCAACTCACTAAACTAGAAATAAATGTACATATGTGTGAAACAATTAATAGATTTTTTTTGAAAGTTACATTGATTATTTGACACCAAAGTTTCTTCATGTTTTCATAGGGATCAAATTTGAATTATGAAGTACATGGAAAAAATGTTACCACCCTCTCTAAGGATCTTTTAGTTCAATTTTGGATTTGCTTTCATCAACACTAGATGGAATCAATCCATAACTTTCTATTGGATAAATGTATATGCATATTGTGTTTTTTAAAATACCAAAGAGAAGAATATTTTGTTTTCAAATGTCTTATCTACTGTAAAATTCGTGGAAAATATCATTGTCTTCTTAGATATTCTCGTATGCCTATAAAGACCTTCATTCAATATGAGGACTAAAGATGTTTAGTTTTGTTTATCCATTAGGTACTTCAACTTCCACAAGAACATTCAAATTCAAGTCTTCATATACCAATAATTCCAATAATATCAGTTCTTACATCCAAAAAGTATGTTAGTGGAATTATAGGAGATTACATATCTAGACAACTTTGTCTGGATCTATAAGGAAACCTGCATTTTATTGGTTCCAAGATCTATTGCCTTCAAATATCATAATAATTGATTGATTTTTTTTGATAACTTTATTTTCTTTCTTTCTTCTATCATTTAGAAATGCATTTGATACTTCTTTTATGTACTAGATTCATGTATTATCTTCTTTGGTGCTATTAACCATTGTTGGCCTCTATTAGAAATTAAAATTTACATTGAATAATTTGATAAATTAATCAGATCACATGTATATTCTTTCAGATGTTAATACGAAAAAAATCCACCCTTGCCTTCTAATTATTACTAATAATTGTCAAAATTCAAAGTTAAGTTCCATCTTACGATAATGATTAAGAATCCTTTCAAAAAATAATTGAATATATATATATATATATATATATATATATATATATATATATATATATATATATATATATATATATATATAATGGTAGTGAATTCATTTTGATTATGATGGAAAGATTGGTTATGGTTTGTTGAAACCTTCTTTCTAAATTATAATCGTAATAAGGGATATGAGTAGTTCTCTCCTCGAGAGTGTGTGTTTCAAGAGCTTAACCAATAATGGTCTCTTCAATCTTCTACTAACTCTTAAGGTAATAGGTTTCACACTGTATGCAATGTTTCTCTCAAGCCTGAACTTACTCACTTTGCTTGGTTTCCACTATATTAGGGTTTGCCTTTGGAGATTTCCTCTTGCAATAAGGTGTTCCTCATCCCAAATATTAGTTTTTGGGAAAAGTTGAGAATGTCAAAGCATTCCTTTCAGAATGAATCATTTTCATTTAATTTTTTTCTACTTGGGAATTGGTCTTTGTCACCTACAATATTCAAGTAAATTTGACATATGTTTTGACATAAAATTATCTTTTTTAAATGGAAAGAAAGAAATTAATATTTTTTTACAGTGTTATAATTGACATATATTTTTCCACTTAGAACAAAGTTATGGCTATTTCAAATATGTTTATGGAATTCAAGTTTAAGCCAATAAAGTGGCCCTAGAGGTAGCTTGTTTCAAGACTTTGTTTGATCATTGGAGAGATGCACCTTGCATTGTGCCACTATTAAAAAGGTAGTCGCCTCCTTTGGCTCGATATAGTGGATGGCCTTTGCTACCTCACCATGATAGATGTACTTGGTCATTTATTCCCACATGGATAAATACATTCAACAAGTTGATGCCCAAGTGAAAAAAAATTGAATCTAAAAAATAATATAAAACTAGTTGGGTCATACCTGAAGGTGATAACCTACCTAACTCTATATGGGGTGCCAAACTAAGTGAGCAAGATTCACCCACTTATGGATTTCTTAATTTTTTTGTGAAATTTAATGGTCCTTTAATAATGTCTACTTATTTATATTTAAAGGTCATGATAGACCCTTTTTTTGCTTATGATTATATTAAATCTCTTAAGTCATATGACCTAGTTTGGAAACTTTAAGGGGAATGATTTCTTTTAGCAAACATTTTTAAAAATATGTTGCAATATTTTATTTTTGAATAAATATAGTATTATTTCATCAAAAAAAATTATTAAAGATTGATGAGAAAAGGACATGGCTCACATCATTGTAGTTGTTTTTAAAGTTTTATCACTTGAGCAGTTGGGGGTCACAACAACAATCATAGATAGAGTTGGGGGAGCTGATTCTTACATCAAAAGTATCAGGTGAAGTGGAGTTGCTTGAGGCTAAAGAGAAGGAGGTGATGGGTGGCATTACATGGGTGATGATAATGTGAATGCAGGTAGGGGGCTCACATGAAGGATCAACTACTATGGGTGTGGGGTTTTAGATGGTAGATGGATCAATCAACATGATGGTTATGTAGAAAAAGACAACTAGTAGGTAGGGAAGGTGCCAAAAAAACTATAGAGGAGTGGTCATTTTGGGGACATGAGTGTAGGTCATGCATCACCTTCCATTGCTTTTGGAATTGGGGCAGTGTTGGTAGGGCCAAGGAAGGCAACAAAGGGGGGGGGAAGGTCCTTTACAGAAGTTACTTCCAAGTTGGAGAACTTATGAAACACATAAGTGAAGCCCTTGAGAGCCACATCAACTAGACCCTATATCTCCTTTAGGGATTAGGTGGTGGAAGAGGTTCTTAAAAATGGAGCTTTCTTCATGGCCAAGGGTTTTGTCACCTATTTCTAACCCTACTTACACTACATAAATGGATCTCAGACTCATGATGACCACTTATGATGAATAACTTAGATATCTACCCCTACACTAAGGGGTTTTTCATTGTTGTTTTTGAATGTCTGGAGGATCTAAACAAGGTGTTCCAAGACAAGACCTAGAGTTGGGACAAACACTTGCTCTAATCAAAGCCATGGTTCCTAGTGTTCAATCCTTTTCTATAAACACTCATCACCAATACAATTTAGGTGTGGTTACCACACATCCCTCTTCAGTTATGGGCTATCTCTTGTCTTTTATCCATTGGTGGTGCCTTAGGTGAGTTTTTAGCAGTGGATGCCTCTATCTCAAAATTTCATCACACTACCTTTGCTTGTATCTTGGTCTATGTGGATATCTCTTAGGACTTTCCAACTAGCTGGAGTTGAAAGTTAAAGAACAATATTAGATTCAAACTCTTGATTGTGAGGGATTCCCTTTTAGATGTAGAAGATGTTTTAAAAATGGTCATATGGCTAAAAATTACCACAACACCAAGAGGAAGATAGAATCCTCATGGTGGAAGGACACTTATCACATTGACTTCACCATTTTTACATCCAAAGCCCTAGAATTACCCGTGAAAGGTTTAGAGGAGATGTCTAGGACACAAGTAGTGGTTGCAATACCTCAACCTTTTGCTGAGGAGGAAAGGGAGGAACACAACAAGAAATATAGTACAAAAATAGTGATAATAAGTCATGAATCTAAATTGGATAGCCCCTCACTTGCATGGGGATGATTCTAGAAATTCATTGGTTAAAGAGGACTAAACAATTGTCAAGAAGAAGAAGAAAGGGAGAGTCACCCTTGAACTCTCCTATAGGACTTTTCCCTCTAACAACAGGGTTGGTATGGGAGGGACTTAGGGAGGCATTTGGTGTGTGTGGGACCATGGTAGGAGTTATGTATGTTTAGTGTTATAGTTTCCTTGGTTTTTTGGTTGTTGATTGGGTTGTGGTAACATCAAAGTGAATTTGGTTTTATTTTGGGTTCATGGACTGGTTCCACTACTTTTTATCTCATGATGTGAATTTGTGGTGTTTGTCATCTTTTTGTAATATTATTCTTTTTTTAATAAAGGGTGAGGGACCCACCAACCCTCAATTGCCTAGCAAAAAAAAACCATGATAAAAAATATCATTAGGGTAATGACTATTCATGGAGGATATCTTGAGATGATTTAAATACACATGAATAAAATCTCATAAAAAATAATATTCAAAATTACCCATATCAAATAGGATTATATATACATGCTCAAAACATTATGGAGGAATAGGCCTTATAGACACATAAATTAACATTTAAGTTAAAATAGTGCAATTGTGACCACTAGTTTTACACACTTAGCTTGTGCCTTATTACATAACCTTTTGACCACTTTCTTTCATTTTCCAAGTAGATGACCCATTCTTACAAGCAAACTATTGATATCATAATATCCCTTTTACTCGTGAAAAATAATTTAGGTTTATCCACATATTGTTCCATACTCCTATTGTCACTTGAACTTACACCCCTTGAGGAGATCACAAGTCTCTCCCCATTCAAGTGGCATAATGGAAATACATCAGGGATGTGGGTGACCCAAATTTGAGGTGAGTCTCTAGATTAGGGCTAGTTCCCTTGATATACCACTTCCACACACCATAACCACACTTTTATTTATGAGGAAAAGGGTTAAGAAGCCTAAACTAAACCTAGATAAGGAGGTGATGCACCAAATAGATGGTCTACTCACACCACTTGCAATGCACTTGGAACCAAAAGGGAAACTACACATACACTTCATCCATCAAATTGAAATCTCTTCTTCTACATCAATGTTTCAAGCATGGGGTATTGAAGAGAGTCTAGATTAGGAGGACTTAGACAATAAGTCTTCTATAAACACTAATGAATAAGATACTCACTATACCTACAATCCATATTAGACACTTCTTGTTGACCTACAAAAGAGAGCTTTCAAACTACACAAGGCACTAAGAAGGATACCATGTCAAGGTAAGCAAAATACACTTGTATAAGACCAAAAACCATAACATGCACTTAATGAAATCATGAATGAGATAAAAATTAGATTATTTATTATTTAAAGGCAACAATTGAGTAGGGCTTCACCATACTCAGGTGGAGAGATCCGTACAACAGTAAAAAAAGCTAGTATATATAGGAATTATGAGAGAAGAGAGAGAAGGTGAAGTTCAAGAGTCACTAAGACAATTGTCAAGGAGAATGAGTTATAATAGCATGGAATCAAGAATGAGATAGCTCCTATAAGGAAAAAAAGGACAAATGTCTCTCAAACTCATCTAACTCCATATATGGCGTAGATGCTCTCTCATGTATATGAAACTTCCCTCATGATTTTCCTTCATTAGACTACCTCAACATTGAATAAGGTTAGGTATGATGATTTATTTGAGGGATAGGGGTTAATAAAAATCCATCACATGCATTGGAGTTGTTTCAAATCATTCATATTCTTCTAGCCATGAGCAATCACTCTTAACAGTTACAAATAACTCCCTCTCATACACCTCTCACACTTGACACACAAAATGATTCCAATTATTAAATATAATCCATGAATAAGGAGGAATGACACATGTCAAGAGTGTACATGTCATAAAGTTCATCAATCAAGCCTTAAAATGCTTCCTAATTGGACCTTTCATCTTTTTCACTAAGTGATCACTGCTTGCTCACTATGACTGGATGAGATGAGGAAGATAGTAGACACACTTAAGAGACTAGATGGATCAATAAATGATCATGGAGACTTATAAAAATTTCCAATATCTCCCCTAAAGGTGATTGTATCTTTTGAAACCTCTCTATACCTACAAAACACATAAATATGTCAAAGAAATTCTGTTGTATACCATCCATATAAGTGTAGTAAAACTCAGTTGGATGGGGAGGAACCTTGAAGAGTTATATGTCACCTCCAATCAATTTCATGGCCAAATTATGTCATTTTGATAATCCATTTTCAATATCTTCCCAGTTGGGTCCTTAAAGAGGGCTTTGTGAGGGTTTAGAGTCATTTCAGGTCTTCGCCTTTGTTCATAAAGACTACACATTGGAGTTCTAAACCAATTCCACTGAAGGATTCTTAGGGACCTTCTATAACATCCCCAAACACATTGAGTCTCCATGAAAATTATAATGGGAAATACAAGCATCCTAAGTTGGCCACTTAGGGTTTTTCTATACATTCTATAGGGTTTGAGTGTCTTCAAGCCAAGAAATGGCCACTTGATGAAATTATTTACATAATAATCATTCAAAAACATCTGATATCTCCCAATAAACATGTTACACATGGTACCAATGTCTATTTTATCCCAAAAAGTGATAGGACTACTTTTAGGCACTAGGTCTAGATTAGGCCTGCTAGGCCTTGCTTGCAGGTTTGTGGTATGGAGGACCCTATTTGATTTCATACCTAGGTGAAGTTTCATTAATATTTGTACAAGTATTTTTCATCTTTACAAACCTTTTCCCATTATTTCCATATCTTCTAGTTCACCACTTTACCTCTTTTCCTCAAAACTGCCAATTTTGGGCATGGGGAAAGTGTCCCCTGTCTAAGACAAAATAGGGGGCACTTCCCCTACCTTATCATCAAAATATAGTATTTAAGGGTGTTATATAATTTTTATTGATGATACATACCAAAATTGAGCTCCTGGTCTAGTCACTTGACCCTCTGAACCTTCAATTTTCAAACTGGTCCCTACATATGCAGGTTGTGTAGGATTTTTTTGCATGTAGGCTGTATTTTGTGTGATTGAAGGCTCTGTGTTTTCTTGATAGACTAATGTGAGGAAATCATGAGATACCTATGATCATGGTGAATATTTTTGACCTATGATATCCAATTTGACTCCCATGTTCTCACTTCATACCCTTTGGTCTTATGACTGTATTTATTCCCCTTATGCCTGAGACACTACTTGTTGACCTCTGCTATAGGTTATACTTTTTCATTTGAGGTTACTAATGGATTTATTGAGTATTCATTAAAGATTATATGATCATAAGGAAATTTTTAAAATGATTGTCTCCTTTTTTTAGGTCCAAACCCTATTCATGCATATGACCATTGTTGACTGTCTACCTATAGTTGCTGTATCCTTTGTAAAACAAGAGTCCTCCATAGTTTTTTTTGCCTATTTTAAGCTCAAGGAAAATATTTTAAACCTCCTATAAGTTTATTAGGATCATGGTTCACCTGTTTCATCCTTTTACTCATTTTGAATTCCCTTAAAACATCACCCAAACATCCAAACTAACTCACTAGTTTGCCTGGCTATAAGTGTCAAATTTATGCTTGAAGGAGGCCTGCAGGTGCATTTTGTCCTTATAATACTTGTAACATGCATCTTAGGGTCTAAATTAGGACATTTAATGCATCCATGATGTGTGGGAGTCTTATTTTAGGTCTCCATGTTATAGGTTTCTTGTAACCTGCAAGTGTTTTCCAAACAAACTTGTACATGGCCATTTTCCAGGCCTGAGTGCACTTGTAGGTGTACTTGGGAGTGAATACCTGATCATGGAGTCATATAAAACAATTACTTGAGAAATTTTTGTGCTCTTAAAACATATAATTACCTAGTGTAGATTGCAAGCTCACATTGTGATCTTTGTGTATAAAAACCACTTGGAAAACTGAGAATTGTGGAGAGCACTAAGCAACTTTAATGTGTGAGAAACATGTTTTGGGAACCTCAAACACTAGGTTCCTTTAGTTTTACATTATTATTCTCTTTCAAGTGACTAGACCCATAGTAGGAATATAAAAGGCTCACAACTAGCTTTCCTCAGACCTCATCTTGAATTTCTAAATCAAATCACAAAATGGGAGGAGTTCTCTGCTTTCTCAACTCAGGGAAAAGATCCCAAACTTAGGGTATTTTATTTGGCAAGGTTTCTCAACACCTAATGGGATACCAAGGTTATTAAACATTCTTATATGCTAACATACAACTTCACACTCTTCATGAAGACCAATACCTATCAACCATCCCTCCGTACAACACCTCTAAAACTTTGCAAATGACACTTGTAGGTGTATACTTCTGAGTGTAAGGCAATGAGGGTGATATGCAACCAAAAAAAGCCTAGGAGAGGATCTATTAGGCATGTTAATGCATCTTAGACAATGTTGAGAAATTTGAGCACAAGTACATCTCTCCAAACATCAACATGACATCATTAGGGCTTATAGGTGAGTGTCTTGAGTTGTGTTATGTAGGCAGAGATAGGAAGGAGCAAGAATATGCAAGGAAAAAGGCATCCAAACTACTCAAATGTGTTTTCCATACTGAAACATATGACCTTTATCAATAACCATCTTGAAACAACATCAAAACATCTCCCAATCCTGAAGACATATGTAGGTGTAAAAAGAACCAATTTGCAAGCACAAACAAGCCTAAAATAAGATCTCTCAGGCATTTTAGAACACTCATGTTAATATTGTGATGGATAAACCTATGGAGAGGCCCTAAAAACATAGCAAATGACCCAAAATATCAAACCAAAACAAAATATTTAGAAACAAGCTCAAACAGGGACCCCTCATGGATGGAAGAGCATACAAAGTTGCTTGAATTATTAGCAATGATTCGTAAGGGAAGAGACATTAAACTAAAACTCTTTTTCATGTATTTGAAGCTAACTAAGACCCCTCTCAACTCCTAAGATCACTCCTCCCAACTCCATATGTATGAACTGTACCAAGCATTCAATGTTGGCTCTTCTTGGCTTGTGAAGGCAAAAAAGAAGGAACATAAGAATAATTTGATCTTTATGACTAAATCTATGCACACCAGGCATAGAGAAGACTTTAGGGAGCTCAAAAGACACTTAACTCATGTTTTTCCTTGAAGATATACTTTTCAAGTCCGTATGAGTGCCATTAAGAGCCTATTTTGGGAAGATTATCTTATTTTTGTACATGAAATTTCTTGTTTTATAATTTTGAAAAGTTAATAACAAGTTATAACCTCATCCAAATTAGAATCATACTTGGTGACAAATTTTTTCCTTGGAAAAGTCTGTACAAGTCATTTAATGAGCCAAATATGTGACTAAAAGACACTTTTGACATATGAAACATGACAAAGGACTAATTTATGACTTAGGAACACCTTAAAATATTTAAATGACCCTATTAGGACATTTATAAAATAATTTGAGTCTCTAACCATGTTTGACTAGAGTTGACTAGAGTTGACTTTGGTTGACTAGACAAGTACAAGGAAGATAGGCTTACACCAAGGTTAGAGCAAGGATATGTGAGATGTGTAGACACACATGAGACCGTATTAGACATATGGTAACCTTTTAAAAGTTTTAATATGTAAGTGTTGACCTAATTTGACTAAAAGTCAAATTTGGTCAACAACTCCTATATCAGTTATTTTTGCTCCTAGGACAACAATGCACCATTTGGACAATAATGCTCCCTAGTAATGTCCAATTTTTCCACTCCTATCTTCCCAAAAAATAAAAATTAATTTCTCAATTTCAAATTCATGTAACAGATCATCCTATAATTTAACAAACACCATCCAAAGGAATTTCCAAAAATATAACTATAAAGCTGCATTTCAAACCATTTATCACACAAGAGGATTCCATATGGAAAAGTATTAGAATTTAAATCACACATTAAGAGAAAATTATATATTTCTCCCAATTCTAAGTACATACAACCCTAGTAGCCCTGAGCTAGTCTGAATACACTTCCAAAGTCATAATTCATAGTTGAAGCACTTAATCACACTAGGATTACACCTATCTTTCACACACACCATCATAGCATGGGATAACTTCATGGAGTTTGATCCTTCTTCAAATTATTGGTATGTTGACATCACTCAACACAAGGGGTGTTGAGGTCAAGAACAACTTCAATCGCTAACCCCTTTTTACCCTGTGATTACATTTGTCCTCTTAGTCTATTGAACTAGGGTTAAAAGTGATGGAAACGATATACAATGGTTTTCAAAATAGATTAAAGGCTCGCCTGTAGTCAAAATAATACATGGGAAAAATTAAACTTATCACAAAAATATTAGATCTCCATCATCTACTAGAGATCGGTGCTTCCTTTTATAACAACACCTTGCTCTCTTGTCTAGATTCAATGTTCTTATCCAGAGATCCTATGAAACCCTATTTCAAATATATAATCAGTCAACACAGTTTCTCAGTCAATTTCAATCTTAGACACAATAATGTATTCTAGTTTTCCAACTAATTTGTATTTCCTTAGTACTTTCCCCTTTCATATTATTTCTAATTTTAGTAATTTCTAAATTAGTTTGTGTGATTTATTGCATATCTATAGCATTCTAATTTTACATAATGTTTGTCACATTTTGGTAATTAGTTAATACTGTTAAAAAATTATAAAACATATTGGTGAACTTGTTTATTCATTGAATGTTGCAAAACCTTAACCATATATATTTCTAGGGTTTTTATCCTTCCTCTTGTTATTTTTAATTGTTGTCCTAGGGCTTTCATATTTGATAAATTCTTTGATAGTAGCAATCTTTCAATTTTTATTTCATAATTAATGCATGTTAAAAAATCTATTTCCACCTCTCTTAGAAGAAGTGATAAATTAAGTGGTATTCAAATTGAGCATAATATGATTCATTTTAATAAGCACATAATATGGACAAGGGTATATCAGGACGTTTAGATGATAATGAACAAAATCATCATATAGAGGTCCCTAACACTAATTTAGAACATGAGAAATATGATCAAGATAACCTTGGCCCTCAAGATGAGCATCAAAAAGTACTTCCACTGATAGATGAAAAACCAAAATTTAACAAATTATAAGTTATCAAAAGTTTTTGAGAAAGACTCTGTGAACAACCTTTCAATCACCCAATAATTTTGTAAAACCTTTTAGACATTAAAGTGCAAGCACGATACAATCATTTGAGACTTCTAGTCCTATGGGTTCCATGGATACAAATTTTGTACCATTGTTTACTTTGGGAATAACCTAGGGGCTTCAACAAATTAACATGCCAATTTCTACTCATTAGGAACACCACCTTTAATTAGCACACACTCTTCTTCTCCATATGTACAATCCCTTATGCATGAGATTCATTCTTTGTAAACTAAAATGTTACATTTAGAGCAAGGTGCTTTGAAATTTAATCAAATGCTTTATTATTACACTATATTGCACACTTCATTGGCTGAAAACATCACAATATATCCTCTACCTACCAGTTTTGTGGCACCCAAGCTCACACTATATGATGGAAAGGGTGACCCTAAATAACATATGAGAGCATTCCATAAAGCTTATTTGGAATATATGTCCAATGACATATAATTTACCAAGTTATTTCCAATAAGTCTAAAGGAATATTCTTTACAATGGTTTTATGACTTAACACATCAATTTGTCCATGCACTCAATCCCTTGGTTGATATGTTTCTAGCACACTTTTAAATAAATATTAGTGAAAAGATCTCATACGCTCATATTGATCAACTCAAACATAAATCTAATGAGCCTATCACAAAGTATGTCTTAAGATACAAGATGATACTATCTAAGATGATAAGTCATGTGGCAGACAAAAAATGCCAAGATATCTTCAAATAGAGTTTACTTTCACTCCTATAGGAGTCCATCATGTTTAATAATTTTTTCTCATTTACATATTTGTGCCACATAGTAAAGAAAGAGAATTAAAATTATTGGTGATGAATAAGGTTAAGTATGCAATCAATACATATTCCACTACAAATAATGCAAGTAATCCACCATACAAGGTGAGGTCAACCAATAATAAAAATGATAAAAAAACAATAATGCATGCAGTATTTGAACCAACTCCAAACATTGTATTATCAATGCCTCCAAGGAGATAATTTACCAATATTTTGTAAGCTCGACATAAGATCCTAAACATGTTATTGGAATGTCATCTCATATCTTTCCCACTTATTAAATAAGTTGATGTGAGTAATCCTCTTCCAAAGGGATTTGACCATAATGCCTTCTATGATTTTCACGGAGCAACTGGGAATACTACTAATGGGTGCATCCGTTTAAGGCACATGATTCAGGATTTGATAGATGCAAACATAATTGATGTGGGCACACCTATAAACAATTCAAAGGCACATCCAAGTGAAATCAAATTAACTAAAATATTTAGTGATTCTTTTCCTAAGTATATAGATAATGAGATAGTCAATACATCGAGAGTGTATTGTGCATAGAATGCACACCTTCCACCAATTTATTATCATGATCATACAAAGGTACCACATCCTTTGAATGACATCATTGGTACATATCATAATTCATTTTCCTCTAGACAAATTATCACATTTTTAGAACATGAGACAATAGATGATGATTCAAATTTTAACTCTTTATTCATTCGAGCTCACATTGATCACCAACATATTCAGAGTGTCATGTTCAATAATGGTTCAAGTGTGAATATGTGCATAATCACACTTATTAATCATCTTGGATACACATGTTAGGATTTTCTTCCCATGGTCATGGTAATAAAAGGAGTCAATGTTCACATTCATAAATACATTTGTGAGATTATGTTACCACTAAAAATTGGGCCAACACATGTGATCACCATGTTTATAATAATACCCTGTGCAAGGGTCTTCAATATATTATTAAGATTCCCTTGGATTCAACAAATTCATGTAGTTCTTTCTATAGTTCACAAGTGTTTAATGTTAATCTATGTTAATGAGGTCATCACAATTCAGGGTATCCCATATGAATAACCCTTAACACAAATAGATATGGTCCCTCTACAACAAATTTTAGTTGACCCACCTATAAAAGTGCAACCTACTTAGAGAGTTAAAATAACATGTATCTACCCTTCCAAGCAAGCCTATCCATGAAAGGCCACTTTTTATAAAGTTTTGTCACATATTCTAGAGATCCTCTATCTACTCCTACACATCCCAATTTGCTATTATATAGGATTAAGGATGTTTCACATAAGGCACCAACACAAGATTCGTACACTCCACGATGGATTACCAAAAGCCATAAATTTCATCATGTTCAACAACATGCCAAATATGTTACATATCATCATTATAACAATGGCACCTATGGTGTAGAGGGAAATATGTATTCAAATTTTGAATTCAACCCAATTCAATTACAATAGTATGACACTTTCCATTTGTGAAAGGTCACCATTCCTATCCTAGACAGGATCTGTTGATTGTGATTCCCTCGTAGGACTCATCAATTATCATCCTTCTCTCTATTTTGTTTTTTTTCAAGTTCATATATGAAAATATACAAAAAATTAAAATATTCTATAAAATTAAAAAATCAGGACCTATGCAGGTTTATATTTAGTTCATTTACATCAGCTTATTTGTGCACCCATTAACTAGTACTTATTTCAATTGAATTTCTTATCATATATGCTTCACAAGTGTACATAAATGAATGCAAAACATATAGATTGTCATTTATAGACATAGTATAGGTTATTTCACCATCGCAGTCTAAAAAACTATAAATAAATATAAGCACCTTATTTAGACAATAGCGCCCTATGTTGTTGTCTTATTCCACTGGCCATGTCCTAGTGAGCAAAGGTTATCAGATCTTAGATCCAAATAAGGCATAGGAATTTTAAAACTTTTGTATAGATCATCAAGCTCATTGAGGGAATTTTATACACATGGTTTATCCTTCTTTGGCTATCTTGTATTGTTCATACCTCAATTCTTTACATTGGATACCATCTATCAATATTTATCACTTACACATTTATATCTTACTAATTACCTAAGTTGTTACATATAGTACTGTTATAAATGGATTATGTTGCTTAATTAAATGTATTAATGCAAGTTTTTCATGCTTGATTTCTCGTTTCATGTCTTGTGTGTATTCTTTATTTGGCTAGTGGACATTTGAACATGTCCTTGTATGTGGATCCAAAGCCTTAATTATATGTTTTTATTCATGTGAGTGGAATTTAAACATGTCCCTTGTATGTGTTCACTTATCCTTTTATTATGTACTTTGTGTGTACTCTTTGTTTATGTGCATCATGGTCATGACACTTATTTGCTCAATTTTTGATGCCATGATGGACATCATGCATTTTTATATCCTTTTGATGCGATGATGGATATCATGGATCCCTCCCAAAGTAGTTCTATTCATTTCTTAGTACTTAGTTTTGGTCACTTATTTGCATGCCTAACTGCTAACATCTATCTTGATAATGTCACTATGTATGCTTGTTTCTACATGCATCTCACATAACAATTTCACTTAATTTATATATATGATGATGCCATGCACATCCATGTTATCATTACTACTTAGATTAACATATTTTCATATCATATCTCACATATATTTTTATTTTGAGTTAATTTATTTCACAAGCTCAAAAAATCACCTCAAAAGAGGAGGCATACACAATGGCTTGTCTAAGAGACTAAACTCCTACAATGTTATACACATTGATTTTTTTTCAGGTCTTACATAGTTAGTCAAGTTTTATACCCATAAAACACCCAAAAATAAATTTTGGACATGAGTGCTCCATTTAGACAAGGGTATAACCCACCCTTATCCAAAATAATGTGTTGTTGTCCCAATAGGCAAAAAGAAATCATTTCCAAAAAAAAAATAGAATCATAGGCAGTACACAATAGTTAACAATAGGTATACAAATTCATTTTCTAGAGAAATAATCAAGTTTGTCTCAGATCTTTTTAGTTTGGAGACATCATGTGCAACATGTGTTCCAGGTTAGCACATAGGTTTTTGCTCAGAATTTTAGTTATTAATACTCAGTCTTAAAATCCATATACACCCATATATGAAATTGGGGGAATATGTGCAGCATATGACTTCCTCCTTGATAAAAATTTCACCATTTTTGCATATAAAATGGTGATTCTTGTCATTATCCATGTTGTATGCACCATACCTAGATCATATTATCTTTTTGCACCAATTCTATGCTACCAACTTTGTACCATTGTTGCACTATAAATGAACCTTATTTCATTTGGAGTGGTCGATTCACCTTTTAAACTTTTTTTTTACACTATAACAATCTATTGGAATTCACACAGGGGTTCCAAACTACTTCAATACTTTAGGTATCCAATAACATAGTAAGACACACATTGAGTTCTTAAGCACACTATCCCAATCAATGAGTATTGGGGCATGTATGATCCAATCCAAGATTTTAGACTAAAATGAAATCTCCAAGGGTCATACCCTTTACAATCATTAGTTTTGCACTAAAAATCACAATGGTTCACATACCCAATCAGGTGTATTTATTCCTTGTTATTAGGTCTATAAGTTTATTTCTTTACTTCTTGACTTTCATATTAAGGATTGATTTTATACATTTTTCATTACAATTTTGTGTGAAACACAGTTTAGCATTGTGGCCTACATTCAAGAATACACTTCATGGGTAAGTTTAGGAATGCATGTTTCCTTTTACTTCAGTACTTTCAATTTTCTACATTACTAGAATAAATGGGGGGGATGTAGATAACATAAATTAACATTTAATTTGAAATAGTGAACTTGTGACCACCATTTTTACACACTTAGCTCATGCCTTATTTTATGTCCTTTTGACCATTTCCTTAATTTTTCATGTGGATGACCCATTTCTATAATCAAAATAATTATCTCAAAATGTTCATATTCCTCATGAAAAAAAATTTATGCTTATCCACATACTGTTCCATACTACCTAATTTGTGGTTTTTTTTCCTAGGTCAATATCACACCATTTGGATAATTGTGCTCCCTAACAGTGTCTAGTTCCACTGTTCCCATCCTCTTACAAAATAACTACTAATTGCTTTATTTAAAAATCATGCAATAGGTCATTCCACAACTTTAGAAAGCCCCATCTGAAGGAATTTCCAATAAGATCACTATAAAGCCACATTTCAAACCATTTTTCACATAAGAGGCTTCCATTTTGAATAATTTTAATCCCACATTAAGAGCAAATACCTTATTTCCCCTAATTATGAATACATATAACACTAGTATCCCTGAGTGAAAGTCTAAATACACTTACAAGGTCACAAGTCATGATTAAATCACTTAATCACATCAATATTGCACCAACATTTAACATTTTACACTAGTATTTTACACACACCACCGTTGCATGGGAGAAGTACAGGGAGTTTGATCCCTCTTTGGAGTATTAGTATATAGGCAACGTTCAACATAGGTGGTGTTGAGTTCAAGAACAAATTCAAATACTAACCCCTTTTATTCTATGATTACATTTATCCTCTTGGTCTATTGAGATAGGGTTTTAAGTGAATGAGAAGATACATAGTGGTTTTTGTGATGGATTGAAGGATCTTGCACAGTCAAAATAACACACATGTGAAGGTGAAATTGTCACACAAGTCTTAGAGTTCCATCATCTATGGAACACTAGCACTCCCTACAGATAAAAACACCCTGCTCTCTTGTCTATATCCAATGCTCTTATCTAGATATCCAACAAAACCTTGTTTTAGATCCATAATCAGTCAACATAACTCCTCAGTCAATTTCAGTTTGACACAATCTTGCATTCTAGTTTTCCAGATAAGTTGTATTTCCTTGGTACTTTCCCCTTTTAACATATTTCTAATTTTATTAAATTCTAAATCATTTTGTGTCATTTATTGCATATTTGTAACATTATGATTTTATAAAATAGTTTGTCACATTTAGGTAATTAGTTCATGTTTTGATACCTTTATTTAGTTAGTGGTGCTAAATTAAGTTAGTGTATCTTGAATGAAGTTCATAAACATTAGAGTAAGATATTTTAGTACAAGTATTTAAATTATGAGGATCTAAATTGGATCATAATCTTCTCTAAGGCTCAAAATTTTAGAATTTTTTGAGGAAGCTATGTCTCCTCAAGCACATAAACCTTAATTTGTCGAATAGTGCCAAATTGAGTTAATGTATCTTGAAGGAATTTGACAAACATTAGAGTTGGATCTCCTGCAATGGAATTATTTAGATTGTGAAGACTCAAATTAGATCATAAGATTCCCTGGGGATCAAAAAATTAGAACTTTGTAAGGAAAAGTAGGGAATGTATACTCTTAAGCTTAGCATGGGATGTAAAGGATGGGACAACTATATTATTCTAGAATGGTACTTAGCTTCACCCACATCCCCTTCACATGGTGGATAGTCTTGAAAACCTCCAAAGTAGAATGTAGAGTATCTTTGGGCACAAAATAGTCCAATATCAAGATGAAAGAGAATAGGGTGATCTAATTACTAAAATATGGAAGGATATAACAAACATTCCTCCCAACCCTAATTGAGCTATTATTGACCTACAAAGAGCTCCAAACCAATCATGCATGCTCGTATGAAAGGTCATATGATACACCTTTAACCTATAACATGTATTGGACTATGTGGGGATGACTTGTGGCTAGCATAACCTTTAATTAAGTCATAACATCATTTATTTAACTTTTTATTGGTAGTAGGGTCAGCATTGTGAATATCCATATCAAAACTAGCGTTTGTGTATGAGGTAATGGTTATTACTTTATTGTTATATTAAAAATTCTATTATTATTGTAAGGTTGTGAAAGTTTTCCCCTCAAAGTGGATTGGTCATATTATTCATCATTATGCTCTTATTTCAATCATTTTATGATCTATTACTATGATTCTACTTTGGTGGTATAGTATTTTTAATATTAATGGTATGAAAGCTTCACTTTAGGGAAAAGTGTGGTTGAACCCCTAATTTTGAAAATGATCTATATATCATAAATTATTATGAATTTTTATACAGTATTTTTTAATTGAAGTTGTAGAGTTACTCAAGGAAGATTCAACGCAATTTTTAGCTTTCTATGATTGTTTTTGGGTGAGTTATTACAAATTTAGGACATTTTATAACTTAATTCTACATGTCACAATCTAAATAATTAGTTTTATTTATTTACATTTTTGGAAAGCTTTTAAAAATATAAATGGGTTCCACTCTTTGATATTTTGAATTTGATGCTGACCTAATTATGAAACCATTTGGTCAAAGTTAGGTCAAAGGTTAAACACAAATTCTACATTGTTAAGCCTTTGTATGTTAGGAACAAACACTAGGTGTAGAGGAAAGGTTTCCAAAACTTTGGTAAAAACACCTAAAAAATAAGAAATGGAGTTAGAATTAGTAATAGATGAATCTTATTTCTATTTTAAGGTTTTCTTTGACAAATTGCAAAGTGATCCATTTTGAGTACAATGTGAAAAATATGCAGTCTGATATGGCCAACAAAAGAGGTGTGGAGAAAATTAATAATGGATTAGATGAGATGGAGAAGATACTTCATCAAATGTTGAATTTGTAAAGGAATCCAAAAAATTAGCCACATTTCACTAATGCATAGCCTAACTAGTGTGGATCTTCTGATCAACCTAATTCAATCCCAAATACAACTCAATATCTACCTTTATTTGGTTACCATTCAAATTTATGAAACATGATGTCAACATTGGAAATGCGTAAGTTGGATGGGAAGTATTCGGTCACCTAGATCAACCAAATTGAGTTTTTAAAAATGTACATTAGATCCTGTGTGGATAGAAAGTGTTCATGGCATGTTTATATTTGGAACCAATAAATTAATCTAGTATCTATGGATTTGTGATCAAAATAAGAAGAAGGGTCTTAGTGCCAATTGGTCAGTTTTCACTAATGAATTATAAATGCACTATTACAATAGTGTTATGAAGAATTAAATCAACCAGTTTGCAAAACTACACCAAACATGATCTATTAGGTATTGTATTAGGTAGTTATAGAATATATCCTTGTGAGTGGAGACAATCATGGATAAAAAATTGAATGATTTGTTTCTTAATGGGCTCAAGGATCACATCCAACATAAGGTTTTCATGTTTAATCCAAGTTTTATATTTGAGGCTATTTCTATAGCATGTGATAAGAGGAGAGGGAAATAGTCACCAAAATGCAACCATTATTAAGCATAATATATAACAACACCCCAACAAGGTCTTCATTCCATCAACCTACTAGACTAACTCAAAATTTAAAGAGAAGAGGGCAAAAGGGTTAATTTTAACTATGATAGAAAGTATAGTAGAGGACATAAGTATGTGTAAAATAAATTATTATACATTAAAGGTGTTAATGGAGACTAAGAGGATCAATACATAGCATAGGAGGCGATGATGAGATAAGGAAGTAATCAAAAGTTACCCATCCAACTATTTCTTGGCATGCCCTTTGATGCATTAACAATCCACAAATCCCCAAGGTAGTGTGTTTTCTAATAAAATAAAAGGTGATAGTATTGATTGACTTTGATAGTATTCACAACTTCATCAACAATAAATTGGTTTTACACTTGAAATATTTTTTCTACCTCTATATTTTCAAGTCATGATTGTAGATGGTTTTACAATCAATTGTTACATGAAATTCTGTAGTATTAAACTATCCATGGGAGAATATCGACTTAATATCCCTATTATTTCCATTCCTATGGGTGGAGTCAACATTGTGTTTGGAGTTAAAAGGATAACTACCTTTGGATTGATTAAGATGAATTTCCAAGAGTTATTCTTGTGTTTCCATTCAAAAGTTAGGGAATTTGAACTATGTTGGTCATGTGCAAATTCACCACAATTGTTGAGTTCTCACCAGATGTAGAAGATTTTAAGAAATTGAGTGGATGGGTTTTTGGCTCAATAATTTTCAATATAGGCACAACTACCAAAGGGGTCTACACCACCATATCTATAGGGTATTGTGAAAGAGCACTAAATAGTTTTTGAGGATATGTCAAAAGGAATTCCTCTTAACAGGGATCATGATCATGCCATTTAACTAGTGCTAAGGTACAAACCACCCAACATCATACCTCACAAGTACCCATATGTACATAAGAGTAAGATTGAGATTATTGTATAAGAAATGATGGAAAAAAGTATTATCCTTGTCAGAGGATTTATTTCTCTCCATTAGTGATGGTGTGTAAGAAGGATGATGCCTACTACATGTGTTTTGACTATAGAGAACTCAAAAAGTACACCATCAAAGTTAACTTCATTACTATTTTAATTGGCAATTTTTTAGATGAATTAAATGGGGTTGTTTACATTACAAAACTTGATCTTCATTTTGGGTATCATTAAATTAGAGTCATGTATGAGGATATTCATAAGACAACTTTCAAAACCCATGAGAACCATTAAGAATTTATGGTGATGCCTTTTTGCCTCATCAATTCACCATCTACATTTCAAAGTTTAACAAACTCTTTTTTTTTCCATTTCTATGGATTTTTTTCTTAGAGTTCTTTGATGAAATTTTAATACACAAAAAAACATGGGAGGAACACTTGCATCATGTGAATCAAGTTTTAGATATTCTAGAATAAAATCAACTTCATGATAAGCCTTACAAATCCATTTTTAAGTCAACGAGGTTGAGTACTTAAGCCAAATTATTTCACATGAATGTGTGAAGGTGGATCTTAGAAAGATCAAGGCTATGGTAGAATGGAAAGTGCCCAGAACACTAAAAAACCTCTAAGACTACCTTGGGCTCACATGATACTATCATTATTTTTAAAAATAATTATGGCACTATATCACCATTACTCATAGCATTATTGAAGAATTAATTATTACATTGGGATGAGGTAACTAATTGGGAATTTTAGAAGTTGAAGGAGGTGATGTGCACCAACCCAATTCGAACTACTCTATATTTATCCTAGACATTCATTATGGAATGTGATGCTTCAGGGTATGGCATGTGAGTGTTATTTATGAAATAAGGATAACCCATTGCATTTTAGTGTCATCAAATCAAATTCAAGAATTTGATAAATCCTATTTTTGAGAAGGAAATTATGGCCTTCCTTCATAATATAAAACAAGACTATTATATATGATGGGAAGTCACTTTAAATTGAAGACAAATCATGATAGTATAAAATAATTCTTGGAACAAAGGTTGTCATCATGAGAACAATAAAAATGGATATCTAAGATATTGGGATATGATGTTGAAATTATATACAATGAAGGAAAGGAAAATGTCATGAGTGATGCACTATCTAATAAATATGAGTCTACAAAGGAAATATTTTGTTCCAAGTCCACATTATAGGTAGATGGGTGGGTGAAGCAAGAATATAGTGGGAGAATGATGTAGTTACACAAGATCTTATTCAAAATATCCAACAAGATCTCAACATGTCAACTAAATTTGTGATGAAAAGGGATGCTCTTTTGTATAAGGATAGGTTATACCTATGCAAAAACTCAACCCTTATGCATAGTGTGCTTACATAACTTCATGCTTCTCTAGTAGGTTGACACTTTGGCTACTTGAAAACTTATCATATAGTTAAGTAAGTTTTTTTTTAGAATGGCTAAAAGGGGAAGTCTATTTTTTTTGGAAAAAATATGGTATGAAAACAAAACAAGGTGAGATCATCAAGTCAATGGGTTTTTTGAAACACTTATATATTCCTAGCTAGAGGTGGGAGGAGGGTTCCATGGATTTCTTCACAGGGTGACCAAAATCTGAAGGGAAAAATGTCATCATAGTTTTTGTGGATAGACTTGCCAAATATGGTCCATTTGTGCACATTATTAATTTGTATCAAGTACAATAGCAATGCCATTTATGGATACAACTCAAAATCCCCATTAGACCCCAAAGATCATATTAAGTGATCAAAATTCTATATTTAACAATACTTTTTTGACTGAAATTTTCTTGTGTTTTAGCACCCATTTGGTTCTTAGCATATCTTATCATCACTAATCTAAGAAAATACAACATATAAGCATGTGTCCTTGAAATGATATAAGTAAATGTCCTTACAACCAATATAATCAAATATCTTTGAAATAATATTTTGAAGTTGGAGATTGGGTTTTTGTGCATTCACAACCATATAAGAAAATATACTTGAAATAATAGAAGAAGGATAACATGTTTTCACCTAAGTATTATGACCCTTATCAGGTCTTGCATATTATTGAAATTGGAGTTAGATCACTCAACAAAAATACATCTTGTCTTCCATGTTTTTGTTTTAACTTATTTTGGATTTAGCTATCTAAACAATCTAAAACCTCTGAATATTCAAATTGTATAAGATGACTAAATTATGCATATATGAATGTAACAAGTAGATTGTGTTTGATTAATTGAGATTATTATTTATATAATCAACCTAGAGGATAGGTTACTTAGATTTTTATTTTTATTTTTTATGATTAATGTTTGCATCTAGTCATTAGAAATGCCCTAAAATGAATTTATGGTTATTTAGATTAGGAGAATGACTATTAGAATAATTCTAGATGAATCTTGTAATGTTCAAATGATTACAACTACTGAATATGTTTGATTATTATTAGAACTATCCTTTATGTTTTTATTTGTTTATTATGTAATAGAGTGATACACCTATCTGTCAAGATGTTTTTTGTGCAACTTCAAAGGCTCAATCATGTGTGCAGATTCAAGTTTGTCTTGCTTACCCTGAAACCCTAGCTCCAATTTTGACACTTGCCTTGGCTTATAAAAATGGGTTATAAATATGGGTTGGATAGCCACAACCACACCCTAATATATAATTTAGTGTTTAATACATTTTAATATTATGAAGAGGGCTCACATTGCATGTAGTTTTCCCACCTATGTGGATGTGTGCTCAATAGTGACCCACTAGTATGTATGTGACATGTCTAGCTTTCAACACATGATAATATGTAATTTTTATCTTGATTCAGGTATTTAGATTTGAATTAATGATTGTTATTTTAAGAGGGTTTTAGATTTGGATGATTAAATGTAGTGCCTCTAGGATGTGTATATATATTCCTTAATGTTCAAGTGTTTTTCCTAGTGAGCTCTAGATAGAAGCAAGATAAGATTAGTCTTAGGCTCGATGTGTGTATATAATTGACTCTTTGGGTAATTTTTATCCATAATTGACATGTGAAATGTGTGGACCAACCCAAGGGAAGAGTTTTAATTTGAAAAATAGACATTTGGATAATATTTAACACTTCTAACAAAGGCAAAAAATACTGATAAATGGTATCATTTAATTATTACCAAAACTGTCCAAGATGGAGATGAAAATTATCTAGAGAATGGAAACATTTTGCTTAGGATGATAGAAACTTTATGCATAATTAGAAATATATTTTATGTGTATGATGGTGAATTGAGAAGTTCAAGTCTATATATAGATGAATGTCTAGGAGAGAATGTGAGCAATAGTCAATTGTGTATGCACAAGTCATGTATGTTGAGGATTGATCACAACTAACATATTTAAGTGTCTAATACCAAATTTATGTGTCTAAAAATTCCCCATTTTAGTCTAGTACTCAAAATGCAAGATTAAAAGGACAAGGTAAGAAATTTTGTTACTTAAGTATAACTACACCTAGTGTCTTCAGGTATGCCTTTCGTATCTATCTTGCTCCATGTAAAACCTACAATGAAACATGCATAAATAAATGTCCTCCCATGATCTAAAATATTAAAAAAATTAAACAATTGAAATATTTGAAATTGAAAAAGCAAGGAAAGAATACACCTATGGTTATGTAAACTACATTTTCATCTAAAATCATTTGAGATGGGGTGATTATGCCCCAAAGAGATGAAACTTGTTAGAACCATACATTGGGAATAATATGCCCCAATCATCATTGAATCTTGAGAAGTTCTTAGTAGTTCATAAAGGCAAAAACCTTAACCTCACTACTCAAAATATGATCACAATTATTTTGGTGGAACATGTACCAAGTTCACATGCCAAGGGTGGATCCCCATACTAGGCTTATATGTAAATATGAAAACTTTGAATCAACATTGTATACAATTTTATATTCAAATTACTATTTTTATTACCATGATAGAAAATAAAAAGTCATATATGCATGAACAATGTTCATGTCCCATAATTTGATCCATCTATAATAATATGAGTTATAGAATGCCATAAAAATGTATGTCACTATATCCAAATTGATAATTTGACCCAATATGATAATCTGACTCATGTAGTCTGATAATTATGCTTAATTTGATCTTTGTAATATGATAATTATGTCATATAATTTGTCACATGTTCCTATAGAAGGCTCCATAATGCATCACATATATGCTAATATGTTAATTTATCCCAATATGAACCATATCTATCCCATTTGAATCATAATACATCCCAATCAATGTTAATTGAATCATGAATCCAACCTAAAATCTAAACAATATGTCTATTAAGACGTGAATCTCTTTAAAAATCCCACTACTATGCCACCCTTTTGAGGTAAGGAATGTATTTTTCAAATCACCCATCTAAAAATGAAAGAGTTATATGCATCATGTTATATATAAAAATATGTAAACATGCAAGTCATGTATGCTAACATGATTACATTATGTCATCATAGAAATGTTAGATCATTTATACAGCTATGAAACAAGTATACTAAGGCATACAAGTGTCATTCCAGTGTTCTTAGTTGGTCGATCCTATCCTACATAAATTTTCACTTAGAAATAAAAATCTAAGCACATAGAGCCTTAATATTGCCAATTTTCTAATAGTCCCCCCAATTCTAGCATGCAAAATAGTACTTAAACTTGAAAAACATCTCATTTCCTATTCTATATTGCTCATACATGCTACATATTTCAACAAGTGTAAATATTTTGAAATGAAGATGTACAATTAGTCCTCTACATGCTTATTCACATTCTTATAAGCTTTTCAAATTTAGAATTCAGATATAGTAGGGGGCATCTTGCTCACATATGGCCATACCATCATTTATAGTGCATACTTCACATTGACACATGTCGTATATTATTCATATCTATATCTTTTCTTCTACTTTCATGCCCTTGTTTATCATCACTTTACATTGTTCTAAGTTTAAAAAACTCCAAAAGTACAAAAAAAATCAAATATTTAAAAAATGCAAAAAAACATTCAAATTATTCTAAAAATATAAAAAGAAAGACCTGAAAATGATTAGATGTCTAGTTTCCATCATTGGAATATATTATTTATCTCATGATTAGTAGATAACATATTTTTTTCTATCTCACATGTATTTGATTGGTATTTATGAGTGTTATACAAGACATACAAACTTTTACAGAGACTAAGAAGTTGGGCTTGCCTCTAATGAGAACATAATATGTCTCATTTATATCAAGAAGTAATGCCATTTTATCTTCCAAAAATTGATTTAAAAATAGATTTATATGTAATTCTAAGAGTTTATGGTTTGTTAAAATTTAAATAAAGGATATATGTTTGGTCTATTCTTTTTGTAATTTAATTTTTTTATGTTTTCTAATAGTTCTTGGAAAATAGATACAAAATATTATATATGCAACTGAAATGGGCTACAAAATCAAAATTTTGAGAACCAAGTTACAATGCTAAAATCCAGTGCAATAATGCTTACACAAACTAGCTTCAAAATCTCCATCGACAACTAGCTCCAGAGTCTCATAAAAAAATAGAGTTGATTTCACTGATGGAGTATGCACATAGAGAAGGATGCCTTTATATAACATTTCTAGAAATAGGTAGAATATTTATGGTAATTTATAATTCTATTAATTTCATACTTTTGAATTCATATGACGTCAAAATTACAAGGAAAATGATGGAAAGTATGAGCTTTATGTTCCAAGAAAAAGAATGTAATATGGTCAAATCCTTGGATATAACATTATCCCAATATTTTCAAATATAATGTTGGGGATCCATGTTACATATGTAAATGTAAATAAATATTGTTATTCCCTTAGCATAGGAGTAGGAAATGTCCAATACTTTTTCGCAATACTCAGAGATTTGTTTCCATTCTATTAATAAATAAATGAGAAAATAAAAGAGGTTGTTCCTTTAGCATAGGATTAGTAAATATACAATATTTTATCCTAAAATATTGGGATATTAGTTTCCATTTTTTTAACAAATAGATGAGGAAATAAAAGAGGTTGTTCTTATGGAATAGGAATAGGAAGATAAGAATACAAATCTAATTTTTAGAAGAGTTGGTTGAGGATATTATATTATAA
Organism: Torreya grandis; assembly: GCA_037957365.1. Classification (NCBI taxonomy): domain Eukaryota; kingdom Viridiplantae; phylum Streptophyta; class Pinopsida; order Cupressales; family Taxaceae; genus Torreya; species Torreya grandis. The sequence continues at coordinate 1,665,436 of JARHVA010000644.1, read as the reverse complement.
ATATACCTCCCATCTCTAGAGAAAAGGGGAGAGGATATTTTATTTGATTTGTAATAATTTTTTCACCAATAAGAAGCTAGAGCATTGAAGATAACATTTGATTGATTGAGCTTGGTCTAATTCTAAGGGAGGAACAGGCCAATCCTCTTAAGGAAGAGGACAATATTTGGTATTTATATATTTGTATTATTTTAGTTATGTGTTATAATTATGTTTTTGTTTAACCCTATTTAGAAATTAATAGTTGGGAGGAATATGATATTTAAGAGTGAGACAACATATTCCTTAAAGCATGCAAATTATATAATTTAATTTTTGATATTCAATTTCAATGTTGAATTATGAAAATACTAAATATAGAAAGTACAATGCCAAAATAATATTTTGTTTGCACAATCATGAAGAATAAAAAATACTTAACTTATGTAGTTATGCATAGACAAATATAAAATGTACAAGTGTAGAAACATGTTGTCTGATCTTCAATAAATAGTGGTCAAATTTTGAAAATATTCTTCTTCATTTCTTTAACACTCGTGTCGCCTTGTGGACTTTTAAATTAATGCCACTGTCTGAATCTCAATGCAACTATCTTATATAAAATGTTCAATGTATTAAGATGTGACCACCTAGGTCTTTCTAGGTTTTCTATCACCTTTCATATGATGCATATTGATATCACACATAGGCTCTATATCATTATTTATAGTTCAAACCCTATCTCTCCATCTTAGGTTAGGTTACCTTGCCAAAAAATGGGTTAGTGGGCTCATGGTGTCGATCTGACCTCTAAGACCCCTCTATTAATGAGTTCTACCTACATAACCAATACCCCAAGGAGGGCCTCATAATTATGTAGTTCTCCCATATGTGTGAGAATGTGTGTACAAAAGGGTGAAATACTCTATATGAAGATGCATATTGTGATCTAGCTTGTAAACTAAAAAATATGGATCATGGGATGTCTTTTAATGCTTCAAACCTTTATTATGATTGTTCCTATGATTGATATGCAAATAGGAATGAATAAGTAAGAATAAATTAGTTGTGTGATATGAAATTCTATATTATGTCTAAGCTTGAGAGTGATTACTTGATATTTTCTAGATGAATAATGAGTAAGCTTTGGCTTGTATTTATACTAGCTATTTGGAAATTATCCTCATGGAAGGGTTAATGAAATTCTTAGGCCAACTTATACACATTAAAATATTTGAAAATTTGAGAGTTTATAGGGTAAGGACACTTGAATTGGAGTAGGGATAGTAACATCGATGCTATTATCCTATCCTGAATGCAACTATCCAGATGGAGGAAAACTCCTAAGGTTTTATAACCGAGTGAAGGATTTATATTAGATTTTAAGTGTTTTATGGTTATTATAGTAATAATAATAATAATAATAATAATAATAATAATAATAATAATAATAATAATAATAATAATTGGGTTTGGACTAAGAAATAAGTAATTATACCCAATGAGGTGGCAAGTACAAGCCTTTTAGTTGCAAGGAAGGTCAAACTAAAGGGTAGAGCCTCGAGATATTTTATTTAAGTGTACAAGACTAATTTAACATATAAAACCATATTTAAGAATATACATTTTTCATCATTTATTTTATTTGATGTGTGTTAAATATTTAACTTGAAGGAGTAATTAGATCCATAGTTCAACAACATATGAGTTCCATTTCTAAAATTTCAATTCTAATAAGTGAGTTTCAATTATGTAAGTTTTGATTCCAATAATTAGATTAAATTCTTATTTTTTTTCTAGTAATAGATTAGATTAAATTTATTTAATTATATTAGATTTGATTCAATTATTTTTCATGAGTGTTTCTTTCATTTCTAGGTAATTTGAACTATTGACTAAATATATTATTCTCCCTATTGCATATAGCCTTTTACACCAACCCTAGAATGAAAAAATTGAATTAAGTTAAATGACAAGGCTCAACTACCTTCATCACCCTCTACTTAGTAGCCTTGCTAAAATGAGAGCATATTATCCATAGGTTACAATATTTACACGTGTTATCATTATATAAAAACTATACCGATGAGCTCTATACTTATTACAAATGTCTTGCTAACATCTCTATATTACATTGTGTACATGGAAAAGTTATTTTCTAGGATATGATCACATTAAATATACATGGTGTAGAATATTTTTTACTTATATATTTCATTAATGCTATTAATTATACATAGTAAATTAGATTTTGTTTGTCTATTGTGCATGACCCTTCGCCCTTATGTGAAAAATTCTTGAATATATCCACTTGATCTTGTTTGGTATGTGCAATATTTGAAAGTTTCCATTACTTTTGGCCCTTGGCCCTTTGTTTGTGTGACATTTGATCTTGTTCCTCTTTTGTAACTATCCATGTCCTTTACATGTGACCCTTGGCCTTGTCTATGCAGTATTTACTTATAAAAAAATTGACATGTCCCTTGTATACAACCCTTGTCATTATTGTATAACATTGCATTTGTTGTTTTGTGTTCTTGCTGAGATTATTAAATTTGATGAGTGCTATGATCCATATCATGGATAAACTAATGCATAGATATATATATATATATAGTCTCATAGTTTACATACATAATTCAAACGGTACAAATCTTATTATGTTGACATACTTTTCAAGTATGCTACATTATTCAATGATTACATATAACTACACATGATGCAGTTAAATTTTATTTTGAGACGAATGACATTCAGGATATGATTCCCTCACCTCAAAAGTGGGGCATTTTAGTGGGATTTTCATATAAGAGGTAAGCCTTTTTAAATTAAAATCAATTTTGGTATACAATACAGTTTCAAAAGTTTCAAGATGGTTCACAAATTTAATCATTGACATAGATTATAGAGGCATATGCTATACATATGCACTCACATTTCAAGGTCAAAATTACAAATTCATACATTTTTGAGTGCATGATATAGGTTCATGCCTAGATTCCAAAAAAAATTTAAAATTTAAATCTATATTCTATTACAAATTCTACATTTATCAATGGCGACATGATACACATTATTACCATGCTTTCAATACTACTTGATATCTTTGGGCATGGTAGGAGCGTGTATGTTATCCATTATCTTTTGATCATGCATTTATAAACAAAGAAATAAAGTGAAAATTGAATATATAAGCCCTATAAAATGGTTGATTTAGTTAAAATGCATAATTCATAACTTAGAGATTCAATGTCCTCTAGCATTATGGCTAAAAATCCATTATGGATTTCAACTTGTCTGACATCTTGGGGTCACAAAAACTAAAAAAATAAATTGAGATTTCTACACCCCTTAATGGGTTTTATTTTTTATAAAATTTCAATTTAATTTGGGACTTGATCACCCTCAAATTATCCATTGGTTCAGCTAAGGACCCAACTTCTCCAAATTCTCCAATGCTTCAAGAAAGCATCATATTCAAGAAAAAGTCACAAGATCAATATTAGTGTCACACATACATGTGTAATCCTTCCTTATTATTTTCAATCTTTTCAAATTCAAGTTACATTTCAATTTTTAGTTTCACATATGAGCATTAACTAATTTTACATCATTTTAAGATTTATCATGGAACAACTTGCATGATTTGGATCTTATCCCAAAGGTAAAGTGTGTTGTACACACTAAATTATTATTTCTTCTTTACTCTAGTAATTTAATTTATAAACTAAAGTGGGAGGGGTAAGGGGCTGGGGCTGGGGCGGGCAGAGAATATAGTAACTCAAATTTAATCACTAATATTTGATTATGTCATTTTGGGCCCTATGAACACTTAATCTAGACCTATTTCACCACCTCAATCTATCTCAAACACCTATATGGACCTATTTATTTTATAAATTTATAATCTATTCTTACATAAATTTTCTAATTACTAGAAACACCCCCTAAGCATTTTTACGAATAGATCTAGACCCAAAATTCACATTTTCTCCTAAAAGACAAAAACTTCTAGTAGGGGATAATAGTGACAAACATTTTTGTCCCACATGGGGCATTTTTATCCTTGGTGTTCTAATCGTCATTTTAAAAATTTGAACATTCCCTTATATTGTGATAGGATTTTTAAGATTTTTAGTAAGAGCTTTCCTATTTTGGATTGCCATAAAGGCACACTTAAGTAACTTATTTTACCACTTGGATATTTCAATACAAAGGCATACTTACACTACTACACATAGAGCAAATCTTCCCTATTCTTACCAATTTTGATTCTAGTATATTGAATTAGTTCTCATCCAAGTCTAAACCCAATTTTATCCTAGACAAAGTAAAATATGATCAAGTACTCTAGCCATATCTCTATATATTCATATAGTCAAAGGAACACAATTACACAAATCACTCTAAGTGAGAGAACTACATGGGATTTGATTCCCTCTTCATAGTATTGAATACATAGGTGGTGTTCAATCATCACAATAGTGATTTGGGTTAGATCATCCCATTATACTCCTTTTTCTATTTACAATTTATCAATCATTGCAAGCCTTATAAATATTTAACTTTGGAAGAGTCATTTGTAGGTATTCCACACACATCTAAAGGCAAAATCTCTACATATAGACCAAATTTAAGTTTTTTTGCAAATGATCATGACTTAAGTTCATTATTTTCAACAAAATACTAAATTAGGAGCTTAGATCATGATTTTTTACATCTTAAATTTGGTATTTATGTGGATATTTGACCTTTGGATGTGTGCATAAGGCCTGAAAATGACTTATTCAAAGTTGAAAACCTAATAATTCTTGAAATTATTGAAAACCTATAAATAGAATAAGGTGTGAGTGTAATGGTTGAGTTGACATCAATCACACTTATGATGACTGAACACTGCCTACATATCCAATACTATGAAGAGGGACTTCAAGCCCATGTAGTTCTCCTACTTAGAGTGGTTTATGTAATTTTACTCCTTTGACTATATGGATGTATTTATATATGGATCAAATACTTGATCATGCTTTACTTTGGCTAGGATTAAACAACCTTAGACTTGGTGGAGGACTGCTTCAAGTGATTATAATTAAAATTAGGAAGAATAGGGAAGCTTTGCTTAATGTGCAGTAGTGTAAGTATGTCTTTATATTAAAGAATAGGTGAATTAAGTGTGCCTTTATAAAAATATAAAAGGGGAAACCTCATACTAAAAATCCTAAAAATATAGATCATAATGTAAGGGAGGTTCAAATTTGAAAAATGAACATTAGAAGACTAAGTACAGAAACATCCCATATGGTAAAAAAATGTCTGCCACTATTTTCCCCTATTTGATTTTTTTGTCCTTTAGGGAAACATGAATTTTGGTTTCATATCTATCTATATAGATGCTTAGGGGTGTTTTTAGCAGTTGGAACACATATGTAGGCAGCATATAATAATTTAGAAAATAAATAAGTCTATATAGGTTCTTAGGATAGAGTGAGGTGGAAAGATAGGTCCAGATTAAGTGCCCAAGTAAATTAAAGTGAAATAGGGTCAAAAATATAATAATAAAGTATTCATGACCAAGTTTGAGTGAATAAAGCCAAATTGATATAGCAACTAGGCATGTATTAGTATTCATCATAATAATGATCATCGTAAATATAACCATCGAGTAGTAATCCACACAAAAGATGCATGACATGTATCATTGCACTGCACATAAGTATAATAATATATTTCATGAATCAAAATATCACAAGCTCAAAAATCATGTAGATGTGCACACACATATGCACACAATTTCATGATCATGATGGACACAAGTAATTAAGACACAACATGACTCTGACATAACATGGATACATGGCCATGAGACAAACTAGAGGATCCTCAACACAAATGATGCATGATGTGAAACACACAATCAATGCACTCATAAAATCACATAAGATAGCACTCAATATTACACAATTTTATAGTCATCAATATTCACTCATGAAGGAATGCAATGTAACACACAATGGTCACATAATGTCACACATATAAATCATCACACAATGTAATATACAATTAAGGATCACACTATGTAACAATAATAAATGATCATACATATAACATACAACATCATCAACATACATAGAACAATAAAATGTGGTCTCACAATCAATTCATGTCATCATCACACATATTAAAATATAGTATCCATATAATGTTGAACTATAGAGAAAATAAGAAAGAGAAATTCATGTGTAATTAGTTTAAGTAGCTGAATATGATCAATGGAATGGTCATATAAAGATATAATTTCTATACTGTACCAATATGCCCTAAATGTAAGCATTCCCCTAATCTATGAATGTAGCCTCTAGGTGTATAAATATCTTGAATATATAAGTACATATTGTATATAACCTATATGTCATGCATCACACTCAAGTACACCATGAAAATAATGTGCATAGAAAATTTATATGTAATCCACCATGTATATGATAAATATCATAAATTAATCATAGAAAACAACAATACATGTCACACATAGGTCTCGATATTTATATTTTTTTAGTATTTTGATATTTTTTGAATTTTTGGATTTCTTTTTGAATTTGAGTTATATTATTACTAACCAATGATCCCATCAATGAGATTGTCATATGTAGGTCATAGATCAATTGTGGTAAATTTTATGTGCCATGGGCAAATATTAATAAACGTATATATATTAAAATCTAAGAAATGAACTCATGTTGTAACATAATCATCACGGTTATCATATCCAACATGACCTTGTATACCCTATGTAGATCATAGGAACCATAGGACAAACCATAATATCATATCATGAATGATCTCATGAATGATACTAATAATGAGGAAAAATTAATAGTTAACATAGTGTTACATCCTACTAATACGTTTGTCCTATTAGCTCTTTAAAGAAGGTAGTTTTCACAATTATCTAAACCTCTTCATTAGATATATAGAAGTTACTTAAATGCAATGTCATATCTCTACCTCACAAAAAGAGGTTGATATAAATAGGGCACCATGTAATTAAGTTGACATCAATGCATATTACAATTATCACAAATGTGCATGATAGTCTACAAATAAATTCTTTGGATTAAGGCACAATATTCATTCAACTTGATAATATTAGCACATATATGAATGATTTAGGGGCACAACTTAATGGGAATGCAAAGTTCAAATTATTTTCTAATCCATTTTCCTAATCATGTGGAAAAATAAACAAAGACTAATCTTGAGATGCATATATGAAGAAGAAGAAGAACATGCTCTAATCTTGAGATGCATATATGAAGAAGAAGAACATCCCATTAATGGTATCATTGGTACACTTAAAAATACATAAGTATATTGAGCTACTATCACATTCAATTAACTCGATATTTTTGATGATGAATCTATTAATACATCTTTTTTTGTTCACATCAACATTAACTTAACCTATATATAGTGTTATGGTAGATGATGGGTCGAGTGAAAAAAATTTCACTATGAAACTACTTATTATTCTTAGATGCACACATGTGGGCATGATTGGTAGCATAAAGACAATGAAAGGATTTTATGGAAAGATAAAAATTCTCATTGGAGTATTATGTTACTACTTATGGTTGCACTTTCACTACCAATTTATTCTTATTTTAGCCCAATATATGGAATTCAACATGTTACTAGGATGTCTTTGGATACATAAGATTAATGCAATACCATACTTGGTACACCAATGTGTGGAGTATATATATAACAACTATATAATAATTGAGTGGTTATAGTTATAGGTTTTTCCTAAGAGTATATTATTTAGTCAAAAACCTTTCCTCAAAAACCTAACTCATAGCATATTATGTACCCTATATGGTTTATTTTACAAAGGTTGTTTAGAGATAATTAATTTATCTTCCTCTAAGACTATCACTACAACTTCCTCTACATTAGAGGTCTATTTAGGGTACATAATAGACATTACATACTCAGTGACTTTCTAAGTTAGTTCTACAAGCCCATCCTCATGTTTCATAGTAAGAATCATCTCATACTCCTTGGGTATATAGAAAATCACTTGTTATTATGGTTCCTGCATCTATATAAGGTATATAGGGTCATGTTGGATATGATAACCATGATGATTATGTTCCTAGTTTATTTGAAACTTCATACTAGAAGTAGTTAGAGCATTGGACCCAAAATTTGGTTTGTTCATAGCAAGGAACTTAACTTCATAGTATTTAATCATATGAAAAAATTCATAAAAATATTTAAACCATTTGAATATAATGGACTCATATAGTGAATAAATCAATACTTTATTGAATATAACTTGTAACTCATTACCATCCATATGAAAAATATAGTATTATTTCATATAAAGAATATTACTTAAAATCCATGAGGAAAAACATCATTAAGGTAATGATTAATTAGGTGGTCATCTTGAGATGATTTAAACACACATGAATAAAATCCCACCCTTGTCAAATAGGATTTTATATACATGCCCAAAACATTATTGAGGGCTATGCCCATACAAGCACATAAACCTTCATTTAGCTAATGGTGCCAAATTAAGTTAGTATATCTTGAAAGAGGTTACCAAACATTAGATTAGGATCTTGAACTACAAGTATCTAAATTGTGAGGACCCAAATTGGATCATAATATTCCATATGACTCAAAATATTGGAATTTTGTGAAGAAGCTATGCCTGCTTAAGTACATAAACCTTAATTTAGCTAATAGTGCCAAATTGAGTTGATGTATCTTGAAAGAAGTTGACAAACATTAACATTGGGTATCCTATAATAGAATTATTTAGATTTTGAGGACCCAAAATCAAATCACAATCTTCCTCAAGGCTCAAAAAAATTCAACTTTTTAAGAAAAAGTAGGGAATGTATACTCTTAAACTTAGCATGGCATATAAAGGATGGGACAACTAGCTTCACCCACAACCCCTCACATGATGGATGACCTCAAAAACCTCCAAATGAGAATGGAATGTCTCTTTGGGCATAGAAAAGTGCAATATTGGGATGAAAGAGAAGAGGGTGATCTAATTACCAAAACATGGAAGGATATCACGAACATTTCTCCATGTCCTACTAAGGTAATTATGGACCTACAAAAGGCTCCAAACCAATGGTGAATTCTTGTATGGAGGTTTATAGGCTATGCCCTTAACTTATAACATGTATTGGGATATGTGTGGCTAACTTGTGGCTAGCATAACCTTTAAAATAAGTCACATGATCATTTCTTTAGCTTCATATTGGTAGTAGGGTCGACCTAGGGAGTCTCCATATCATAATTTGAATATATATAAGAGGTAATGGTTATTATTTGATTATCATATTGTTGTATTAGTGTGTACACTTCATCTAGTTTAGCTAGATTGTTTGAAAATGTTCACATCTAACAAGTAAGCTCATGTAGGGAGTTTCTAGGCTAGTTAATATTTAGTTATAGTTGTTTGTGAACAACTATTTAGTGCACATAATTTGTTTGTGTTCAAAAATATAGGGAAACAATAATATTCCCTATCTCCCTATTTAATTGTCTCACAACCATAGTTTTTTGTTCTAATAAACTATCTCACCTATATTATTGTACATTCCCATAGACTTGGTGTGAGAGAATATGGGAGTATGAGAGATTGTTGGAGATCATTATGGAGAGTGAATACAGAGCTTATGTGTGTGTTTTCACTTTTATTGAAGAAATAATCTCTCATAGTCCCATAGTCTCTCACACCAAGTCTATGGGAGTCCACAAGAATATAGGTGACATAGTTTGTTGGAACAACAAACTATAGTTATGAGACAACTAAATAGGGAGGTAAGGAATATTATTATTTCTCTCTATTGATGCACATAAAAAAAATACATGCATTAAGTAGTTGTTCAAAAAATAACTACAACTAAATATTAGATAGTTTAGAATCTCCCTACATGAGCTTACTAGTTAGGTATAAACACTTTCAAACAAGCTAGCTAAACTAGAAAAAATGTACACACCACTCCAACACCCTCCCTTAAGAGAAACTTAGGGAGTGGAAAAACAAATCAAATATGGATCCCAATTATTAAGGCTTAATAAGATACCCATGTACAATCTGAAAAATAAAAAGAAGGAATGAAGGACTTCATGTGGAATCCACCCAAGTACAAATTTACTTACCCCAAACATCACTCGAAAGTGAAGATAATGAGGAGAAGCCAAGGGCTTAGTGAAGATGTCAAAAACCTACTTACTTGTAGCCACAAACTCTAAATAAATGGCTCCATCCTGAATAATTTATCAAATGAAGTACATATGAATCTCAATATGCTTGGTTCACTAATGCTCAAAAATATTGAGTGAAATTGCAATCGCACTTTGGTTATCACACCAAAGAATAGTATAACTTTGTTGTGTGAAGCCAAACTCTCCTAGAAACTGTTAAAGCTAGAGTGTCTCCTGATAGGATTTAACAAAGCCTCGATACTCTACCTCAGTGGAGGACAATGAAATAGTTATTTACTTTTTGCAAGCCCATGCAACTAGACTTAGGCTATATACAAATCAACAAGTGGAATTGTGAGTATCAACATTTCCAACCTAATCTGATATCTCATAAGTTGTAGATATGCTTGTGGTGTGTATTGAATCCCAAAGTGTGTGGTACCTAAAATGTAGCACAAAATATGCTTGGTTGCTTGCCAATGACTCTCATGAGGCTCATGTGAAAATCAAAAGACAAGGTTCATATCAAAAGTGATATAGAGATGAGTGTGTGTCATGGATATCATATCAGATTTGGTTAGAGGAACAAGTGATCCTATATATAATTGGAGTATATGTAGGAGGTAATGGTTAGTATTTGATTATCATATTTTAAATTTTATTTTTTATTGTAAGGTTGTGGAGATTGACTTCTCAAAGTGGATTGGTCATATTCTTCATAAATTTTCTCTTATTTCAATAATTTTGTGATCTATTACTAAGATTATACTTTAGTGGTATAGTAATTTCATTACAAGTGATATTGGAGCTTCAATTTGGATAAAAATGTGGTTGAAACCCTAATTTTGAAAAATTGTCTATATCTCGTAAATTATTGTTAATTTTTATACATTTTAAAAAATATTGTTGTAGAGTTATCCAAGGAAGATTCAATACAATTTTAAACTTTTTATGATTATTTTAAGTGAGTTATTTGATATTTAGGGTTTTTCATAAATTCATTTTATAAGCCACAATTTAAGGAATTATTCTTCTTTATTTACATTTTTGAAAATATCATAAAAATATAAATGGGGTTTTTTCTTTGATATTTTGGATTTGAGATTGACCTAGGTATAAAACATTAGGTCAAAGTTTGATTAAAGGTGAAAACTAAAGTCTACATTGTCAAGCCTTTGTATGGCAAACCGCATACTAGGTGCCAAGGCAATTTTTTTAAAAATCTAAGAAAAACTCATAAGAAAGAGTAGATGGAATTAGAAGTAGGATTTAATGGATATTTTTTCTAGGGTTTTCTTTAAAAGATCACAAAGTGAGCCATCTTGAGAATAATGTGAAAAAACATACAATCTAATATGGCTAGTAAAGGAGATGTGGAAAAAATCAATCTATGATTGGATGAGCTTGAGAAGAGACTTGATAAAATGTTGAATTTGAAATAGAATCCAAAGAATTATCCATAATTCAATAATTCACAATCAATCTTCTAGTCAACTCAATGTGGACCCAAATACAACTCAACCTCCTTCAGTTGATTCCCATTCGAGGTTGTGGAACATGATGCAAAAAGTAGAAATGAGTAAGTTTGATGAGAATGATCTTGCTGTCTGGATCAACCAATTGGAGAAAAAAATTATGTACATTAGATGCCATGTGGACAAAAAGTGGTAATGGCATCTCTATGTTTAGAACACGAGCAGTTTATTTAGTATCAATGGCTTTATTCTTTAAACAATAAAAACAACCTTAATATCTATTAGTCAATTTATACTAATGAATTATAGTTATAATATTGTAATAGCATGATAGAGAATTAGCTCAAACATTTATCAAAACTATGCCAAAAAAGATCTATCAAGGATTATACTCAATAGTTCCATAATCTATCCTTGCAAGTGGGGACAATCACAAATGTCTTGTTGCTTGAAGGGATCAAGGATCACATCCATCATGAGGTTTTCATGTTTAATCTGAGTTCTATACATGAGAGGACAGGTAATTAGTCACCAAAAGGTAACCATTTGTAAAAGAGATAGGATCACTCCAACAAAGTCATCCACTTAGCCTTCCAAACTGAATCCTAAACAAATTTAAGAGAAAAGGGCAAATTATTTATGTTTTAATTGTGATAGAAATAACACTCAAGGATACAAATGTGTAAAAAATAAAGTGTTCTACATTGAAGGTACCAGTGAAGAAGGAGATGATGAATACATAGCATGGGACCCTGATGATGAGCTAGAGGAGGAATCAGAAGAAACCCAACCAACTATTTCTTGCTATGCATTTTCAACCATTAGCAATCCACAAACCGTCAAAGTTGTGGGTTTTATGAAAAAACATAAGGTGATAGTATTGCTTGATGTAGGTAGTACTCATAACTTCATCAACATTATATTAGTTATACACTTGAAATGTTTAGTCCATCTAGGTCTCGAGTTTCTAGTCAAGATTGTAGGTGGTTGCATAATCAACTATTCTAGGAAATGCCATAGTATTAAACTCTCCATGGGAGAATATCGACTAAATAGCCCTATTTTTTCCATTCCTATGGGAAAATAAAACATTATGTTGGGAGTTCATTGGATAACTACTTTGGGAATGATTGAGATGAATTTCTAAGAGCTATCCATCCATTATCATTAGAAGGACCGTAGGAAATTTGAACTATGTGGGTTACATGAAAATTCACCAAAATTGGTGAGTTATCACCAAATACAAAAGATTCTAGAAAAAGGAGTAGATGGGTTTGTGGCTCAACTATTTTTAGTAGAGGCACAACCTCTACATGGATCTACATGACCAGATATATAGGCTATTGTAGAGGAGCATTTAGTAGTTTTCAAAGATATGTCGAAAGGATTTCCTTCCAAAAGGGGTCATGCTCATGCCATTAAACTATTGTTGGGGTGTCAACCACCCAACATTAGACCTTATAAGTACCTATCTGTACAAAAGAGTAAGATTGAGAAGATATTATATGAGATGATGGAATCAATTATTATCATTCATAGTCAAAGTGCTTATTCCTCTATGGTGGTGAAAGTCCATAAGAAGGATGACACCTAGTGCATGCGTCCTAAGTATTGGAAGCTCAACAAGTAAACCATCAAAGATAAGTCCCTTATTCCTATAATTTATGATTTGATACATGAATTACATGATGTTGCTTATTTTAAAAAACTTGTTCTTCATTTTGGGTATCAACAAATTAGAATTAGAGATGAGTATATTCATCAGATTGATTTTAGAGCCCATGAGGCCTATTATAATATATTGATATAAAACAAAAAATGGGAAGCTCATCTAAACCATGTTGATCAAGTTTAATAAACTCTTGAACACCATCAAATTTATGTGAAGTTGTTTAGGTGTGCTTTTGGAGTTAAGGAGATGGAGTACTTGGATCACATTTTCTCTCATGGAGGAGTCAAGGTGGATCCTAACAAGATCAAGGCCATGGTAAAGTGGAAACTTCCTAAAACCCTTAAGAACCTATGCAAATTATTGGGTCCTACAAGATAATGCTGCAAAAATTTCAAAAATTATGGCAGCATAACAACACCACTCACTTGAAGAAGGATTCCTTCCATTGGAATGAAGTAACAACTAGGGATTTTGAGAAGTTTAAGGAGCTCATGTGCACCAATCTCAATTTATATTAAAATTTCATTGTGAAATGTGATGCTTTGGGGCATGGTATGGGTGCCATCCTCATGCAAGAAGGCAAACCCATTTCTCTTGAAAGTCGTTAACTCAAAGGTAAGAATTTGTTTAAACCCATTTATGAGAAGGAAATGTTTGTTGTTCTTCATGTGGTCAAGTAATAGAGGTTTTATATGATGGGAAGACATTTTAAAGTAAAAATAGATCAATACAACCTGAAATACTTCTTGGAATAAGGGCTATCATCAAAACAAAAATAAAAATGGGTCACTAAGATCTTAGGGTATGACTTTGAGATTATCTACAATAAAAGGAAGGAGAATGTAGTGGTGGGAGAACTCTTTAGGAGAGATGAAAACACAAAAGGATTGTTCTGTTCCATGTACATGCTACAACCAGATTAGGTGGATGAGGCGAGATCACAATGGAATTTGGACACATACATAAAATCTAATTCAACAACTTCAACAAGATCTGAATACTTTAGATAAATTTATGTGGAAAATTAACTCCCTATGGTACAAAGATAGGCTATACCTTTGCAAAAACTTGAGCTTCAAGCATACTGTTCTCGAGGAGTTCCATGCTTCTCCAATTGGTGGACATTCAAGATTCCTGAAGACTTATCATAAGATCAAACTTGGATTTTTTGGATGGGGCTCAAAGGTGATGTATAAAAATTTATGGCAAAATATTAGGTGTGTCAACAACACAAAAATGAAACAATTAAGACTCCAAGTCTTTTCAGCCTTTATCTATCCCTAGCCAACATTGGGATGAGATCTTTATGGATTTCATCATGAGATTTTTGAACTTAGAAGAGAAATTGTCATCATGGTAGTGGTACATAGGCTCACAAAATATGCCAATTTTTGTGCCTTATTACATCCTATAGTAACAATTATATTGGCAACAACATTTATGGAAAAAATTCAAAAGTTACATGGGACACCAAATATTATAGTAAGTTACCATCACCCCATTTTTGGATTGAGTAAGTCTATTAATGAGTATTAAGTTGGATCATATCTCTTCATATCATCCATAATTTGATGGAAAAATAGAGACGGTCAACAAGTGCTTGTTAATTTATCTACATTATTTCACTTTAGAAAATCAAGTGCAATATGTTAACGAGCTACCACTAGAATAATGGTATTATAATACTTTTTTCCATACTTTTTCCAAAATGTCCCCATTTATGGCATTGTATGGTTATCATCCATCATCTCATCCTTCAAAGTGCACCCAAGAGTTCAAGAATTCAAAGAGCACATTCAACACAAACATGAGGTACTTTATAGTCTTGGGAAAAACTTGGCCATGGCACAAAATTGAATGAAATAACCACTTGACTAGCATAAGAGTGGAAGACATTTTGAAATAGGAGATTGGATTTTTTTGAGGTTGCAGCCGTATAAGTAAATGTTGTTAAAGCAACGAAAGAAGGATAACAAGATTTCACCTAGGTATTATGGTCTTTATCAAATCTTGCAGAATACTAGAAACATGGCATATAAATTAGAGTTACCTCAATTAGCAAAAATAAATTTCATCTTTCATGTTTCTTATTTGAAGAAACTCATTGGCAAGAGGATTTTGGCCCAGATAGAGTTACTATAGTTTGATGAAGAGGGAAGAATTATCTTTGAAACTGAAGCAATTCTCGAAACACACACTAAGATGTTATGGATGAGGGTGATCATGGAGTATCTTATCAAGTGGAAGAACTTTCCTATGGAAGATGAAGCTTTCATGTAGAAGCATCCAAAAATGGTCAATGTTGAGGACAATGCTTGTTTGAAGGGGCATATTTTGCCTGTAACCTATTAAGGGTCTTGGGATATGTGGGGCCAACTTAAGGCACCCATAGCCTTTGACTTAGTCATATGATAATTTATTTATTTTCATATTGGAAGGAATAGTCAACTTATGGAGTCCCCATAGCCGAATTAGGGTAAATACAGAAGGCAGTGGTTAATATTGAATCATCATACATTCTGAATTCTATTCTTATTGTAAAGATTGTATAGATTACCGCCTTGAAGTGGTTCAGTCCTATATTTAAGTAGCCTTCTTTTCATTGTGTGGATTTACTCTATTGTATTCTTATTTGTGTGTACTTGTCACTAATTAGTTCATGTGCATTGTTGAATTGCTATTTATTGCTACAAATATACTTTTACGGTATAATAAGTTCATAATATATTCCCAATTGTTGGATAAGTACAATGCATGACAAGTAGAAAACCTATGAGAATGGATAATAATAGCCCACATTAGTCGATGGCTTATAAATTTTTAGGATGAAACTCAAGCAAATTGTAGTTTTTCAATTTATTAGATTATTTTCACTAATTGCTTTGGTATCTTAATGAACATCAAGCTAGTTGTCCTCATGCTCTCCATTCATACCACACAAAAAGAGTTTCGGTTAGACTTGTGTGAAATTATTGTCCATGAGCTTAGCTTTTTTGGTTAGACTTGTGTAAAATTATTGTGCACGAGCTTAGCTTTTTCAGTTAGACTTGTGTAGAATTATTGTGCATGAGCTTACCATTTTTTTAGCCTTGTATTTCATCATTAGATGCAGATCTTAGTACAAAATACCCATAACAATTAAAATGATAGGCTTGTAGCTATGGCCATATGACAAACAATAAGTTCACAAACACAAGATTTTAAATGAAGATTATGCAAAGGCACATCACACATAAAAACCACCTCATGATTCACCCTAGGGCGATACTTCCATCATTAGGTCTCATAGATTACTTTTGGTCTCGTGGACATTAGTAAAATATCTATCTATCATTCCATAAAGCATACCCTGTGCAAGCTTTAAGGTAATTTGGCAAATACCGATACAAGTGGACAAGAAGACTCCTTCAAGACACTTCATGTTTTTTCATTCTCTTATACATCATAACAAGATGTGGAAGAGGTCAGGCTGGACAGGACTTTGACCTCTCATGTCGAAATGAAAGACGAGGATATTGAAGTTTTTAATACATTCAAGCTATAAAATATGGAAATTTAATGGTCAAATCTAGGAGATAATAGAGAAAGATTAATTTGCAGAAATTATTTTCATACTTGACAACAGATTTCTACGAACATCTAGAGGTGTATGAGTGAAAAGGAGGCACTCTTACCAGAACAATTTCTATATTGACGAACATGTCAATCCTCTTCCAATCTCTTCATAAGAGGATTGTAGAGAAGCAAAGGCAAATGCTTTAACTCTGCTCCATGTTTTAACTTGTTTCAAAATGAGAAAATTTGTGGAGGGCAAAGATGACCACGGACACTTTCATTTTCTTAAATGGAAATGTTATCATATTGTTAGCTCAAACAGGGATGTTATAATAGTTGTGAGACTCTCCAGAGTCTGAGTAACAAGTGACCACAAAATGAATTGAAATAGACCGAGTTTAGGAGAGTCCTAAAAACAGATTTAAAAAACCTTCATTTACAGTCTAAGATGTCATGTAGTAGCCGTCTTTTGTGCGAGATTTTTTCCAAAACAAGTCGGCTTATCAGTCTTGTGAAATTGATTTGGCTTGACATATGGGTCTTGTCGATTCAAGTCCGAGCCATGTCCAAGTAATGCAATTATCGTTTCCACTCTCCTTTCATACACGGTAGAGACATATCGCCTTACATTTGTAAATAATCAGAGTTAGAGCATCCATTTTTAGTCTTCCAGTAATCCTAGGGTGGCAAGGGCATACAAAAACCTAAGGAGTCTCTGGCTGGTTAGTCATACAGTGTAGAACTGCTATAATTGAATTATTTTTGGACATTCAGTGTAGAATATGGCAATAAAAACGAAAAAATAATTTTAATTGTGTGAATCAAATCCATTGCTCTACGCCCTATTCTCGTCATTCTCAGGCCCAATTTTCGTGGCAAAACTTTTCATGTAATATATTTTTCATTTAAAAAAAAAAGGTTAGAAACTATTATCGTACCTTAAAAAACGGCGACAATAATCGCACTCTTTTGTCTAATTTTGCATCCAGTCTGCTGTTCTCTTGCATGTTTCTGCAGGTTATAAAGGACAAATATGTTTTTCCTCCTCCAATGAAAACATTAAAAAACAAATTTCATCAACCTAAATTAATAAACTGTGTCTAAACTTGCAATAAGTCTGCTTCTCACTTCCATGTCTAAAGATAAAATTAACAAATTCCTACAAAATCACAACATTACTAACATTTTTCAAAACTTGTGTAAGCAGTTTATACAGAAGTTATTTTTCACAGCAATTATGGACGGTGAAAGATTGAAATCTTTGATAACTAAAATAACCTAACGCCAACTTTCATTCATTTAAGCTCCAAAACATTAACGCAGTTATTCAGTTTACCACAATCAATCTCAGGACAGTATGCAACACTAATAATCAGTCCACTAAAGTACTGACCGGTTAAATTAACCTGTGGCTAAATTCAAAGAACTGTGACATTTTGAAAACATATATCTGAATGCAACAACGACATTTTTTTTTTCCAAGTAAAACAATTACGTTAGAGGGTTTCGAACTCTGGCCGGTTAAATTAACCTGTGGCTAAATTCAAAGAACTGTGACATTTTGAGAACTGTGACATTTTGAAAACATATATCTGAATGCAACAACGACATTTTTTTTTTCCAGTAAAACAATTACGTTAGAGGGTTTCGAACTCTGGTATGCAAGCATGCGTATGATATTAAAAAGATGAATACATACCCAAGTCTCGGACGGTGCCTCCCACGTTGTAACCGCGTTGGAGAAGTAATTTTACGAGCCATGAGGCCAAAAACCCTCCTGCCCCTGTGACGCACACTGTTTCGAACCTGCATTGATCCATTGTTGCTTCTTCCGTTTATTTGTTTCTCGGAAGACTAAGTTCACCCCTCAGGGGTAAACAAAAAAACATTTTGTTTGAGGCGAGCAGATTAGACAAAAAGAGTAAGTTTTCTAATTAAGATCTACATTGGATTGATTATTCAGTTAAAATAGTGGAGTAGCTGTTGTTTAAGAAGATCATTTTATGTCTTATTAAATAAAGGGGTGTTGTTGTATTTTAATATCAATAAATATATATTTTTTAAGATTATAAAAAAAAAAAAATTAATATTTCTTTATAAGGGGTAATTTGTAAATTACAAAAAAATTATTATTTTTTTCATTGAAAAAAGTAAGGATAAATTTTTATTTTTTTTTATTGAAAAAAGTAAGGATTTGTATGGGATTATATTACATCAAAATAATCTTATTTTTACTCTACAACATGCGTTGAGGGAATTTAGTTTGCTTCTACCGCGGGACTAGGCTCTTAGAGAGCAAATACCATCAAGGAATCTCCAAAATGGATTCCAAAGTACTAGCAAAAGTATAAGTGCTAAAAAGTGGAGGTCGAAAATTTTTACTTCCATTTTAAATTTTCTATTCATGCTCTTCAACTCACTAAACTAGAAATAAATGTAGATATGTGTGAAAAGATTAATAAATTTTATTTGAAAGTTACATTGATTATTTGACACCAAAGTTTCTTCATCACTAAACTAGAAATAAATGCAGATATGTGTAAAAAGATTAATAAATTTTATTTGAAAGTTACATTGATTATTTGACACCAAAGTTTCTTCATATTTTTATAGGGATCAAATTTTAATTATGAAGTACATGGGAAAAATGTTACCACCCTCTTTAAGAATCTTTTAGTTCAATTTTGGGTTTGCTTTCATCAACACTAGATGAAATCAACCCATGACTTTCCATTGGATAAATGTATATGCATATTGTGTTTTCTAAAATAGCAAAGAGAAGAATATTTTGTATTTAGATATCTTAACTACTATAAAATTCATGAAAAATATCATTATCTTTTTAGATATTCTCATATGCCTCTTTTGACCTTCATTCAATATGAGAACTAAAAATGTTTAGTTTTGTTTATCTGTGAGGTACTTCAACTTCCACAAAGAAAATTCAAATTCAAGTCTTCATATACTGATAATTTCAATAATATCAATTCTTACATTCAAACAATATGTTAGTGGAATTATAGGAGATCATATATCTATACAACTTTGTCTGGATCTATAGGAAACATACATTTTATTGGTTCCAAGATCTATTACCTTCAAATATCATAATAATTGATTGATTTTTTATTTTTATTTTTATAACTTTATTTTCTTTCTTTCTTCTATCATTTAGAAATGCATTTGATACTTATTTTATGTATTAGATTCATGTATTATCTTCTTCAGTGCTATTAACCATTGTTGGCCTCTATTGGAAATTAAAATTTACATTGAATTATTTGATTAATTAATCAGATTACATGTATATTCTTTCAAATGTTAACAGGAAAAAAATCTACTCTTGCCTTCTAATTATGATTAATAATTATCAAAATTCAAAGTTAAGTTCCATCTTACGATAATGATTAAGGATCCTTTTAAAAAATAATTGAAGATATATAATGGTAGTGAATTCATTTTGATTATGATGGAAAGATTGGTTATGGTTTGTTGAAACCTTATTTCTAAAGTATACTCGTAATAAGGGCTATGTGTAGTTCTCTCCTTGAGAGTGTGTGTTTCGAGAGTTTAACCAGTAATGGTCTCTCCAATATTTTACTAACTCTTAAGGTAAGACGTTTCACACCATATGCAATGTTTCTCTCAAGCCCAAACTTGCTCACTTTGCTTGATATCCACTATATTAGGGTTTGCCCTTGGAGATTACCTATTGGACTAAGGTGTTCCTCATCCCAAATATTGGTTTTGGGGAAAAGTTGAGACTCTCAAAGCATTCCTTTCAGAATGAACCATTTTCATTTCAATTTTTTCTACTTGGGGATAAGTCTTTTCACCTACAATATTCAAGTAAATTTGACATATGTTTTGACATAAAATTATCTATTTAAAATGGAAAGAAAGAAATTAATATTTTTTTACATTGCTATAATTGACATATATTTTTCCACTTGGAATAAAGTTATGGCTATTTAAAATATGTTTATGGAATTCAAGTTCAAGCCAATAAACTGGCCCTAGAGGTAGCTGATTTTAAGACTTTATTTGATCATTGGAGAAATGTACCTTGCATTGTGTCACTATTGAAAAAGTAGTTACCTCTGTTGGCTCGGTATAGTGGATGGCCTCTGACACCTCACCATGATAGGATGTAATTAGTCATTTCTTCCCACATGGATAAATACATTCAACATGTTGATGCCCAAGTGAAAAAAAAATTGAATCTAAAAAATAATAGAAAACTAGTTGGGTCATACTTAAAGGTGATAACCTACCTAACTCTACACGAGGTGCCAAACTAGGTGAGAAAGATTCACCCACTTATGGATTTCTTACTTTTGTTGTGAAGTTTAATGATCCTTTTATAATGTCTACTTATTTATATTTAATGGTCATGAGAGACCCTTTTTTTGCTTATGATTATATGAAATCTCTTAAGTCATATGACTTAGTTTGGAGACTTTAAGGGGCATGATTTTTTTAGCACACATTTTAAAAAATATGTTACAATATTTTATTTTTGAATAAATATAGTATTATTTCATAAAAAAAACATTATTAAGGATTGATGAGAAAAGGACATAGCTCACATCATTGCAATTGCTATTAGGGTTTTATCACTCAAGCATTTGGGGGTCAAAACAACAATCGTATATAATGTTGGGGGAGCAGAGTCCTGTACCAAAAGAATTAGGTGAAGTGGATTTTCTCAAGGCTAAAGGGAAGGAGGTGATGGGTGGCATTGCATGGACAATGATAATGTGGATGGAGGTAGGGGATCACATAGAGGATCGACTACTATGAACATGGGGTTTCAGATGGTGAATGGGTCGATCAACATGATGGTTAGGTAGAAAAAGACAATGAGTAAGAAGGGAAGGTGCCAAAAAAACTATGGAGGAATGGTAATTTTGGGGACGTGAGTGTAGGTTATGCATCGCCTTTCATTGATTTTGGACTTGGGACAGTGTTGGTAGGGACAAGAAAGGAAACAAAGCGGGGGGCGGTTCCTTTACGAAAGTTACTTCCAAGTTAGATAACTTAGGGAACACAAAAATGAAGGCCTTGAGGCTACATCAACTAGACCCTATGTATCCTTTAGGGATGAGGTGGTGGAAGAGGTTATTAAAAATGAGGCTTTATTCATGGCCAAGGGTTTTATCACCTATGGCCAACCCTACCTGCATTGCATAAATGGTCTCAGACTCATGGCGACCACTTATGATGGATAGCTTAGATATCTACCCTTGTATTAAGGGGTTTTTCATTGTTGTTTTCAAATGTCTAAAGGATCTAAACAAGGTGTTCCAGGACAAGACCTAGAGTTGGGACAAACACTTGCTCTACTCAAAGACATAGTTCTTAGTGTTCAATCCTCTTATATAAATACTCACCACCAAGCCAGTTTAGGTATGATTACCACACCTCCCTCTTTAATTATGGGTTATCTCTTGTCTTTTGTCCATTGGTGGTGCCTTACATGAGCTATTGGTAGTGGAAACCTCTACCTCAAACTTTCATCACATTATCTTTGCTTGTATCTTGGTCTATATGGATATCTCTTAGGACTTTCTAGCTACTATAAAGTTGAAAGTTAAAGAATGGTATTGGATTCAAACTCTTGATTGTGAGTGATTACTTTTTAGATGTAGAAGATGTTTTAAAAATGGTCACGTGGCTAAAAATTACCACAACAACAAGAGGAAGATAGAATCTTCATGGTGAGAGGACACTTATCCCACTGACTTCACCATTTTTACATCTAAAGCCCTAAAATTACTTGTGAAAGGTCTGAAGGAGGAGATGTATATGACTCAAGTAGTGGTTGCAGTACCTCAACCTTTTACCGAAGATTAAAGGGTAGAACACAACAAGAAGTTTAGTACAAAAATAGTGATAACAAGTCATGAAGCTAAATTGGATAGCCCCTCACTTATAGGGGGATGCTTCTGGAAACTCATTGGTTAAATAGGACTAAATAGTTATCAGGAAGAAGAAGAAGAAAGGGAGAGTCACCCTTGAACCCTCCTCTAGGACTCTTTGCTCTCATAATAGGGTTGCTAGGGGAGGGAATTAGGGAGGAATTTGGTGTGTGTGGGACCATGTTAGGAGTTATGTATGTTTAGTGTTGTAGTTTTCATGGTTTTTCGGTTGTTGGTTGGGTTGTGGTAACATCAGGGTGAATTTGGTTTTGTTTTGGATGTGTGGACTGGTTCCACTACTTGTTCTCTCATGATGTGAATCTATGGTGTTTTTGGTTTTTTTGTAATACTATTCTTTTATTAATAAAGGGTGAGGGACCCACCAACCCTCAATTACCTAGCAAAAAAAATCCATGATAAAAAATATCATTAGGGTAATGACTATTCATGGAGGATATCTTGAGATGATTTACATACACATGAATAAAATCTCATAAAAAATAATATTCAAAATCACCCATATCAAATAGGATTATATATACATGCTCAAAACATTATGGAGGGTTAGGCCTTATAGACACATAAATTAACATTTAAGCTGAAACAGTGCACTTGTGACCACCAATTTTACACACTTAGTGCATGCCTTATTCCATAACCTTTTGACCACTTTCCTTCATTTTACAAGCAGATGACCCATTCCTACACGTAAACTATTAATCTCATAATATCCCTATTACTCGTGCACAATAATTCAGGTTTATCCACATACTATTCCATACTCCTTGATGAGTTGTTTTTGCTCCTAGGACAACAATGTACCATTTGGACAATAGTGCTCCCTAGTATTATCTAATTTTTACACTCCTATCTTCCCACCAAATAATAGTTAATTTCTTAATTTCAAATTCATATAACAGATCATCCTATAATTTAATAAACATTATCCAAAGTAATTCCCAAAAATATAACTATAAGTCCGCATTTCAAACCATTTATCACATAAGAGGCTTCCATATTGAAAAGAATTAGAATTTTAATCACACATTAAGATAAAATTCTCTATTTATCCCAAATATGAGTACATACAACCCTAGTAGCCCTAAGCTAGTTTGAATACACTTCTAAAGTCACAAGTCATAGTTTAAGCACTTAATCACACCAATATTACACCTGTCTTTCACACACACCATCATAACATGGGATAACTTCATGGAGTTTGATCCTTTTTCAAAGTATTGGTATGTTGGCATCACTCAACATAAGTGTCAGGATCTAGAACAACAAACACAACTCTAATACCACTTTGTCAGGATTAGGAGCACAATTGATTACCTTGTATAAGCAACTAAACATAGAATTTAACCGAAAGTAACAAGTAACTAGAAATCAGATTCAACACAGAATTTGAGAGACAATACAATCTTGTATTCAACTCATCTAGAAAGAAAATACAATAAAGAAGATGCCACACTCTTCCCACACCTCTGAGGCTTCCCAGTAATTCTCCTTCAAGAGTTCTCTCTCTAAATTATGGTCACAACAAACAACTCAAACACAGAGTTGTTGTTCACCTCCACCAGTTAGTAACAATACTGCCAGTACACAAGTACTCAAAGTACTCCAAGTAGATCTCCCTTAAACTTGCAACAACCTGGAAATCAAATGATCTTACTTACCATGTAGATCTCCCTAATCTTGCACACATGTAGATCAACCTGGTTTTGCACACCTGCAAACCTAGATCTTACAATCGGAAGGATCTCTTCCTTATCCTTGATTACAATACAGCCCCATGAGTCTATTATATAGATTCCATGCAAACAATAATTAGAAATCCTAATTACAATAATTAAAAATGCAGACTCAAGACTAAAATTAGTCTTTTACATGTAAAAAATTGGTTCGTTAAACTAACAGTTCATCAACTAACAATTTTGGAACCGCATAGGCGACCGACGTCGGTCCTTGTCTGTTTGGAGATGACTGACATCAGCCGATCCATGACCGATTTCAGTTACTATGAACACTGAAGATGATCGCCGTCAGTTGCGCTACCAACGTCAGTTTCTCTATAACTCAGCAACCTCCTCCATTTGCATCAGTGAAGCTTTTAGCTCCACAACCTAACAATAAGCGGTGTTGAGGTCAAGCACAACTTCAACCACTAACCCCTTTTTACCATGTGATTGCATTTATCATCTTGGTCTATTAAACTAGGGTTAAAAGTGATGGAGAAGATATACAATGGTTTTAATAATAGATTAAAGGTTCCCCCATAGTCAAAATAACACATGGGAAAAATTAAACCTATCACAAAAAACTCAAATCTACATCATTTACTAGAGATTGGTGCTTCTTTTTATAAAAACACCTTGTTCTCTTGTCTAGATTCAACGCTCTTGTGCAGAGATCCTACGAAACCCTATTTCAAATATACAATCAGTCAACATAGCTCCTTAGTCAATTTTAGTATTAGACATAGTAATGTATTCTAGTTTTCTAACTAAGTTGTATTTCCTTAGTACTTTACCCTTTTAGCTTATTTATAATTTTAGTAAGTTCTAAATTATTTTATGTCATTTATTACATATATGTAGCATTCTAATTTTACAGATTAGTTTGTCACATTTTGATAATTAGTTCATTCTTAAATTTTTTTATAAAACATAGTGGTGAACCCATCTATTCATTAAATGTTACAAAACCTTAACCATATATATTACTAGGGATTTTATCCTTCCTCTTGCTATTTATAATTGTTGTCTTAGGGAATTTATATTTGATAAATTCTTTTGTAGTAGGAATCTTTCAATTTTTATTTCATATTTAATGCATGTTAAAAAATCTATTTCCACCTCTCTTAGAAGAAGTGATAGATTAAGTGGTATTCAAATTGAGCATAATAAGATTCATTTTAATAAGCACATAACATGGATAAAAACAAGGGTATATAAGGGTTTTTAGATGATAATGAACAAAATTATCATATAGAGGTCCCTAACACTAATTTAGAACATGAGAAATATGATCAAGATAATCTTGGCCCTCAAGATGAGCATCAAAAAGTACTTCCACTGATAGGTGATGAAAAACCAAAATTTAACAAACTATAAGTTATCAAAAGTTTTCAAGAAAGACTGTCTAAACAACCTTTCAATCACCCATTAATTTTGTAAAACCTTTTAGACATAAAAAGTGCAAGCACGACACAATAATTTGAGACTTCTAGTACTATGGGTTCCATGGATACAACTTTTGTACCACTGTTTACTCTAGGAGCAACCCAGGGGATTTAAAAAATTAATATGGAAATTCCTACTCATTGGGAACACCACATTTAATTATCACACATTCTTATTCTCCATATGTATAATTTCATATGCACGGGATTCAATCTTTGCAAACTAAAATGTTACATTTAGAGAAAGGTGCTTTGAAATCTAATCAAATGCTTTATTCTTACACTGTATTACACACTCCATTGGCTGAAAAAATCTCAGTATATCCTCTAATTTCCAGTTTTGTAACACCCAAGATTACACTATATGATGGAAAGGGTGACCTAACAACATCTGAGAGTAATCCATGCAGATTGTTTGGACTATATGTCCAATGACATATTATTGACCAAGTTATTTACAATAAGTCTAAAGGAATATTCTTTAAAATGGTTTTATGACTTACCATATCAATTTGTCCATGCATTCAATCCCTTAGCTGATATGTTTCTAGCACACTTTTCAATAAATATCAATGAGAAGATCTCATACGCTTAGATTGATCAACTCCAACATAAATCTAATGAGCCTATCATAAATTATGTCTTAAGATACAAGATGATTCTAAGATGACAAGTCATGTGGTAGAAAAAAACTCCAAGATATCTTCAAATAGAGTTTGCTTCCACTCCTACAGGAGTCCATCATGTTTAATGAATTTTTCTCATTTACTTATCTGTGCCACATAGTAAAGAAAGAGAAGTCAAATTATTGGTAATGAGTAAGGTTAAGTATACAATCAATTCATATTACACTAAAAATAATGCAAGTAAGCCACCATACAAGGTGAGGCCAACCAATAATAACAATGATAAAAAAACAATAGTGCATGTAGTTTCTGAACCAACTTCACACATTGTATTATCAATGCCTTTAAGGATACAATTTACTAATCTTTTGTAAACTCCATATAAGATCCTAAAAATGTTATTGTAATGTCATCTCATATCTTTCCCTCTTATTAAATATGTTAATGTGAGTAAGCCTCTTCCAAAGGGATTTGACCATAATGCCTTCTATGATTTTCATGGAGTAACTAGGAAAACTACTAACAAGTGCATCCATTTAAGGTACATAATTTAGGATTTAATAGATGCAAATATAATTGATGTGGGCACACCTATAGACAATTCAAAGGCACATCCAAGTGAAATCAAAATAATTAAAATATTTAGTGATTCTTTTCCTAAGTATATAGATAATGAGATAGTCAATACATCGTGAGTGCATTGTGCATATAATGCACACCCTCCACCAATTTATTATCATTCTCATACAAAGGTGCCACATCATTTGAATGGCATCATTGGTACATATCATAGTTAATTTCCATCTAGACCACTCATCACATTTTTAGAAAATGAGATAGTAGATGATGATTCAAATTTTAACTCTTTACTCATTCGATCTCACATTGATCATGAACATATTCAGAGTATCATGGTCAATAATGGTTCAAGTGTGAATATGTGCACAATCACACTTATTAATCATCTTGGATACACAGATTAGGATTTTCTTCCAATGACCATGGTAATAAAAGGAGTCAATGGTCACATTCATAAATACATTGGTGAGATTATGTTACCACTACAAATTGGTCCAACACATGTGGCCACCATTTTTATAATAATACCTAGTGCAGGGGTCTTTAATATAATATTAAGATGCCCTTGGATTCAACAAATTCATGTAGTTCCTTATATAGTTCACAAGTGTTTAAAGTGAATTTATGTTAATGAGTTCATCACAATTTGAGGTATCCCATATGAATACCCCTTAACACAAATAGATATGGTCCCTATACAACAAATTTTAGTTGATCCACCTAAAAAAGTGTAGCCTACTTAGAGAGTTAAAATAACATGTATCTACCCTTCCAAGAAAGCCTATATATGAAAGACCAATTCGACATAGATTTGTCACATATTCTAGAGATCCTTTATCTACTCCTACATATCCCAAATTTCTATTATAGGGGATTAAGGATGTTTCACATAAGGCACCAACACAAGATTCATACGCTCCGCAATGGATTCCCAAAATCCATAAAGTTCATCATGTTCAATGTAGTCATGTAAAATGGTGAAGACACTTAATCCATATATCCTCCTATTAGCTCACATAACCCTTCTAGGCTACTTCTTTCACTGATTCCCAGTCATCCAAAGCTTTTGAGACTTAGCTTTTTCATACCCAGGTAGCCCTTCTGAGCCCAGATCCATCCCCCTAGGTCTTTTTACCTCTAGACAACAATGCCAAAATAAGATAGGAGTGCTGGGATCTAGGGTGTACTATTTTTGGTGTTATTGTCCAAGTTCACTTTTTGTCCTAATGGTCATATTACTTTGGTTCCTTATCTTTTCCTTTGTTAGCCTAACATAAATTCATTTAACCCATGATCATCTATTTCCCTATAAAAGGCCATTCTAAGAACATTTAAAAGGGTTGGCCTCATTTTCAGAGAGACACAAGAATATAAGCAAGTACACTTAAGAACTCCTCCCTATTCATTGCATATAGCCTTCCAATATTATTCAAAGCCTACTCATGTCATTGTACCAGTCCCTAGCTAGTTGAAGCACATCCAATTTTGAATTTTAGTTGCATTGATCATACACAAATTACACCAAGAACTTAAATTAGAGAACTACATTAACTTGATCCATATTCAGAGTATTGGTAAATAGGTAGCGTGCCCACACACAGGGTGTGAAGTGCATCCAATGTATCCTTTACACACTAACCCCTTCTCTCTCTCTCTCTCTCTCTCTCTCTCTCTCTCTCTCTCTCTCTCTCTCTCTCTCTCTTTCCCATGTTTGCATTCAAGTTCAATCAATAGGAGCTCTTAAGAGTTTTAAAGATTAAAAAAATACATAGCGAGCTCTGCAAGGTCCCAAACCCTAAAATTTTAGTGATAGGGCAACATGAGCATTTTGAATAGAACCCAGAAAGCTTTCAACCTCAAGACAACAATATTGAAATAAGACTACAGTGCTGGATAGCTGGGTGTCTTATTTTTGATGATCCTATCTAATCAAGAAATAAAGTCCAAATACCTATTTTTGACTGTTTCTCAGTCTTACTCCTCTAGTATCAGACCTTGTCTCAATCCAGATTAGCCAAAATAAGCTAAGCTATAATATCTCTCACTTCCTACTATATTTAGAAAAGCTAAAAATATAATCTATTTACACAAATTAGTAGGTTAATTCTTGCATATTTATTTACTAATTTACATTGCTCAGCCCCTTTATTATTTAGGAATTAAACACCTAATTTCCTAAAAAGAATAAAATGTTTGGTGAACCTGACTTACTTCAAACTTTTGCATAAAAACCTTAGAAACCCTAGGGATAATTATTTCTAGTTTTTTTCTATAATTTCCTAATTTTTCTTGAATTTAAAAATAAAAAATCTATCAATTCATTGCAAAAATATCCCATATTTTGTTTAAACCCTAGTTTGCACATACTAGGTCCTTTTTTCATACAAACACATTCAACACACTAGGAAAAATATATTGTTAATTTTAGAAATATTTTCAAATATTTTATAAATTTTTCCAACTAAATTCTACAAACTTTGTCTAAAATTTTCAAATTATTGCATTACTTCTGAATTAAAAAACATTCAAAACCCTAGTTGAATCAACTAGTTCCCAATTATTTTCCAAGTAATTTTTAATCATTTTTTTGCATTTTTAGTTGAATATCTAAATTAGAAAATCATTTCAAATTTTATTTTTCTCAAAACCCTAGTTGCACCTACTAGGTCCCGGTAAATCAAGTACTATTCCCTCAAATTTTTGAATTGTAGATGCATATTTAAATTAGAAATCAAATTTTAAATTCAAAATTTCATAGTATTTTGCAAAAATATTTTTGACAAATCCCTAGTTGCATGTACTAGCTCTTACTTTGTTTCTTGAGGTATCACCTTACATCCATACTCAAAATACAAAAATGTTGCTCATTTATTTACAAACTTTTCTTACATTTCTTTCAATTAATATGGAAACCATAATGGGCCCAATCATGTACACAAATGATGAAGTCTATCATATGCTAGTATAAAGTTTCATCCTTTGCATTTCATGTTTATGTTTCATTATATGGGATGATATTAAAAAATTCATTGTCAAACTTGCACAAGATTCCAAAATTCTTTTTGCATATCCTCTTTCACTCACATGGAACAATTATCAACTACATTTGGCTAAATGCATTCAAAATATCATGTTGCATATCAAAAGTTTATATGTCTTTATGCAAAAATTCATGCTTTATATCACTTGCTTTCTCTCCTTTAAGAGGAAAAAATTTCAAGACTATCTTACAAAACATATTAGAAATGTCATGATTCAAGTCAAAGTCTTCTATGCATTAATGCACAATTCCATGCTCTTTATCCCTTATTTGCTATCTATCATGTGGAATGTTCTTTATAAACATATTGTTATACATGGTTTCTACTTAGATGTATCTAACTCTTTGGCTACTTTTAAGTATCCCCCTATCACTACTAAACATAATTAAAAACTCTATCCCTCCTTTCTTCAAACTTGGTTCATCTAGATTTTATCCCACACCTACTACCAACTCTATGCCTATAGTAGATTATGTGGTACATGTTACCACCCAAGTTTATGAAGATAGGTAGGTTGATTACACCCATGGTTATAACTTTGTCACTTAGGTTAGCACCCATTCTAATCTAGTTTCAGGTCATCTACCTATTACAGTGCTTCCTCTAGTCCAAATTCAACCACAGTCAAGACCTTCATCGCCAACATAGAGAGTTCATACACCTACATAGATTTAGGATTTTAGATGGCTTTCAACTACTATATTCACACCTAGGGTAGTCTCATTGAGATGTCATGCATCTACACATAGATCACATGTTTAGAGCACTTATCCTATTACTAGATGGATCCCTAAGAGCCCTATAGTTGCATCCACGTCTCAAAGTTACAAGGGGACCTCATAGTTGGTTTCTACTATAGAGATTTCAAAGAATTTACAACATATATAGATTTTATAAACATAGTCTCAACATTTCCATCATGTTTTATGATCATGCACGATCCTTCTTCTTTGTACTAAACAACATGATAGGGAGTCTCCCATGAGACTCATCAGTTAGTATCATTTCTTCGTAGTATTACTTGTACATAGCTTCCTTTTGCTTGATTGTACATAGTTCCTTTTCAATTTCTTGTATAGAGTTTCTCTTGCTTGATTGTACATAGTTCAAATATTTATAAAATAATACAAAACTTAAAAATACAAAAAAATCAAATATATCAAAATACTAAAAACATTTCTATTATATGCATCATCCATGCTTTACATTACTAATATCATGCTAGACTTACATTTATTGTTTCATGCTATTGTATGTCAATTTTATACATCACCATGCTTCACTCGATCTTCTTTAAGTGTGTGTAGTGACATCCAGCTATTTGATCGCTTTACTCTACCCATTGAGGGGGCATTCCTAATTCTACATTTGACACACACATCGATATACATACCCACTGGGGGTATTTTTTACATGACTACACCATCCAGGTTATGTCATTCCTACATTACACACTCTGAGTTATCATGTTGATGTACATTACTTTATAGCTTACATAGAATATTATATCGACATTCCACTAGTATCTAGCACTTGTGTATCTCTTAACATATACCTAGTCTTATACTACACATGTTTTGCATACTTTCACATTTTCTTTGATTATTTAGATGTGCTTGGATCTTTCCAGCTATTGCATGATTTCTTTGTTTACTTAGTGTAGCTTGTGTGATTGCATTTCCCATTCTAGCTTGTCTCTTACTTCTGCCTTAGGACATTTTCCAATCTCCTTTGCTTCTATTCATGTATGTGACTTAGAACATTTGTTAATGTCTTCCATTTTTAATTTTATATGTGTATATGGACCTTGTGCCAAATTTTCTTGTTCATTTGTATGTGTATGTGGAATTTGAACATGCCTTCCATACTTATCTTCTAGTTTGAGTGACATGTGTACATGTCCCTTATTTTCATATCCCCTTGGTCATTCTTGTACGCTTCTTGCTTGCTACTTAATTACTTTTTTGCTTCTTATTATGTGTACTGATGTGATCTCTATCATGCATTTACCTTGATTTCTTGGATGCCATGATGGACATCATGCTCCATCCTTCCATGCTTACTAACAAACTAACAACTAAAAACTAATATCTAACATTTCCAGTTCTAATCTAGTAAATTGTGCATGATTTCACATTGTTATATCTATCGAGGAATACCCCTATTGATCTAAAAATATCTCAATACAAACATTGTTATATCCAGAGATATCTTGTCAAATATCAATGTTATATCATGTATCTATATAGTTTAACACACTTGTAGGACTAGGGCAGTCATTGTAGGTTCATCATTCCTACCCTAAAAAGAGGGGGCATCAAATAGGGGTTTGTCATAGAGATCAAACGTCTTAACAATTAAAACAACAACATTTATAACACTCAATACCAAATCCATAGGTCAAACCGATCAAACTATTGCAAAAAATAGTCACAATTTCATATCAGCATTCAATTTACACCCTAGATAACAATGCCAAAAATGGATAGTAATTCCAAACAGAGGGGTGTCCACATTTTAGTGCTCCTATCTAGGTAGGAAAACACTCAGGGCTTTCAAAAATAGGCAAAAAGTTCAATTCAAGGATAGTTTTTGCACTTCTAGATCAGTCAGATTCAATAGTTTTAGTAAATTTTTCTCAAATACAATGGGTTATCATGCAAGGCATGATGGTTCTCACTTTTAGTTTAGATTAGGCAGTTAGCATAACTTCCAGATTAAAATCTATGTTTTAGACATTAGTGATTGGGGGTAATGTGCATGACACATTGATCTTATTTTCTTTTTGAGTTCAATTTATTCTAGGAATTTTTGTAGGTGGTTGGCATCACATTTGAGTTAAAATTTCATACAAGTTTAGCTTTTTGAGTGCCCGAGTTGGCTTTCACAT
Source organism: Torreya grandis (assembly GCA_037957365.1). NCBI lineage: Eukaryota > Viridiplantae > Streptophyta > Pinopsida > Cupressales > Taxaceae > Torreya > Torreya grandis. Next base: position 1,632,275 of record JARHVA010000644.1, on the reverse strand, counting down.
AAGCATTTTTCACCAGTTTTAGAGAGGTTTTCATACAAGCCTATCTTCCATATTTTGAAATGGCCAAGAATGGCCTAGTTTCTAACATCTATTCAGGCTATCCACAACACATTTTCAAAATTTTAGAACATCCATGGGATCCATGAGCCATCTCATCTGACATCTATTATATATCGGTATCACTTCATAGTTTCACTTCACTGGGTAATGATGGAACCAAAGGTCTAGCTAACCTTTGTATTCTTGAGCCACTTATTTAGAGGGATTGGATACACAATCCAGACATTGATTAACACATGCATGCTTTTTTAACTTCACATAGTTGGAAATGATGGAGCCAAAAGTCCAACCTTTGTATTATTGATCCACTTTTTGGGGAATTGAGCACTCAACTCCATTCATGATATTACTCTTGATTCAACACACACACTCAACATCATCCAACACATTCCAACATCAAAACAAGTTTTGTATTGGTTCTCATACTTGGTGAGGTGTATTCGTTCCTTTTTCTTCCTCTTATGTAGCTCTTGTACGTTCTTATTTTAGATATAGCGTATCTAGTAAGAACTAATCTACTTTATGTTTTCATTGCAGATTCACAATTCACAATGTGTTCTCTCTATGCACATCCAACATCACACAACTTCATGAGCTTCATCCTTACAGGTAAGTTTAGGAATGCTTCTCATTTTCCTTTATATTAGTATTTTACTTTGATGCATCACTAGAATAAGGGGGGGTGAAAATGTAGTCATATAAAATATGAAATTGTACAACTTTAGTATACTAAGACACGTAATCCATAGGTCCTCCTATTGGCTCACACAACCCTTCTAGGCTACTTCTTTCATTGATTCCTAGTCATCTAAAGCTTTTTGGACTTAGCTCTTTTAGACCTAGGTAGCCCTTTTGAGCCCAGATCCATCCCCATAGGTATTTTTCCTTCTAGATAATAGTGCCCAAATAGGATAGGAGTATTGGGACCTATGGTGTCCTATTTTTAGTGTTATTTTCACTATTAAATTTTTGTCCTAATGCTCAGATTATTTTGATTCCTTATCTTTTCCCTTGTCAGCCTAATGCAAATTTATTTAACCCACGACCATTGGTTTCCCTATAAAAATCCATTCTAAGTCCATTTAGAAGGGTTGACACTCATTTTCAAGAGAGATGCAAGAATACAAGAAAGTACACTCAAGAACTCCTCCATATTATTTACATACAACCTTCCAATATTATTCAAATCCTACTCAAGTCATTACACCAGTCCCTAGCCAACTGAAGCACATCCAATTTCACATTCTAGTTGCATTGATCATACATAAATTGCACAAAGCATTTCAATGGGAGAAATATATTAGCTTGATCCATCTTCAGAGTATTGGTATGTAGGAAGCATGCCCACACACAGGGTGTGAAGTAGGTCTAGTGTATCCTTTACACACTAACCCCTTCTCTCTCTCTCTCTCCCAAGTTTGAATTCAAGTTCAAACACAAGGAGCTCCTAAGAGTTTTGAATATTAAAATAGGTATGCAATGAGCTCTATAAGGTCTCATACCTTGAAATTTTAGTGATAGGGTAACATGGGCATTATGAATAAAACCTAGAAAGCTTTCAACCTCAAGACAACATTACCTGAATAAGACTATAACACCAAAACAATAGGGTGTCCAATTTTTGATGCTTCTATCCAATCAAGAAATGAAGTCTAGAGACCTATTGTTGACTATTTATTAGTCCTATTCCTTTAGTATCAGACCTTATCTCAATCTAGATCAGTCAAAATAAGCTAAGTTATAATCTCTCTCACTTCCTACTATATTTAGAAAAGGTAAAAATACAATCTATTTACACAAACTAGTAGGTTAATTCTTGCATATTTATTTATTAATTTACATTGCTTAGCCCCTTTAGTTTTTCGAAATATAACTCCAATATTTTGAAAATAATAAAACATTCTATAACATGCCAAATATGTTACATATCATCATTATAATAATGGCACCTATGGTGTAGAGGGAAATATGTATTCAAATTTTGAATTCAACCCAATTCAATTATAATAGTAGGACACTTTCCATTTGTGAAAGGTCACCATTCCTATCCTAGACATAGGATCCATTGACTATGAGTCTTTCATAAGACTCATTAGTTATCATCTTTCTCTCTATTTTTTTTTCAAGTCAATATATAAAAATATACAAAAAATTAAAATATTCCATAAAATTTAAAAATCATGACCTATGAAAGTTTATATTTAGTTCATTTACATCAGTTTATTTATACACCCAATATTTAGTACTTATTTATATCCAATTTCCTATCATATATGCTTCAAAAGTGTCCATGATTGAATGAAAAACATACATATTGTCATTTATAGACATAATATAGGTTATTTCACCATATCAATCTCATAAACTATAAATAGACAAAAAAACCCTATTCAGATAGTAGCACCCTGCATTATTGTCCTATTCCACTAGCCATGTCCTAGTGAGCAAAGGTTAATGGATCTTAGATCCAAGTAAGAAACAGGCCTTTTAAAACTTGTATATACATGAACAAGCTCATCAAGGGAATTTTATACACATGTTTTATCTTTCTTTGGCTATCTTGTATTATTCATACCTCAATTATTTACATTGGATAACATCTATCAATATTTATCACTTACACATTTATATCTTACTAATTGCCTAAGTTGTTGCATATATTACTGTTATAAATGGATTATGTTGCTTAATTAAATGTATTCATGCATTTTTTTCATGATTTCCTTCTTGCTTCATGTCTTGTGTGTATTCTTTATTTGGCTTGTGGACATTTGAATGTCCTTGTATGTGGCTCCAAATCCTTCATTGTATGTTTTTATTCATGTGAGTGGAATTTCAAAATGTCCCTTGTATGTGTCCACTTAGCCTTTTATTATGTACTTTGTGTGTACTCTTTGTTTGTGTGCATCATGGTCATGACACTTATTTTTTCAGTTTTGGATGCCATGATGGAAATCATGCATTTTTATAGCCTTTCGATGCCATGATGGATATCATGGATCCCTCTCCAAGTAGTTATATTCAATTCTTAGTACTTAGTTTTGGTCACTTATTTGCATGCCTAATTTCTAACATCTATCTTGATAATGTCACTACGTATGCTTGTTTCTACATGCATCTCACATTACAATTTCACTTAATTTATATATATGATGATGCCATGCACATTCATGTTATCATTACTATTCAAATTAACATCTTTTCATATCATCTCTTGCATATATTTTTATTTTGAGTTAAGTTATTTCACAGGATCAAAAACTCACCTAAAAAGAGGAGGCATACACAATGGCTTATATGAGAGACTAAACTCCCACAATGCTGTACACATAGAATTCTTTTTAAGTCTTACATAGTCAAATTTTATACCCATAAAACACCCAAAAATAAATTTTGGACATGAGTGCTCCATTTGGACAAGGGAATAGCCCACCCTTGTCCAAAATAATGTGTTTTTATCCCATAAGGCAAAAAATAGTCATTTCCAAAAAAAAAAAGAATCACAGGTAGTACACAATTGTTAACAATAGGTACACAAATTCATTTTATAGAGAAATATTCAAGTTTGTCTCATATTTTCTAGGTTTGGGGGCATCATGTGAGACATGTGTTCTAGGTTAGCACATAGGTTTTTGCTCAAAATTTTAGTTATTACTACTCAGTCTCAGAATCCATATACACCCAGATATGAAATTGGGGGCATGTGCGCAGCATATAACTTCCTCCTTGATAAAATTTTCACCAGTTTTTCATATAACATGGTGATTATTATCATTATCCATGTTGTATACACCATACCTAGATCATATTGTCTTTTTACACCAATTTTATGCTACCATTTTTGTACCATTGTTGCACTAAAAATGACCCTTATTCCATTTGGAGAGGTTGGTTCACCTTTTATAAATTTTTTCACTATAATAATCTATTGGAATTCACACAAGGGTTCCAAACTACTTCAACACTTTGGGTATGTAATGACATAGTAAAGCACAAATTGAGTTCTTAAGCACACTATCTCAATCAATGAGTATTGGGGCATGCATTGTCTAATTTAAGATTTTCAACTAAAATGAAATCACCAAGGGTCCTATCCTTTACAATCACTAGTTTTAGACTGAAAAACACAATGGTTCATGTACCCATTTAGGTGTATTTATTCCTTTTATTAGTTCTATAAGTTTATGTCTTTAATTCTTGGTTTTCATCTTAAGTAAGGACTAATTTTATACATTTGTCATTACAATTTTGTGTGAAACACAGTTTAGCATTATGGCCTACATTCAAGACTACACTTCATAGGTAAGTTTAGGTATGTATGTTTTCTTTTACTTTAGTACTTTCAATTTTATACACTACTAGAATAAATGGGGGTGGGATGTAGATACATAAATTAACATTTAAGTTGAAATAGTGCACTTGTGACCACCATTTTTACACACTTAGCTCATGCCTTATTTCATGGCATTTTTACCATTTTCCTTAATTTTTTATGTGGATGACCCATTCATATAATCAAACTAATGATCTAATAATGTCCCAATTCCTCATGCAAAATAATTTATGCTTATCCACATACTGTTCCATACTGCCTAATTTGTTGTTTTTGTTCCTAGGTCAACATCACACCATTTGGACAATTGTGTTCCCTAATAGTGTCTAGTTACATCAGTCCCATCCTTTTGCCAAATAACTACTAATTAATCTATTTAAAATTCATGTAATAGGTCATTACACAATTTTAACAAGCCCCATCTGAAGGAATTTTGATAATATCACTATAAAGCCACATTTCAAACCATTTTTCACACAAGAGTCTTCCATTTTGAAAAGCACTATAATTCTAATCCCACATTGAGAGAAAATACCCTATTTCTCTCAATTATGAATACATATAGGAATAGTATCCCTGAGTGAAAGTATAAATACACTTTCAAGGTCACAAGTCATGATTAAATCACTTAATCAAATCGATATTGCACCAATATTTATCATTTTACATTAGTCTTTCACACACACCACCATTACATGGGATAACTACATGGAGTTTGATCCCTCTTTAGAGTATTAATATATAAGAAATGTTCAACATAGGTGGTATTGAGTTCAAGAACAACTTCAACTGCTAACCCTTTTTATCCTATAATTACATTTATCTTGTTGGTCTATTGAGATAGGGTTACAAGTGAAGGAGAAGATACATAGTGGTTTTTGTGATAGATTGATGGATCATGCATAGTTATAATAACATACATGTGAAAGTGAACTTGTCACAAAAAATTTAGAGTTCCATCATCTATAGGACACTAGCATTCCCTATAGGTAAAAACACCCTGCTCTCTTGTCTAGCTCCAATACTCTTGTCTAGATATCTACCAAAACCCTATTTCGGATACATAGTCAGTCAACACAACTCCTCAATCAATTTCAGTCTAACACAATCTTGCATTCTATTTTTCTAGATAAGTTATATTTCCTTAGTGCTTTTCCATTTTAACATATTTTCAATTTTATTATGTTCTAAATCATTTGTGTCATTTATTACATATTTGCAACATTATGATTTTATAAAATAGTTTGTCACATTTAGGTAATTAATTCATGTTTTGCTTCCTTTATTTAGTCAGTGGTGCCAAATTAAGTTAGTGTATCTTGAAGGGAGTTGAAAAAAATTAGAGTAAGATATTTTAGTACATTATTTAAATTATGAGGAGCCAAATTGGATCATAATCTTCTCTAAGGCTCAAAATTTTAGAACTTTGTGAGGAAGCTATGTCTCCTCAAGCACATAAACCTTAATTTGTCTAATAAATCCAAGTTGAGTTAATGTATCTTGAAGTAATTTGATAAAAATTAGAGTTGGATCTCTTGTAATTGAATTATTTAGATTGTGAGGACTAAAATTAGATCATAAGCTTACCTAGGGATTAAAAAAATGGAACTTTGCAAGGAAAAATAGGGAATGTATACTCTTAAGCTTAGCATGGGATGTAAAGGATGAGAGAACTATATAATTATAGAATGGTACTTAGCTTCACCCATAACCCATTCACATGGTGGATGGTCTTAAAAACCTCCAAAGTAGAATGTAAGGTATCTTTGGGCATAAAATAGTCCAATATCAGGATGAAAGAGAAGAGGGTGATCTAATTACCAAAATATGGAAGGATATAACAAACATTCCTTTCAACCCTAATTCAGCTATTATTGACCTAGAAAGAGCTCCAAACCAATCATGTATGCTCATATGGAAGGTTATATGATACACCCTTAACCTATAACACGTATTGGAATATGTGGGGATGAATTTTGGATAGCATAACCTTTAATTAAGTTATAATATCATCTATTTAACTTTATATTGGTAGAAGGGTCAGCTTAGTGAATCTCCATATCAAAACTAGAGTTTTTATATGAGGTAATGGTTAGTATTTGATCATTATATCAAAAAATTTATTATTATTGTAAGGTTGTGAAGGTTTCCCCTCAAAGTGGATTGGCCATATTATTCATCATTATGCTCTTATTTCAATTATTTTTTGATCTATTACTATGATTCTACTTTGGTGGTATAGCAATTTTAATATTAATGGTATCAAATCTTCACTTTGGGAAAAAGTGTGGTTGAACCCCTAATTTTAAAAATTGTCTATATATCATAAATTATTGTGAAGTTGTATACAATATTTTTTTATTAAAGTTGTAGAGTTATCCAAGAAAGATCCAGTGCAATTTTTCAGCTAACTATGATTGTTTTTGGGTGAGTTATTACAAATTTCAGACTTTTCATAACTTCACTCTACATGTCACAATATAAATGATTATTTTTATTTATTTACATTTTTAGAAATCTTGTAAAAATATAAAGGGGTTGTACTCTTTGATATTTTGAATTTGAGGTTGACCTAATTATGAAACCATTTGGTCAAAATTAGGTCAAAGGTTAAACACAAATTCTACATTGTTAAGCCTTTGTATGGTAGGACCACACACTAGGTATAGAGGAAAGGTTTCCAAAACTTTCGTAAAAACACTTAAAATAGGAAATGGAATTAGAATCAATAATAGGCAAATCTTCTATTTTAGGGTTTTCTTTGACAGATCACAAAGTGATCCATTTTGAGTACAATGTGAAAAATATTAACTAGTGTGGATTTTCTAATCAACCTAATTCAATCCCAAATACACATCAATATCTAATTTTAGTTGGTTACCATTTGAATTCATGAAATATGATGCTAAAATTGGAAATGCATAAGTTGGATGGGAAGTATTCGGTCACCTAAATCAACCAAATTGAGTTTTTTTAAATGTACATTAGATCCTATGTGGATAGAAAGTGTTCATGGCATGTTTATATTTGGAACCATAAAATTAATTTAGTATCGATGGATTTGTGCTAAAATTAAGAAGAAGGGTCTTAGTGTTAATTGGTTAGTTTTTACTAATGAATTATAATTTCACTATGACAACAGTGTTATGAAGAATTAAATCAACTAGTTCGTAAACTACACCAAACATGATCTATTAGGGATTATATTAGGTATTTATAGAATCTATCCTTATGAGTGGAGATAATCATGGATAAAAAATTGAATGACTCCTTTCTTAGTGGGCTCAAAGATCACATCCAACACAAGGTTTGCATGTTTAATCCAAGTTTTATATTTAAGGCTATTTCCATAGCATGTGATAAGAAGAGAGGGAACTAGTCACCAAAATTCAACCATTCTCAAGCATAAGATATAACAACACCCTAGCAAGGTCTTAATTCCATCAACCTACTAGAATGTCTCCTTAAAATTTAAAGAGAAGAGGGTAAAAGGGTTAATTTTAAATATGATAGAAAGTACAGTTGAGGACATAAGTATGTGTAAAATAAATTATTATACATTAAAGGTGTCAATGGAGAATAACAGGATCAATACATAGCACATAAGGATATGATGAGCTAAAGAAGGAACCAAAAGTAACCCAACCAACTATTTTTTGACAGGACCTTTCATGCATTAACAATCCACAAACCCCCAAGGTAGTGTGTTTTATAAAAAAATAAAAGGTAATAGTATTTATTGACTTTGGTAGTACTCACAACTTCATCGATAATAAATTGGTTTTACACTTGAACTATTTTATCTATCCACCTCTATATTTTCAAGTCATGATTGTAGATGATTACACAATCAATTGTTACACAAAATTCCTTAGTATTAAACTATCCATGGGAGAATTTCAACTTAATATCCCTATTGTTTCCATTTCTATGGGTGAAGTTGACATTGTTTTTGGAGTTAAAAGGCTAACTACCTTTGGATTGATTAAGATGAATTTTCAAGAGTTATTCTTGTGTTTCATTCAAAAGGTAGGGAATTTGAACTATGTTGGTTATGTGAAAATTCACCATAATTGTTGAGTTCTCACCAAATGTAGAATATTTTAAGAAATTGAGCGGATGGGTTTGTGGCTCAACAATTTTAAATATAGGCATAACTACCAAAGGGGTCTACACCACCATATCTATAGGTTATTGTGGAGGAACACTCAATAGTTTTTGAGGATATGTCAAAAGGGCTTCCTCTTAAAAGGGATCATGAGCATTCCATTTAAATAGTGATAATGTGCCAACCACCCAACATCATACCTCACAAGTACCCATATGTACATAAGAGTAATATTGAGAATATTGTACAAGAGATGATGGAAAAAAGTATTATCCTAGTCACAGGGTTTATTCTCTCCATCCATGATGGTGTGTAAGAAGGATGATGCCTACTATATGTGTTTTGACTATAGGTAACTCAAAAAAGTACACCATTAAAGCTAAGTTCATTATTATTTTAATTGGTGATTTTTTATATGAATTAAATGGGGTTATTTACATTACAAAACTTTATATTCACTTTGGATATCATTAAATTAGAGTCATATATGAGGATATTCATAAGACAATTTTCAAAACCCATGGGAACCATTAAAAATTTATGGTGATGCCTTTTTGCCTTGTTAGTTCACCATATAGATTTTAGAGTTTTGACAAACTCTTTTTTTTTCTATTTCTATGTATTTTTTTCTTAGTGTTCTTTGATGAAATTTTAATATACAACAAGACATGGGAGGAACACTTGCATCACGTGAAATAGGTTTTAGATATTATAGAATAAAATCAATTTCATGATAAGCCTTACAAATCCATTTTTTAAGTCAGTGAGGTCGATTATTTAAGCCACATTATTTCACATGAATGTGTGAAGGTGGATCTTAGAAATATCAAGGATATGGTAGAATGGAAAGTTCTCAAAACATTAAAAAACCTCTAAGAATTCCTTGGTCTCACATGCTACTATCATTATTTTTAAAAATAATTATGGCACCATATCACCATTAATCATAGCCTTATTGAATAATTAATAATTCCATTGGAATGAGGTAACTACTTGGGAATTTTAGAAGTTGAAGGAGGTGATGTGTACAACCCCAATTATAACTACTCTATATTTATCCTAGACATTCATTATGGAATGTGATGCTTCAGGGTATGGCATGTGAGTGTTATTTATGCAAGAAGGATAACACATTACATTTTAGAGTCATCAAATCAAATTCAAGAATTTGATAAATCATATTTGTGAGAAATAAAGTATGGCCTTACTTCATACTATAAAATAGTGACGATTATATATGATAGGAAGACATTTTAAATTGAATTCAAATCATGATAGAATAAAATAATTCTTAGAAAAAAGGTTGTCATCATGAGAACAATAAAAATGGATATCTAAGATGTTGGGATATGATGTTGAAATTCATTTACAATGAAGGAAAGGAGAATGTCATGAGTGATGCACTATCTAGGAAGTATGAGTCTACAAAGGAAATATTTTGTGCCATGTGTACATTATAGGTAGATGGGTGGATGAAGCAAGATTATAGTGGGAGAATGATGTAGTTACACAAGATCTTATTCAAAATATCCAACAAGATCTCAGTACATCAGATACATTTTTGATGAAAAGGGATGCTCTCTTATACAAGGATAGGTTATACATATGCAAAAAATCAACCCTTATGCATAAGGTGCTTACATAACTCCATTCTTCTCTAGTAGGTGGGTACTTCGGCTACTTGAAAACTTATCATAGAGTTAAGTAAGATTTTTTTTTAGAATGGCTAAAAGGGGAAGTATATTTTTTTTGGAAAAAAATATGGTGTGAAAATAAAAAAAGGTGAGATCATCAAGACAATGGGTTTTTTGTAACATTTATATATTCCTAGCTAGAGGTGGGAAGAGGGTTCTGTGGATTTCTTCACTGGGTGACCAAAATCTAAAGGTAAAAATGTCATCATAGTTTGTGTGGATAGACTCATCAAATATTCCCATTTTTTCACATTATTCATTTGTATCCAGAACAATAACAATGACATTTATGGATACAACTCAAAATATCCATTAGATCCCAAATATCATATTAAGTGATCAAAATTATATCTTTAATAATACTTTTTTGACCAAGTTTTTCTCATGTTTTAGCACCCATCTAGCTCTTAGCACATCTTACCATCCCTAGTCTAAAAAAATATAACATATAAGCATGTGTCTTTGAAATAATATAAGTAAATTTCCATACAACCAATATAATCAAATATCTTTGAAATAATATTTTGAAGTTGGAGATTGGGGTTTTGTGCACTTACAACCATATAAGATGTCTAAATTATGCATATATGAATGTAACAAGTAGATTGTGTTTGATTAATTGAGATTATTATTTATAGAATAAATCTAGAAGATAGGTTACTTAGATTCTATTTATTTTTTATGATTAATCTCTGCATCTAGTCATTAGAAATGCCCTGAAATGAATTTGTGGTTATTTAGATTAGGAAAATGACTATTTTAATCTTTCTAGATGAATCTAGTAATGTTCAGATGATTACAACTAATGAATATGTTTTCTTCCTATTAGAATTATCCTTTATGTTTTTATTTGTTTATTCTATAATAGAGTGTTGTACCTATCTATCAAGATGTTTTTTGTGTAACTTTAGAGGCTCGGTTATGTGTGTAGATTCAAATTTGTCTTTCTTGCCCTGAAACCCTAGCTCTAATTTTGACACTTGCCTTAGCTTATAAAAAGGGGTTATAAATATGGGTTGGACATCCATAACCACACCTTGATATATAATTTAGTGTTTACTACATTATAATAATATGAAGAGGCCTCAAATTGCATGTAGTTCTCCCACCTATGTGGATGTGTGCTCAATAGTGATCCACTAGTATGTATGTAACATGTCTAGATTTCAACACATGATAATATGTAATTTTGATCTCGATTTAGGTATTTAGACTTGAATTAAGGATTTTTATTTTGAGGGGGTTTTATATTTGGATGATTAAGGGTAGTGCCTCTAAGATGTGTATATATATTCCTTAATGTTCAAGTGCTTTTCCTAGTGAGATCTAAATAAAATCAAGATAGGATTAGTCTTAGGCTTGATTTGTGTATATAATTGACTCTTTAGGTAATTTTCCTCCATAAGAAACATGTGAAATGTGTGGACCAACCCAAGGGAAGAGTTTTAATTAGAAAAATAGACATTTGGATAACATCTAACACTTCTAACAAAGGCGAAAAATATTGATAAATGGTATCATTTATTATTACCAAAACTTTCCAAGATGGAGACAAAAATTATCTAAATAATGGAAACATTTTACTTAGGATGATAGAAAAGTTATGCATAATTAGAAAGATATTGTATGTGTATGATGGTTAATTGAGAAGTTCAATTCTATATAGAGATGAATGTTTAGGAGAGAATGTGAGAAATAATCAATTGTTTATGAAAAAGTAATATATGTTGAGGATTGATTAAAACTAACATTTTCAAGTGTATAATACCAAATTTATGTGTCTAAAAATTCCCCCTTTTAGTCTAGTACTAAAAATGTAAGAATAAAAGGATAAAGTAAGAAATATTGTTACTTGAGTATAACTACACCTAATGTCTTCAGGTATGCCTTTCATATCTAGCTTGGTACATGTAAAACCTAAAATGAAACATGCATAAATAAATGTCCACCCATGATATAAAATATTAAAAAAATTAAACAATTGAAACATTTGAAATTAAAAAAGCAAGGAATGAATACACCTATGGTTATGCAAAACACATTTTCATCTAAAGACATTTAAGATGGGGTACATATGCCC